>QLTV01001700.1:3934755-3948584 GCA_003457575.1 Thermophis baileyi
GAGTCGGGGGGGGCGGCCGTTTTCGCCCTCCCCAGGCTCCTAGAAAGGTTCTGAAGCCTGGGGAGAGCAAAAAAACGGGACTTCCGGTCCAACCGGAAGTTAGCAAACGGGCCATTTTCTGCCTCCGGAGGGCCTCCGGGGGGGGAGGCCGTTTTTGCCCTCCCCAGGCTCCTAGAAAGGCTCTGAAGCCTGGTGAGAGCGAAAAACGGGCGTGCCATTGCGTGCCGGGAGTGGGGGGGCATGTGTGGGGGGCCCGCATGCGTGCCGGGAGTCACGTGCGCATGTGTGGGGGGCCCGCATGGAATTATGGGTGTGGGCACGCGCACGGGTGATCCCCCACACTCCCCCCCCCTTTTGGCACGCAAACCAAAAAAGGTTCGCCATCACTGTTCTAGGTGGTAGTATGAATTTTAAGTCCTGTCGTGTATGGGGTTCTTGTATATGAAAATTACATTGCTAACAGGATGCAGACTGCTATTACTGTATGTTAAGAAATATATGCAAAATATATTTCTATAAATATATTTATATTTATATATTCTATAAATATAGATTCTATAATATTATTTATGATTTACCTTCTCTAAGTCAGGTTCTCTTAAAGCCAGTGCAAGCTCATTATTATCCATTACCGATGCTGCTGCAACATCTAAAGGTGTTGATCCCCGCATGGAAGGAGAAGCTATCAAATAAATTTCAGAAATTGGCAATATGTTAAAACAGCACAAAATCCTGTTAACAAAATATAGTAGCTAAATGAAATTGTTTCAAATTTGAAAACTAGAGTTTATAATATACAGCCATGCTTTTGTTGAGTCAATATCATCTGAATAATACAACACTTGTATTTATTGTACATTAAAACTTTACTCCATATACCAACTAGGCATACATTTTCAGTATTTAGGAGATGTGAGGATGCAGTAAAAATACATCCTTTCCAAGCAGGGTAAACTGCATAAATGGTCAGCCAGTGAATTCAATGGCTGACATGTAATACTAATTAGTAAGAATAATTCATTATTAAGAGGTGTTGGAAGCCTTGAAACATCTTAGAATGAATATACAAAGTAACCATTAATTTGTGAATTCCAAAACGATTTCACAGCAATAAATACAAAATGGGTAGTGTACTGTAAGGAAAATATAATACATATTTACCAAGTCCAACACTGCTGTTTTCCAAAAGATAGCTTAGATGGTCGAACATGGCTTTCTGATTCTGTCTGCTGATGCGGCAAAAATAACATAGAAAACGACAGCAGTTTGCCACCATCTTAGGAAAGGTGATTTCCTAGACAAACAGTACTATGTTAGAAAAGCAAGAATAGTATATATATATATAAAACTGAGGATAAAGTTATTTCCTTTTCATGTAATTTTCTGCAAAATTACTCAAATACTGTATCTAGATACATATTCGAAAATCGTAAAAATCTTGATTGCTTAAATTTTGGCTCCATTAAAGTTGGTTCGGTACATTATAAAATGAAGCCATCTCAGGGAGAAAAACCTAAAATGGACACATTGAGGTTTGGTCATAATAGATAAATGGAAAGTTCAGCTCAGTTCCATTATTCATGAGATTAAAAATTGTAAACCAAATAATCTCCATCCAAGGAAGATGGTTCATTAGTAAAAACCACAGGATGTGACCTTTATTGTCAAGCAAATCAGTAGGAAGTAGGGGGGCATGAAATATGCATTGTGATCCAAATGTCTGCATGTGTGCCCCTGACATTTGAATGCAAGTAATGGATTAATGCAAGAACAGAACTTATGCTATGATATCATAGAGTGTCATCGTGGCTAACTGAAGATTCCAATGCACTCTGGCAAATTTTTCAACAAAGGAAAATTCTAAGTACATGACCAAGAAAATCCCAGCATCCTAAGAATTTCCTAATAGGAGAAAAAGGGCTGCATTGGGAAAAGCTGGCTCTGATATTAGGTTAAAAAAACCAACAATCCCATCAAGTATTTGCTCCTTATTGCTGATCTGCTCTCTGACATTTTCAGAATGTTCTTCCCTTTCTCCTCACAAATCAAGCCTGAATTTTGCTTTGAAAAATCCTGCTCCATATTCTCATTTTTTATGCAGATTCTATAGTTTCAGTCCCTCTGCCTTCAAACTTTCCCTCTGCTCAAAGAAAGACTTTTCCATCATGTTTACTGCCCAACAGAAATTTAATTCTAAATTGTGTTATTGGCGCAATGAAAGGTAGAATAATTTTCTAGGATCAAAGCATACTTTGGACAAAATGTATTGTCTGCTGGAGTAAGTTCCACCTAGACCCCATCTATTCATTAATAATCCACAACTAGGCAAGATATTACCAAAATGATTTTTAAGATCACACTGCAACAGGACTTTCTGTATAAGAGTATGTAATCTATGAACAACACCACAGTCAATAATGAAAGTCTTGAAAGCCTCCTATCTCTACTGTTTCAAGTAATCCCTTCTTTGAAAATGATCATGATAGCTCTATCTCTTAGAAAATACATTCTTAACTGCTTCCACTACCAACCCTGTTTTCATACTTTAGAATTACTGCTGAATTTTTCTGAAATGTTTTAATGGTAGATTGCCAAGTTAATGTCAGCCGATTAAGCTTGCTGACCTTCTCCATCATTATATGCCCGTCCCTCACTAAACTGTGACATGAAATTAAAGTATTGCCTCAACCTTTTCCCCCTTTCTCTCAATATTTCCTTGCATAAATGTTTGGCCAGCCCATGCCACAACTTCTCTTGACAAGTGGTTTCAGTAATCATTGTTCACTAGACTTTTCCTTATTAAGTAGACAGAATTCAACATACAGTATCTCTACATTTATCTGTAGAGAAGCTTACCTGCAGAAATCCAAAAGGTAACAAATAACTAAAGTGATGTATTTCAATATCCTTTCAAATAAATGCACACTAGACAATATTAACACATTGAAATGTATGCCAATTAATGTACACATTCCTAAAAATATATCCTGTGTAGACTTAATTTTAATGACCGGTTGGAAAGAGAAGGTACAAAAATATGCTATTGTAGTTTCATTCTTCATTTGCAAATATTTCGTCACTTGATCACAGCCAAACAGGATTGTATATTGTACTTATCATTTGGTGGAGGAAGAAATGGGAAAATAAATCACATAGGCATGTAATTGTGCATCTAAATACAGATGTTTGCTAACTAGTTTATATACAATGGTGACCTGGATAGTTGATAAATGCACGCACACACAGCCCAATTCCACTTCCTATCAAAACCATACAGTTCAGACAGTATATTAGTGTTTGGATAAAGGGCCAGTTTAGGGCTAATTATAGTTCTACAAAATAAATTGCCCCCATAAAGCCTGTATTTTAATAAAAATTGGGCATCTAATTTCATGAACTGAAATACATGACAATTAGCATAAACATGGATAAAGTGGTCTCTCCCGGTTTATCATTAAATAGCTCAGACTATCTGCTTCTGCTGCTGCTGCTGCTGCTGTTGCTGCCTGAGAAAAACTTAACTGGGAATTATTTGGTAAGCAAAAAATGTTAGCAGGTCTTCAGCTGAGGTATTGGATGTGCACCCATAGCCCCACAATATGCCAACATATTCATGGTTGACCTAGAAAAATGTTTCCTCAGTTCTGAAACATCAAACTTCAATGGAACTTATGTTAATGTTAAGTTCTCATTAAGTTCCATTAAGACCATCACACCATCAGCCTAAACCTGGTCCACTCTACAGAATAAATCCACTACACTGATGTCATACTAAAATTACCTGATGGAGTCAAAAACATCATGTTAAACAGGAAACCTATAGACTGACATGCATACCTCATGCTTCCAGATTCCCTTTAGAATATATCATCCAAAATGCTGTCTGTAGCCAGGATCTACATTACAATCACATTTGTTTTGACTCATGAGGCAAAGGTAGCTAATAGATGGAATTAAACAAAACATTCAACACGATCAATACTCAAATGAATAGAGTCAGATTGATTCCCAGGTAGAAACCACAAAAACAGATTTCTGCTGACCTACAGCTCAGAACTGAAGCCACTCAATGCATTTTTAATAAGCATACTACAGTAGATTCAACCATTCCGCTTTCTGAGGCACTTGTGATAGACCCCTACTTGAATACAGACAACTAATAAATCCAACCTTGCTCATTCCAATAAATTTAAATCCTACCTCCTTTAAGTTACTTCATATGTCTGATGAAATAACCCACAGGTCAGAAAAGCCTATAATAACATTTGTTACTCATAAAAGATGCTACCAGATTCTTTCTGATTATTGGCGGGGAGGATAACATTAATTTACATATAAACAGACAGATTAACAAGAGTTGGAAGGGACCTTATAGGTCATCTAGTCCAACCCTCCGCTCCCCCCCAAAGCAGGAAACCCTACACCATTTCTGACAGAAATTGGCTGTCCAATCTCTTCTTGAAAGCTTCCAGTGATGAAGCACCCAGAACTTCTGAAGGCAAGCTGTTCCATTGGATGTTTGTTCTCACTCTCAAGAAATTTCTCCTTATTTCTAGGTCTGGTGAGATTCGATCTGCCAAACTGCTGGCAGCCAGTGATCAGCAGAAGTAGCCTGTAGTACTGCACTCTAACCACTGCGCCACCGCTTCTGAAGGCAAGTTGTTCCATTGGTTGATTGTTCTCACTGTCAGAAAGTTCCTCTTTATTTCTAGGTTGAATCTCTCCTTGATCAGTTTCCATCCATTATTCCTTGTCTGGCCTTCAGGTGCTTTGGAAAATAGCTTGATTTGAAAATTTGAAAGTTTGAAAGTTTGCAATGGAAAGCTCTTAGTGAAACTAGGTAATAATGTTCAGAGCTTTCATAATGCACTGACAGCAAAATCCATATATAAACCTTTACTTAATATTGATTGCTCTGTTTGCAGCCTGTAACAAAATTATTTAAACTTATTTATCATTCTTAGACTTAGGTGACCAGTTTGTAGGGTGCCATTGTTAAATGTGCAAATTTGAAAATAATTTGAATCCCAAATTAAACCAAATAAGATCTGGTCTTCAACAAGAGATAAGCAGCTTTGTCTGGTGTCAGAGCCAAAATTTAAATGTATATTATGCTTATACATTACCTTTGATTCTCCTCCTCCAAGTACATTCACCATTACTTCCATTACAGTCTCATGCATCCCCAATGCCCTCATAAGATTAGGATGCTGATAAAAAACTTTATTGTTCATAATGTCCCTATTAGAAATAGAAAAATAGTAAAAAAAAAAAAAAGTAAATTGAAATCTCAATCCTTTTACATCTACTTATAAAATGTTACTGTCCAATCCATACCATTTAATGTGGTTTTTAAAAACAAAAAACTGGAATTTATTCAAAGTATCCTAGAGCAGAGATTCTAAAACTGGAGGGTCACAAGCAAATCACTGGGGTTTCACACATCACTTCCACTCTGCCTGAACATAGCTCAAAGCTCCTAGGAAGGCTTTCTGGACATCCATCCTTCTCCCTCCCCCAAAATAATGAAGTAAATGAACAAATTTGAACAAATTGGTGAATTAGATTGGACTTGAAACTCTGTGAATTGTAATTCAAGTGACAGCTTAAAGAAAGTTTTTTTAAAAAAAAATAGGAGTTATGGTTACTGCTTTTCAAATTAACATGTCATAGTCATCAGATTTATTGTTGGAGATGCCTAGCATCTATAGAAAAAACAACCATGATAGATATGGGCTGTTGTTCTGGGGAACATAGGAGGAAGAAGGAATATTATGTTTGCTATCTTGAGTTATTTGAAAAAAATAATAAAGGTGAGATAAGAATCTAATAAATAATATATAAAATAGTACCCACATAATCCAAAGCTCTTTTGAGTTGTCAATAATTTTTATGAATGTAAAAGGATCCTAAAATCAAAATATTTGAGAACCACTAATCCAAAGGATGGGCAAGAATTTTTTTTAGTTATTTTTAGTTGAAAACTTAAAAGTATTTCCATTTAATAATTCAAAAATAAAATATCTTAATATGAGAGAAATGAAAATGATGCATTCAGTTGCAAAAAGCGGGTTTTACATCCCTTCGATTTTTAATCTGAGTTCCGCTGTTTTATTCTCCTCAAGGGAAAAAAAGATTGCTATTTTTTAATGGCTCATCAGTTAAATTAAGTCAGGCCTGTTTTCTATTGAATATGGATGATGCAGATTTCCACTTGGTTTGTTTCTATGAGACCTTTAAAAAAATCATATATTGTTGTATAAGCCATACTTTTAAAAATGAATATATAAAGAAATTAAAAACACGATACTGATATGCTTGATTTATAGGAAGAAACATTATGGTTTAAGTTGCCTAGAAAACATATACTTTTATCTCAGAAACCTTTTCCTTATTAAAAAGAGAGTTAATATATAAAAAACACATTTCCTATTTCTAAATATGTCATCTGCCAACTTTCCTATATCTTATCTATATCTCCCCCATAAAATTATCAAATAGTATCTTTTTTTTTTAGAATAATATTTAATTTATTCAAGAAAAGTTAAAATACAAAATACCAATATTTTGGTGTTTTATTCTAAAAAAAAAAAGAAATTACCAAATATTATCACATGTTCTCAAGGAACCAGATCAGTTTGGATTATTTCAATTTAAGTCAGAAGCCAGAAGGAAATTAGTTAGAAATAAGCAGTTTTCTAGATTTTTGTTTCACATATTAGCCTATTTGTCCACAATGCAAATTCCTTGAAGCCTGTGAGAATAAACTTCTAACTATCACAATCTTCTCTCCTAGCAATCAACCAAAGGCTGATTTAACCAAATATAACAGTTAAATTATGTAGAAAGAAAGGTTTTACCCTAATCCACGAATCATAAGCTTCTCTTCTTCCTTGCCCATCCTAACACTGAGGAGAGAACGGATCTGGCCAAGAGATGCAAGCAAGTTGATGGTATCTTCCACTGATACACCATTTATTGTGTATGTCTTGGGCAAGGCTCGAACCAGGCCACCAACCCCATCATATTGGCGATGTAGCAAAACAAACATGGCCCTCACCAACTCTGGGTCTTCTATTACAGATTCTTGAGCCCAACGTACCATAGTTTCTGATATCAGCTGTTGGAGAGTTGCTAGATGTAGAAAGCATTAAGACAAACATACAACAAGACCTTTTTTTCACCTTTATTAATAATCATCACATGCTATGCCAATTTGGATTAGAAATTCAGAACGATGAATTTCTGAAAAAAGCAAATCATCAAATAATACATAATCAAATTAGAAATTATATGTGTAAAAAGTACAGAGCCAATTTGAGGAAAAGAAACAGTTGATTCACTGGTTATTGGGCTAGAAAAATCCCAATTATTTTTAAAGAACCACAATAAAAAAAGTTCTTTAAAATAAAGTTACAAACTGAAGATAATCGTTTAACCAATTAAACTTATAAAGCAAGTGAATTAATGACAATATAATAATCTCCTATCCAATAATGATGAGAAAAGGGGAAAGAAGCTGCTGTCATGCATTGACCATCATTCCTATGCATTTGTGTTCCAGAATAAAAATTAAATGGTATAAATGTGTAAGATTCAGTCCTGATGGGCTATGGGTCACATTGCAGAAGAGAGTTGCCCTAACTATGAAACTTCCAGAAAGAAAGAAGTAAAGAATTTAGTGTAAGTAAATGCCTCCATGCATCATTTCATTGCCTACCCAAGACTGTACACCTACCGTCCCCCCTCCCACAAATACACATGAATGCATCCTTACTAGAGGAAAATTATTCATTTCCTCAGTATTTTGTTAGCCTATCTGAATTGGCACTTGTTTTGCATCCCATCAGTTCAACAAGGATTTGCCAGAAGATACAGCTTCTTAGTCAGCACTTTTTGAATGTAGTATTATGTTCTAGAACATGCAATTGTTTCAGAATATTATAAGTTAAAGTACTGAATTTATAGACATTTATTCTGAAATAGATTATGATATCAGAATGAGAGAATTATTAAACTATGCTTACTTTAGATTCAGGTAACAACTAAACCTTATTTTACTTTACTTACATGGTTTCTTGTTATTATCATCAACTAGCTTCTCTGCTTGTTTCTTTTTCAAGTGTGTGACTCTTTCTACAAGATATAGCAGGCGACCTTTAATAGTTAAATCACTGTTTCCATCTAAAATTCCATCTTCGTCTAGCTGAATTCCTAGACATAAATATTAAATATTTATGACAGCGTTAAAACAACTAAACAATATATCTGTATTCATTTCCAAGACTAGCTTCAGAACTTTGAGAGCAGTTAGTAGAGTGCTTCATTATTTGAAATCATGCCTGGCCATAATTTTAGAGTATTCCAGAAATCAAACTTTTAATTAGGGAAATTAAGTGAATGTTGATTCCAATAAAGCATTAAGAGATTTCAGTACAGCTAACCTAATTTGATTGATATTTTCAAGTACATCATTTATTGATGTATAACTTCACATAACTTGTCCTTTTCGGCATTGAAAAGAGCATCCTATCAACCCAGGGACAGCAGATGTGTGCTACACTCTGCCAATATTATGGAGACTACATTTCAAATTCAGAACCTAGTCCTGAAAAAAAAATAGAAAGCAATTTAATGGTAATTGGCCAAGTCCTGCCAATTTTATCTTATAGGCTCAACATGCTTTCCCTAATGCTAGATCAAACCAGCAGTTGTTACATGAGATAGCAGGTTCTTGAAGACAATATGGATACTGCAGCTCTAAAACTGTATTCAATACAATTTTAAGTGTCTTTGTATTAGAATTACATTTCAATCTACCATGTTCTGTTGAATAAAACTATCAGTATTTTATTTTCTTTAATATTTGGAGCAGGGAAAAATATTCAGAGCTCAGGTTTACCGCAATGTGCCATCAGATCTTCATGAAAATCCAGGAGATGATCCCTTATTTCTTCAGGACAAGGACAATCATTTTTATCATCCTTAAAATTCAGCAGCATGTTGATCTTTAAAAGCAAATATATATTTGAAGTAATATGTAAGAGGTGATATGCAGGTAGAATAAAACATTTACTATAATATTATTAGACTTATTATTATTAGAAGTCATGTTTTGAAACTCCCCATGGAAGGAAAGGATAGAAAGAAGTGCATATATTTTGTTCATTCTAATGAATTATCATTTTATTCACTTTTGTACAGCTCAGTAATTTAGTTCCTGTAATATATATTGAAAGAAATAATGCAGCCACATCTTTGTCTCTTGGCTTGTACTATGACATTGTCAATGTCATCAAGGATTCCTTTTAATGCTGGATAGAAATGGTTTAAATGATGTTCAGGATTTTAAAACTTAAATTAAAAATGGGCACCCTATTTTGTCTCTGTGTAGTTACATAATAATTTTAATTTATTCTTTCACAAATGTGAGCAAGGCTCACAAATAAAATCTCTTGGCACATACATGATGCTGCATTTTACCAATGGTAACTTCTGTGCATGAAGAAGTTTAAAAGAGAACAAAATAAGGAACAAAAAGAGCAACTTTCCAATAGACGTAGTAGGATTTTCCTATTCTTCTTCTCTTAGTATAGGCTCCATGACCCATAACTTGTGCTAAAAGATCCCCATTCAAAGCAAAATAGGGAACAGCATACTTGGGGGAAGGACTGGAGGGAAGATGTCAAAAGTGTCTGTCTCACTCTTTAGAATCAAATTCCAACAACTTGTTTATACAACAGTTAGTAATGAATATCCAAGGCACCTTCATATTGCCTGAAAATATATACTTCAAGGATAGAAGAGAATACAGGGTCAACTGAACTCCACATACAAAAGTAGAAAAGAAACCACAGGTAGTCCATAGTTCAAAGTTACTATGCTGTTGAAAAAGTAATTTACAACCATTGGATGGTTGTATGTCATGTGATCAGCATTTAGGCGCTTTGCAAACGATGGGCATTTAAACTGTCACAATGTCCCATGCTTATGTGATCGCCATTTACGCATTTGCTACAAACAACCAGAATCAATGGAAAAGCCGGCAGTAAAATTGCAAGTCATGGTCATGTGATGTCTCATTTAACAATCATGGGTAATTCGCTTAATACACAGGGCAGAAGGTTGTTAAGTTCATTGTGATCATGTGATATCTCACTTAACAATCACATCACTTAATGATAAAATTTGCCAGTCCCAATTGTGGTAATTAAGTGAGGACTACCTGTATTTATAAACCTTTTCCATTGAAAAGTTAGAAGTATTCAAATTAGAGATGACTAAAAACATGTGCATATAAAAATGAACACATCAGAATTCTACAAAGCTCATCTCACCAAAAGGCAACTGTTTAATGTATGAGGGGGGAGGTGTCCCCATACAGAATATTTTAATCTATATTTAGTCATAAACAGCTGAATTAATGTCAGGCCTGATCCATATTTTTCATGGATGGCAAAATGCTTGTCAAAAGTGACTGCTAAAACACAATTGCTGAATGTTATGGAAATCAGAATTCTCATTCACCAAGGCAGTTTAGCTTTTATTTACAGTCTGGTATAGTCTGGTCCAGGAAAATTATTATCTTGTACAGATTTTCTTTAAACTGAACAAAACTTCAATATAAAAATATTTATTAGGTTATTAACCTGCTCCTGTGGTGGGGATCGAAATTCTTTCGTTTTCTTGGCTGTCAGAGCTGCTGACATATTTAAAGCCTGCATAACTTCATTATATCGGAAACGCTGATTTTCTTGAAGTTTTGCTACAAAATCATCTGAAAATGCTACAATGGCTTCTATTCTATGGCGTATCTGGAAGTCACATAGATATTGGAGTAAATGGCACATCTGAAATAGAATTAATAGAACAAAACAAAATAAATGGGGTAACAGTTTTAAAACCAATTTCAGATATGGGGTATTTCTTTTATTTCACGTGAGTCATTTCTCAACTTGAGTCATTTTTTTTAATACAACCTACGTCCATTGTCATCTATTTCTATTTTTTAAACCTTTGTCTCCTTTTCAAAATTCTGAAAAAATTAATTTTCTGCTCTTATCTTTCCCTCAGCTTAAATTTTTAATTTCCTTTTGACCACATTATTTGTGATTAATGTATTATTTATTGCTTATTGAGAGCTTTATCCTGTCAATATTCTTCTTCTTAACATTTTTCTCAGTATGCATATGTTGTAAATACTCTTTTCTATTTGTATCCACTTTTGTCTATGTCCAGAACTTTTTCTTAAACTGCCAACCCAATTTTTTATTTTTTTATGTTTGTGCGTATATAGGCACATAAGTGTCTCAGGTAGAAAAATAATCCGCAAAATATATGATTACCTATGCATTCTTTCATGAGTACCTGTAATTTGACGGGCTCAGGAAGCTTCATTTGAAGAAGTCCTTCTTCTGGAACCTTCTCTTTTCTGATTTCATCCACACCTGTCTCTAAATTTAGACTTTCTGTAACTAGTTCCTTCACTAATATTCGGGTTTCATCTTGACGGCCGTTATCTTCTTTAAACACACTGGGCTCAATGAGCTGCAAGATGTGCTTCAGATCTTCATTGTGGAAGACTCCCATTATAAGAAGGGTATAAAAAAGCTTGATCAAAGGAACAAACAGAAATTCTGTAGTACCACCTACTGGATCTCTGACATGAAGGCTACCCTCCTGAACGGCTTCTGTCAACATCTCTATGGTTTTAGACTTTAAAATTTCTAGAGGAAATTCAGGACTATATTGGTAGCACTCACTATTAATTCTTACAAAACTGGGAGAAGAAAACTGTATTCTGGGTCGTAAAGATGTACTAAGCCCGATACCTGGTAGGCCATGTTTTTTGTGTTCATCAGGAAACAAAGTAATGCTTTTAGTCTCATCTGTCATTGGGACAATGAATTCATTGTTCATCATCAACCTTGCAGTGGCATAGCTATTAAGGTGAATATCAATGAGAAGATCATAATAGCCCGCACGTAACAAGCCTGGCATGTATTTGTTCTCAATTGCATAGAGAAGCTGAGATTCATCAACATGGCTGCACATAGCATGTGCAACTCTGTTATTCCCAAGAGCACACACTGCTGAGTATAGTCTGAGAGTATGATAATGAAACTTTAGCAGTTCTTCTTGTTCTGACAGTTCTAAAATATCTATAGACCTGCAATAAAAAAAAAGAAGAAGGTAGATAATTAAACATAACATTTTGTGTGGAAAGTGCTTTTACATCCATACAATCAGTTTTCTAAGAACAAGTTCACAATTATTATCTTACTAAGTCAGTAAATTGATAAGGCTTACAATCTAGAGAGCACATTTACATATGCAAACATGGAAGCAAGCTTAGTTAGACTTTAACTATTTCCAAAATAGCTTTTTACGTGACTAAGTACAACTCTTTATCGAGTAATTAAAATTTTTCACCAAGAATTTCGTTTCTTTCTTAGCACTTTGATATATTCAGTAACTATAGCTAACAATGGTTGGATAATATTATTTATCCTTTGGAATTAAAAACACAGTCTTGCATTGGGAATAACCATGACTAATAGATGACAATAGATGCAAAGAAAGACTTAAAGGTATTTCCTGTGATTGATGAACATTAGTTGAGGGAAGCAAAAATAGATTCTGCTGTTAGAAAATTATGGGAAGGTACCTAGAAAGTAGCAGACTGTTAGTTCATGACTTTAGCCATGAAAGGCAGCTGAGTGACTTTGAGCCAGTCATTTTCTCTCAGTCTAACCTACCTCATAGGGGTAGGTTCACTTGTGGAGAAATAGGAGGAAGAAATTGTGTTGGATATGTTCACTGCCTTGAATTATTTGTAAAAATAATGAAGGTGGGATACATAATAAAATAAAATAATAAAATAATAATAAAATAAAATAAAATAAAATAAAATAAATTTTGCCTTGCTCCTGACTTAAACTACAGTTTCCATGGTTTGTTTGTACTGGTAAGACATGTTTAAAAATAAATAAAATAAAAAAATAAAATAAAATAATAAAATAAAATAAAATAAAATAAAATAAAATAAAATAAAATAAAATAAAATAAAATAAAATAAAATAATAATAAAATAAAATAAAATAAATAAAATAAAATAAATAAAATAAAATAAAATAGTAAAATAAAATAAAATAAAATACAGGTGATAAATAGTGTTGGTGTAAACTAGATTTACCTAGTTTCAATTTTCTTTTCCTATTGTCTTTCTTCCCTTTGCATATTTGATAGGATTTTATGAATATATATTAACATATCCTTTTTTTTCAGATATATAATTTACCATACACTTAAGGTCAACATCTTATCTCATTTCATCTGTAAATGTAACCAAGGAGTACCTGTTTTCCTCTGGGATGTGAAGGGACATGAACTGCAAAGACTCCAGGCACTGTATTGACCAGCCCTGCCGTTCATTGATCCGTGATATATCAATCTTCAGAAACTGATTTGGCACTCTGCTCCAAAGAACATGTGTCAGAAACTGAACATGGAGACGGGGTGGGCATTGAGGAAGTGGATTTTTGTGCTCACTTTTGAACAAGCCAGCTGACAATGGCATTACATTCTGAAAACAGAGCAAAACAACAAATGCAGTAAAACAGTACTGCAGTAAACTGGAAAAAAATAAATTTTATATATATATATATATATATATGTAGGTCTGTGGTTATTCGGGTTTTCTCCCGCGTGAAGTTGGAGATGTCATTGCAACGTTTCGACAAAGTCTCATTCGTCATCATCATGCTGGTGATCAGGCTTGTGTCTTCGGCCTCGTGCTTCTAGGAGTAATGCGAGAATTGCAGCTGGTT
>QLTV01001700.1:3949015-3966082 GCA_003457575.1 Thermophis baileyi
CAGTCCCAATTGCTGTTGTCACTCAAGGACTCCCTGTACATACATACATACATACATACATACACACACATACATACACATACATACATACACACATACACACACACACACATATGAATGAAATGGTCATGATTCATAAATTGGGAAAACAGGTTGCTTACCTGTAACTGTGTTTGAATTGTCATCTTATGCATTCATACATAAAGATCATTCTGTGAAAATGTAACAAATATAACAAACATTCTAGCGGATGAGATGGAAGGGGGAAGAATGGAAGAAAAATAGGTTGACTTATGTGAATGTCCAAAGTTACTTTTGACAGAAATGCCACAATTTGACTATAATCACTCTGTCAGTATGAAAATATGGAGATCTATGTAAACAGTACATGGTCTCCTAGCCAATGTGATTTTAATAGTATATTATCCATGGATGCTAGTGATTCAAAAAGTTGAAGAAGCTTCTTGGATGAGAAGCAAAATGTCTTCAAAGAAAAACCAGAAAATCCAGTTGCCTCTTGAAAAAGCACCTTTAGGACAACAATGACCTAGGCTCAGGGAAACCACATTCTAAAATCTCTCGGGGTATATCTATTGGGTTAGAAGGTTATAGCTTTAGTCTGGCAAGATTCAGTCTATTACGTTTAAAAAGAACTGGACTCTATTAAAAAGAACTGGACTCTATTGGATTCCATTGTGTCATCTTTGGACTTGGGCCTGATATTGCATGGAAGGAAAACCATTGTCCTTCCATTTATAATTAATAAAAACCATGAATAAAAACCATTTATTCAAGGTTTTCCTCTCAGTATAGCTGATGGATGATGAGGAATTGAGAAAGGAAATGTCCATACTTCTACCACTGGATAAGGAAAAATTTATCCCACTTTTATTACTATTGTAAAAAGTTGGAATCAGAATATCGGGAATGTTTTAAATACAGTAAACTAAATGGGTGATAGTTACCTTTATTCGTCCCAACTCAAATTGGAAAATGTTAGGGCTTGTGGCTTGTGCAAATACTGCAGGAAATAATTTAGTACTTGGTTCCACCTAAGTAAAAAACAAATAGAAAAAAATAGTATAAGTCAAAATAGGTATAAAGATAGTTTGCAGATAAGAACCTTATTAACCTAAGTATTTGCCATAATAAAGTTGTAAATCTTTCATAATCTTTCATCTTTCATAGCTAGTATCCAAAGCTAAAATTTGGGGAAATTACTATTTTCTTTTCAAATATAATAAACATGTTCTTTTAAAAAATTAATCAGAGTTTGTTTGGCAACCTATAACCAAGAAAAAAAATCATTACCTGATAATAAGTGCTTAACTCTTTGCCATTGGTAGTGAAGGATAGGATACCAGTTGCAGCATCAACCAAGCAACCAATCTCTAATCCATTATTATTGCGTCCTTGCCCTGGACTCATGCTTTCTCCAGCACACACCATATAGCAGTTGCTTCGTTTAATACTGCATTTCAAAAGGTTGATAATAGGTTAATGTTACAAGGCAAGTTCCCAAACTCCATTAGGCTCTAACATGTCTGTGAGTTCTCTTCAATATTAAAAAAATATTTGCTCACCAACGGGAAAGTCCCACTAATACATGTGTAGAGCATTTCCAAGCAGAGAGAAGATAAAGCAGCAAGTATAGTTTTCTAAGAGTACTACAGGTATTAGATATTCTACATGATGACAGTTTTAATGTGTTTTTCTTTAAATCTGCTAATGTTCTCATGAGACAATTTGTAATACAGTTATTAATAAATACTGTAAGCAACAATCAAGCAAATAAATACTTGTAAATACAGGTAAAATTAGACTTATTTTATTGCAATTATGCCAATGACAATGAATGCTTAACTCACATGTATTACACTAGGACTTCACAGAGATCTAGCTCTAGGTTGCACATAATGGCTTTTTTTGGTCAATTATTCAAAACTTCATATATCAGAAAATAATACATTCATGAATAAATTTATTAAGCAAAAAATAAATATCTAAGAGAGTGCTCCTTCCTTGCCCCTCCCACACTCCCATTTAAGTGGCTTGTATTAATGTAGAATTCCTTCTCAAATAAGAACTAGAACACTCTATTTTAATGTCAGTTATAAACGAAGATGCAAGAAGGACTGCTAACTAATATAACCCAGAATTCCCTAGATGAGATAAAATGAAGAGCTCTAATTTAATAAAATATAAAAAATAATGAGATGCCCACTAGAAGAGGCAAAGGAAAGAATTCTTATCCAACGCTCAATCCATTCTTGATGAAGCTAGAAACAATGTTTAGTTAGGGTATTTTTCATAAATCTCTCTGGCATATTTAGATTTGCATTTAATTTTAAAAAATAAACAATAGATGAATATTAATAAATTTCATAAGCAGACATAATGATAACTACAATTCAAATTTAAGTTGCATATCTTTCTCCAAAGGCCATCACTACTGGACTAAACAAACCACCTAGTAGAACTGTATTACTATTAACATTCTCATCTTTCCTATTACCTATTTCCTTAGCTTCTTATGATTATTACTTTGTTGTTTGTATCTTATGATTTATATTTATTGCTTTTATTTAGTATCCTATTATGATTTATGCTGATTGCTCATTTAGTATTCTATGATTATCACTGAGTGTTGTATCTTATGATTTATGATGATTGTATTTTATGATTATGATCATGATTTATCACTTAAGGCTTGTATGTACACTGAGAGCTTATGCTTTGGAGACAAATTCCTTGTATGTCCAATCACACTTGGCCAATAAAGAATTCTATTCTATTCTATTCTATAAATAGAAGGGAGGATGGAGAGAGCCATTGTGGCCTACACCAAGAAGCACACTACCCTCTCATTTAAGAGTGCTATGATTGGGATATTATGCTACTATGACTATCTGTAAGGAGAGATGTATTTCTTAATCATGCTAGAACAGGATAGAGTTATAACCTCCAGGGAATTAGCACTTAAATACACTTCTATTACAGAGACTAAAATACTGTATAACTTTTGGATTCCACATTTAAAATTCATTAAATGTGATAATTTTGCTCACACTTAGGTGTGGATTACAAAATAAATATAAATCTTCATTCTAATGAAACCCCTTAATACAATACTGAGTTTCAGGATTTTATAATTGTATGCTAACAGAAAGAAAACTTCATTTCAAAAAATGGAGTTCCCATCAAATGAAATATAGCATCATGTAATATTCATGTTACTATAAATAATAAATAATATGCATGATATTAATCTTAATAAATATTATAGTTTTAACTGGATAATATATTCACTGACACGATAGAATGATTTGATATCAATTGTTTCTAAACAAAAGAAAAATAAAGCCAACCTCTCATGAACTTTCCCTTTTTCATCTCCTAAGGTTACTGTAACAGTACGGACTCTGTCCAAATCAAAGTTTGTGTCATATTGATGGAAATCAGATGTAATCCAGCCTACCCAAACATTAGCAGGTTCTTGTCCAGGAAATATACGTACAGAGTAATAATACTGTCAAGACATAAAAAAAATATTACCCACAGTATTAATATTTCACTTTGATCTAGTACTATCCTGATTTTTTTTCCTGAAAAATCCATCTTGTTCTGAAAATAACACCAAACTCAGAAGCTTAAGTAATTGCTAGAAGCAAGAATAGAATCACTAGGACCATGTAAAAGTTGGTTTTTCTCAGTTTCTCCCCTATCAATTTACAGAAAGTTTTGCTTTCTCATATAATAGGAGATATATGAAATGCCTAAATTTTACTCTATGAGTCGCTCTATGAGGGAGATGACAGTTAATATGATAGAAGATAGATAGATAGATAGATAGATAGATAGATAGATAGATAGATAGATAGATAGATAGATACTTTTCAGGCTTGTGGAAGTTAGTCTAAAATAAATGAAAGCCACAAGGCTGTATACCTCTCTTCTAGGGATCCATTTATCTTCGACATCAGGAAAAAAGTTGATCCTGGTAACATGCCTGTTGATTCCTAAGGCTGGCTCCACAGGGTGCAGAGCATCACCTGAAAGCTCTTTACTAATCTTTTGGTACTTAGAGAAGCTAAGTTCCACATATTAGTTATTTGTTTTGAAAACAGTTAAATACTGAGACCAACAGAAAATGCACATTTTTCAGCAGAAGTTACCATAGTCCTTGTGCTAAGTGCAATCATTTAATAACTTGTTCTTAAGTTGTTGGAGCTAAGTCTCTATTCCATCTTTGATTACTCCATTTACTTTCATTTACTTTCAATTGATCATTCTATTACAACACATTTTTATATGTTTCTAACTTTTTGTCTCCGTTTAAATTCAGAATCAGAACTAGAAATATTGGAAGGAATCTCATGCGCGCAGTGTTTTTCTAATGATTTATGAACATTCCTGAAGGGAAATATTTTGGGATTTCCCTACATCAGAAAAAATAAAAATAATAAAAAAACTACTAATGGCTTATTTTTTTTACCTTTCTGTCCCTAAATACATTTTTCATTTTCCTCTTCCACATATTAATCAGTAAGAGTACTCCTTGACTTACAACCATTCCTTTAATGACTGTTCAACAGCACTGTACAAAGTGACTTATGATCAGTTCTCACACATGACTGTTGCAGCCACCCAAGAGTTATGTGATCAAACTTCGGGTGCTTGGCAACTGGCACCTAGTTACAATGATTGCAGGTGTTCCGGGGTCCTGGGATTGTCATTTGCAACCTTCCTAAGAAGTTCTGACAACCAAAGTGAACGACAGAACCCAGATTCACTTAATGACTGCATGATTAAGAACCATCACAAAAAAGGTCATAAAATTAGGCCTTATTTAGCAACAGAAATTTTTCCTAGAGATACAGCCATTTTTAGCTTTGGCTATATCAACTACTTGCTTCATCCAAACAAAATCAACAGATTCTGTAAGGTCCACATACTGTTCTTAACACCAAAAGATTTGGGAGACAATG
The DNA here is from genome assembly GCA_003457575.1 of Thermophis baileyi. NCBI lineage: Eukaryota > Metazoa > Chordata > Lepidosauria > Squamata > Dipsadidae > Thermophis > Thermophis baileyi. The sequence continues at coordinate 3,954,004 of QLTV01001700.1, forward strand.
CAAGGGCATTCAGTCTTCATATTCCTCAATGCTGGGGGGTAGGAATATTTAGCAAGATTATTTTTCTATTCGTAAATCATATAGTTGATAGTTTTAGCAAATTATACTCCATTTACAAGTAACAGAGCATATGTAAACCTCTGGAAAGGGTTTCATTTATTTGTATATGTGCAATTTTTTATTACAAATATTAAACACTTATCTATGAATAGATTTAATTATATGATAGTTACAAAGTATATGATACAAATCAATTCCATGCTCTACAACATTTTTTTTTAATTTCATGGTGTCACATATTTTTAATTTGATCTATTTGCTATGTTATATCAAATGCACTTAAAATATCCATATTGTTTTGCTTATAGAAACTATTGACAGTTGTGGCAGCTTTTTAACAGGTAAAAAGTTCTTTAATAGTAATACTTTGCTAAAATAATAATTTGTTCTACAAAATTTTCAGTGCCTATATGGCAGGATTGAGGTTCACAGACATGGATGAAAATCATCACCTGAAATAACTCAACTAGCCTCAGATATATTGCTTATCACTTCCAGATGTGTTGGTGCTACCTGGAAAGATGGCATAGAAAGTAAGGAAGATGACCTTGATGGAAATAAACAAAAAGCATTACATAGACAAATGGGAAAGAAGATAATATTTGGAAGTGGCTCAAGCAGGTGTCTCCCCAATTCATGGGGGTATAAGAAGGGTAGGGCATGAGGGAGGGCAGGGAACAGCATAATCAGATCTGTAACATTCTGTTATTGTGGTTAATTTCAATAAAGGTACTTTAAAATTTTCTGGTCTAGTCTACCAAGTGGGACTAACAGCTGGATTTAACTCATATCCCTGCAAAATCAAACTGAGGGTATGAATTGCTTTATCAACTCCTAAATTCAGAACCCTTCAATGAGGCTACTATGAAGCCCATTCCAAAACTTAGAGCAAATTTAGCACAGGAAACTAACGACAATGCTGTAGTGAACATACTCCAAACAAATAATTTGTTACTTATTTTGGATTACAGTGATTCAGTCTTTGTGCAGCTACTTTGATAGCTGCCAATCCAAAAATTACAAGTGGTGCAGAATGCAGCTGGCTTCAGTGGTGATGGGAGTTCTGAAGTTCTCCCATGTAGCAACCCAACTTAAAGAGCTACACTGTCTACCTTCTAGGTGCAACTCAACATGCTGGTTGTCACCTTTAAAGTCCTATATAGGTTAGGGCCTGGATATCTACAAGATTTCCTTCACCCAGCAAAGTCTACCCATCCAATAAGATTGAGCTTGGTCCCTTCCCTTAGACACTGCTACCTATGGGTGCAAAGAACTGATCCTTCTCTATTACAGCCCGTTTGAAATTGCTTACCACCTGAGACCAAACTGTTACTCACCCTATTATGTTTTGAAATAATTATTCAAACTTGACTTTTTAAGGAGATCTAGTGTAAGGAGATCTAGCGTAACCACCATCAAGGTTTTAGTTGGATGTTTTGTTCTCAGCCTTAGTCTGTCTGTCCATCCATCCTCCCTCCCTCCCTCCCTCCCTCCCTCCCTTCTAATTTATTTTTTCATTCGTTCATTCAGGATTTTTATCTGCCTTTATTATTTTAAAAGTAACTCAAAGCAGGGTACATGCATAATATTCCTTCCTCTTTCTTTTTCCCCCCACAACAACCCTGTGAGATGGGGTGGGCTGAGAGAGTATGACTGGTCCAAAGTCACCCAGACAGCTTTCATGCCTTAGGTGGGACTAAACTCACAGTCTCTTGGTTTTAGGTCAACATCTTAACCACTACACCAAACTGGCTTGGTAATTTATTGCTATTATTTGTATAACTCTTTCCCATTATATTGTATTATTTTTGTAGTAAAATAAATTCTTAATTTTTTATGTTTTAAATTAAATAGTTTTCCCAGTCTTGTCATTTTGCTAATCTATTTCATATGGAAATTATAATTAGCATCACAAAGTGACAAACAAGACTAATTTAGGGAGCGGAAGAGAAGATGCAAAGTTAAATAGCCAGTAAATCAAGGCTCAGAACAAATGGCACCACTGAACACATTCTACCTGTATTTCTCCATCTCACACCATCCATGCATAAGAAGGATGGAAAACCAAGTTTCTTTTGAAATTAGCATTTCAAATGAAAATTTATTCCCATGAAACGTTAGTTTAAGCTTGCAGCTTAACAGCAATTCTTTAAGACAATTCCAATCATTTCTGCTCCATATATACAGTTAATATATAATATCCTATCATATTTGATAATTTTAATCTATCCTTAGTGGAAATATTAACACTAAATTGCCATACTGTAGAGGTTTGCATTAGATAATCATAATCATCTCTTTCATCTGCTAGGACATCTTCAGTTAGTCTTGCAGAGTGGCTTGTGCTGTAGTCTGGCTTCGTCCTTTTCAGCATAAATCTGTATTGTATAAAAATGAAAAAGAGTGAATACATCTTTTTTTTATATCAGTTGATTCAGAATAATCCTGTATCTTCCATCAAATAAAGCTGAATTTGAAGCTATCAAGATATTCACTCAATTCAATTTGGCCCTTTTTACACACTTGGTCAAAATGTACAGTTTTAATATCAGCTGTCTTTCAGGGTCAGGACAGCAAATATCTCTTTTACATTTAGCAATAGCACTTAGACTTATATACCGCTTCATAGTGCTTTACAGCCCTCTCTAAGCGGTTTACAGAGTCAGCATATTGGCCCCCCAACAATCTGGGTCCTCATTTTACCGACCTCGGAAGGATGGAAGGCTGAGTCAACCTTGAGCCTGGTGAGATTCGATCTGCCAAACTGCTGGCAGCCGGTGATCAGCAGAAGTAGCCTGCAGTACTGCACTCTAACCACTGCGCCACCGCGGCTCATTTGCAGACTTATAGTTACATTAAATATTATATACAAACTTGTCCATGTTTCACTTATATTTCATGAACAGAAAAGCTGGAACATAGAGAAAGCAACATTTCAAAAGAGAAATTGCTGCCCTTTTTATTCAAGAGACATCACAATGAAATTCATTGACAATATGGCAAGGAAAACATTTATTTGCATCCTTGAAAGTGAACAGTGTGTAAAAACAACTGAAGAGATCAAACTATCTGACCTTTGCTTGAGGCGTGAAGGTTTCTCTTGTGTATAGTCTTTATGGTTATTGAACTCAGATTTTGCAGCTTCTTTCTCTACACGGTCAGGTACAAGATGACCATGAGCAGTCTTCATGAGAACTTCAAAATCAGAATCTGCATCATAATCATCCAAATCACTCTTTGGGCCAAAAATATTAGAATTTGGCATTCCTCCTCCAGGTATTTTAGAAAACACTTCTGCACATTCAATGGGCATGCTTAGACGATAAAACATGATATCGGTTTTGCTGTTTTGAGATCCAAAGGACTTCTGTGTGACTTTCAAGCATGGAGAACTATCTGCAGTTCCATCAATCCTTGTAACCTATGAAATGCAAAAACTCAATTATAAAATGTATGGAAACATATAAAACAAAATGTTGCCTTTACTTATGCTTAATGGTTTCTCATAGTATATAAATAAATATATGTTTATTCTTGCCCTCTGTAATATTGTGGCAGGTGTGATGAAATGTAGGTTTGACTCAGAGAAGGGGTAGGAGAATGAAGCACCATTACAGAAAAGATATCTGAGTTCTACGAAACTAGAAAATGTGAAAAAGAGCCCGATATTAGATTAATACACAACTCTGTTTTAATTACATTAGATATAGGTTAGAAGCAGGCTTTGACAAGCTTTCAAGATTCTGTTTTAATTTGCTGATTGCATCAAAGTACATTCTAGGACCCTTAATGATTCCTGCTTCTGACCTTGCCTATCTTGAAGCAAGGTAGAAGAATTACTTACTAAAAAATTTCCTCTAGAAGGTAAGAGGCATAATTTCAGCCTATTGCTTTTAATTTTTTTTATTAACGTAATATTGGACTCTGAAAGGCAACAAAAGTTTTGTTATAAAAATATGCAGGTGGATTAAGAATTATTATGGATACGAATAAAAACCCTGCATTTTTCCTTTGGTTTTGTAAGTCTTTGGGCTTACAAATAAGAAATATGCTAGTTTATCTCTTTAATTTTACATTCTACATTTTAAGGTAAATATGTAGAAAGGATAATATAGTATTATTATTATAAAATAATAATAATAATAATTAATCATTCCATACTTATTTGACAGCCTTACTATATATACTCTACATACTATATTAACTGCTACCACTTACTATGTTCAGTTTCCAAAATAAATTAAAGATTCAAACCTCAATATGTTCATGATTTGCTGGTACTGGAAGAAACTGAGGTAATCTTTTGCTCAGCCATATAGTAATGTCACGATTTGTATTCACAGCAAAAGGTTCATAGCCTTCTTGTAAACCACAAATAGTGAAATATTTCAAAGTGCTAACATCTTTGCCAAAGTTCATTCTGCCCACCTGTGACAATCCCAGGCTACAGGCAGGTATAAAGCCTGCAAAAAATACATACATGATATGTAAATTATAAATATTAACAACTGTTCTCATGCTTTTTCCTTATAAACTAGACAACTCCAATCAAGTCTTTAAAACACACAATATATTCCATCTAAATGAATAAGAAAATATGCAGTTTGTTATGGTACTATTGAGAGTACAGAGGATAAAATAAGTGGAAGAAGGAAACAATAATATTGTTAGAGTCCTCTACCAATTATTCAACCAAAATTTCCTAATAGCTAGAGCAATTCAATACTGAAATCAATTGGTGAGCTCTTCATTAGTTCAGACTGGCTTGGACAAACATCTATTAGATATTATTTAATTTGGATTCCTGCAATGAGGAGGCATTCAACTTTGATGGTCTAAATGGTCCCTTCTAATTCTGTTTCTTTAATCAACACTTAGAAATATAAAAGAAGCCTTACTACATTCATTCATTCTCTAGCTGCACAAGTAATTGTTCAGCAGCCCGGGCTATTACAAATCTGTCCAGAAACTAGACCTTATCTATAGGGTAAAATCTAATGCCCTGGGCAGATTTACTATGGAAGAAAGAAGTCAGCTGCCTGCCCTGATGATATACAATTAAATTAGATATAGGCAATGTCTGATAGGTCAAGGACCATAATTCAGCCTCTTGACCTTCTGAAGGACCACAGTACATTGTTGATATGTTATGACATACTTAGATGTGTGGTATATTCTCTTTTCTGGACAAATTTAAGGTGGAAGTAGTTAATGATTGTAACTACTGGAGGTCCCAAGACAAACTGACTGCATTTGTATACCTAAAACCACCCCAAACTAGCAGTCATTGTTGCACCAAAATCCAGCTTTGCTACCGTATTTCAATACCATAATCCCAGAATTCTTGAGGTAAATCTTGTCTCTGAGCCATAACCTTTGGCTGAAATAAACTAATGGCTCGTTTTAAAAACTTATCTAAGACAGCAAGGAAAAACTTGCTGAGGCAGCCAGAAAGCAGCACAAATTTGCTCAAGAACTTACCATCACCAACCTCAAAATCTTTAAATGCAAGTTCAGAACCTGAGTCATCAAGAAGGATTTCACCATTTAGCGTAAACATCATGGTGTGCTCATTCAGATCCACCATGCATCCCACAATATCTGCTGTTAGCCAAGTACGGCCAAAATGCTCATTTCCCTGGTGCCATCGCTGAGCCTAGATAATAAAAGATTTCATGCAACATAAACTATTATTTTTATGATTTTAGCAGTGTTTAAAAATGCTTAGCTCTATAAGTAGATATCAATTGTAAATCTTACAATTAATTATATAAAAATAGTTTTTAAAACACATGAACTGTGCCACAAGTTTCTAGAGAATCAGCAACATTCAATATTTTTGGAAAATAATTTATGAGCACATTATACATTATTCTCAATAATCTTACTGTTACTCCTTTTAAAAAGAAAAAGGAGATCCCTCTCTTCCCAAGATATATGGACAATTGTGATAGTTGTCCAGGGGCTGTATGGCCAGGGGCTTCAATTAGATCATCTGTAAGGTGCCTTCCAACCTTTTTACATTCACCATATTGCAGATCCCACTTGCCATAAGGACAAATCTCATAACATAGCTTTGTTATGTTTTAACACACAAATTATAATCCACTTGCAATTCAACAAACAATTCACTTAGTAGATAAGACCACACTTTATGGTAGAGAACGTAAGGGCGAAAATGCTTATTTTTATTCTCTTTTTCCTATCTGAAAGATCAATTTGTAATAAATGACAGAGAGGTTCAGAAAACCTACTAAAACCTACTACCCCAATGTTAGAATTGACAACAAATGTGTTTATCCCCCACTAATTAATTTTTATAATGATCTACTGGGGGCAGTGCAGGTAGTCTTCAATTTACTACCACAACTGAGTCCAAAATTTATGTTGCTAAGTGAGAACTCTGTCAAGTGAATTTTGCCCCATTTTACGACTTTTCTTGCCACATTTGTTAAGGGAATCACTGCAGTTGTTAAATTAGTAACCCGGTTGTTAAGTGAATCTGGTTTTCCCATTGACTTTGCTTGTCAGAAGGTTGCAAAAGGTGACCACATGACCCGGGGACACTGCAACCATCATAAATGTAAGTTAGTCTTCAAGCATCCGAATGTAAATGACCATGGGGATGCTGCAACGGTCATAAGCATGAAAAATGGTTACAAGACACTTTTTTCAGTGCCGTTGTAGCTTCTACTAAGTAACGGCTACTAAGTGAACTATACAAAGTCAAGAACTACCTGTAACTCAGATGTAGATCTGTATCTAACCCTCTAAGTCTCAATTCAATTCTTTGGTCTTGAAGTTCTATGGAAAAACCAAGAGAGACACAGCAAGGCCAACTTTTTTTGCCCTGTCTCAAAAAATGTACACATACCTTGAAACCATCAAATACAAATGCTTGATCATCTGAGCCAAGCTCTTGCTCTGGCTGACAACCTGGCCTGGCCCAGCCAATTCTCATATCTCCAGCAGTTATTGCTTCAAATTCAAAGTACCATTTCCCAGTTTTTACAGCATATGTTTTTTCTGTTCGGAATATCCTGAACCTTTCTATCATGCCATCAAACACATCAGGCCTTGCAGCTGCAAAAGTTCAAAAGTTAAGGATATATATATTTATATAAAATTAAATCACATTATCTAAATTTTTAAAAGTTAGGTATGGTTATGGTACTAATAAAGGAGAATATTTGTAGCTCAGGGTTGAAATGAGGGGTCTTTGGTGCTCTCTGAGCTTGCTTGTTTTCTTGCAGACATTTCATTACCCAAACTAGGTAACATCATCAGTGCTGATTTGAAAAGTTTTGGAAAAGTTAGGATCCCTTTTATCAGACTGGCAGTCTAAAGGAAAGGCAAGAAAACATCTTTTATTTTCTCAACAATTCTTCAAGACTTAGCAAAGTTTTAAAAAGAAAAGGAGAACCTTTTTACAAAGTATTTAAGTTCAATGTTTGCAAAAGAGAAAAAAACGTCAAATAATGGACAAAAGAACTGCACTTACTACCCTCTTTTGAAATGGATTGAAACCTTAGCAGATTTGACATTATTTTCTTAGTAGCCACTCACAAGTACAATCCAAGTGTGTTAGAATGAGACAAACTTTCTTTTGTTGATGAAATGCTTACTACATGTAAACATCCACTCTAGATTATACCAGTGTTAGTTACTTTCCAAGGAAGGGGACTTCAAAAGGAATGCTCAAGGAACTGAACTGAAGGAACAGCTTGCCTTCAGAAGTTGTGGGTGCTTCATCATTGGAGGTTTTTAAGAAGAGACTGGCCAGCCACTTTTCTCAAATTGTATAGTTTTCCTGCTTGAGCAGGAGTTGGACTAGAAGACCTCCAAGGTCCCTTCCAGCTCTATTCTAATTGATTGATTGAATTATGTTAACGGAGCATTTGGGTGGAGGGGGTTTCCTTTGAATATAAAGTTATGTGGGTATGTGTATGTTGTATTTTTTAATATATTTCCAGTGAGTTTTTTGGTCAGTTTTATTATAATTGTTATTCTGTTTGGCATTATTTCAAAATTGTTAATGTTCTGTTTGACTCAAAAAATTCAAATAATTAGAAATATAAAAATAAATATGAATTTATTTTGGAAAGTTAAAGTAAAATTAAAAATGGGACATTCTTACCTTCCTTGAATTAATAGCATACACAATAATATATTAAAAAACCTGTTTCAATATAATTTCAGTACCATGGTCTTGATCTGGAGCTTCAAGGTTATATCCATAATTGATGAGAGTACAAACTGCTTCTCGGAGACTATCTTTGTTTGATTTCTTAGTGCGATCATCTAGAAGTGTATAGGGGACAAGGCGAGGATTTCGACGGTTCTTCACATCCTATACAATATAAAAATTATGAAAGATAATTTAAAGGACTTTAACACCCAGTTTTTCTAATACTGTAAATACCGTAGATCTGCACCAACCTGGAAGGAAGAATCAAGTAGGTTCCTGAGGCTATTCAACACATTTAGAAACAGATACTGTAAAAGTGGTGCTTATCAAATATTCCTATTAGTGGGATTGGCCAATACTTTAAATAAAAACTCAATTTAAAACTAACTCAGCAGGTGTGAATATTGGATCAAATTCTACAAGATGTTCCGCTATTTGTGTGTGTGTACATGCACAACTTTGTGTGTACCCAACTATTCAACTTTTTGTTGAATGGTAATAACTGTTATATTATTAACTAGTAAAATAACCAACTACACACTCACTAGGGCACTGTGGGGTATTTTAGTAGCTAATGAATGGAACTGTTAGTGAGTTTACTGCAATTATGTTAGTAAGCTTACTATAATGCACAATGACATGGTTATAGTTACAGTATCAATTTTTGCTTGATATCAGAAACATTATTGTGATGACACAATAGGGAAGGAGAGCTTGTTTTTCTCAATTTGTCCATATCTCCACTTTTGAAAGGTTTAGTTCTGAAAATGTATCAATTAACGTGAAGTCAAAAAAATAAAACTCCAAAACATTTTATCTATTTCACCATTGTCAGACATTTGGTTCCGTAATATGATTACTATAAAGATTCTAGTATGTCTGGACTTACTTGTTGAATTCCATATGTCCATCCCTGCCTTATACGATCTCTTGCCCATACATTGTGAGCATTTTCTGCAAGTTTATCAACCATGGATTCCTGAGATGGAGTCAACTTGATACAACTTAGATCCATAGGAGCAGGTTTGTATCCGCTTGATAATAGATAACTGTTAAAAAAAATAAAAACTTTAATGAATTCTTATGAATTTTTATGAATATAAAAACTTAAACCTTGATCATTGCCTTGTTTTGGCATTAAATGTTATTAGATTCAGTTCATTCATTTCCTTGTACTGGAATTAGTAATCAGTACAATAATTTAGGAATCAAAATCCAAATTCCAAAATTTATAGGCCTTAGAAATGAAACACATCAACTTCCTGACTCTTTCCTAACTAATGTACCACATTACATCACTTATTCTTAATTTTTGTTTATTTCCAGATGGAATTTTTATTACACAAATATTCTGTCTCATACATAGAATCATGTGGAGGTTCAGATATCTTCAATTTGTATATTAGTAGATTGGTACAGGAGATAGAGTAGACATATTTGCATTCTCGTCCCTTAACAGTCTGAGTTTAAACTTACTTTTTGGGAAGTTTTAGTTTCTTCACCTTTTCTTCAGCATGCTCATCAGCAATTCCAACATGACAACCTAATGCCAGCAATGTTCTAAAAGACAAAACCATTATATTTAAAGTAATTAAAATCAAGCAAAATATGCTAACTGAATGGCAAGGCTATAGTTGTGCAATTTTATAATTACATGATTTTAACTATTATAGTTACAATTGTAACTATATTACAATAATTACAATTGTAATTATTATAGTTACATGATGGGAAGAGTTTTGTCTTTTCTTATTTTGCTCATATTTTTGAAAACGATTATCAGCCATGATTTCAGAGCTATGATATCTTATTGTAGATTTTCGTATTCAAATTTGCATAAACCAGTAATCACTTATTTACAAATTGTTTTGCTATCCAGATTTATACAATATGCAGTTTTTTTCTCTTCCATTTATATAATATATGATTACTGAGAAATATTTTAAAAGTAACAACATGAGTGCTTTGTAATTCTCATTAAATATGAAGGTTCAGTACCTAATATTGTATGAGTAATCAGTATATATCAAAGGAAATTACTTGTAAATATGTATATTTATATTGATTGACACAATCCAGAAAATTAACGAGTACCTTGCTAATCCTGTATAGTTTAAACCAAATTTCATAATCTATTAAGAATTCATACATTCATATAAATTTACTCGCAAAAATATAAACATACGTCTGACTTACTTTAATGTTTCTAGTGACATCTGAAGATTATAATTCCGTTCTTGTTCAGGCAGTTTAGCAAACTCTACCAAACAGGGATGCTGGCGCTTGTTGTCATCTCTAATCTGTAAAATAGAATTTCAGTTTATCTTACAATTGTAGTTTAGAAGGATCAATTTTAAAGTAGAATTTCCCTGCAAAAAAACCCAAGTCCATCTTTCTGGTTAATATTCCACACACAAACATATTCGTGCATTGGTTTTTCCACTCTTATTTAAGTGTGCAATTTTTAGCTCTTGGATTTTAGTTCTCCCTGATTGTTCCTCTCTGACTGTAGCCAATGTAAGTATTTCAGGTGAGTCTGCAGAGAATTGTGACAAAAAGGCAAGATGGAGGTCCCAACAGGTACAACAGAAGTTCCACCTGCTTTTTATGTGTTGCACACATGATGTTCATGAAATACAGATTAAGCTTTAATTGCCGTCGCAGCTATCACTACGTTCATATTTATTTGTCAGCTGGACTCTTATTCTGAAACGACACTGTACACAGATATGCAACCTCATGTGATACCTGTACTGTGCATGTGTTAATTTCCTTTGTTCTCTTTGTTCTTCACCATGTAGACACAGATTTAGATGTTCTTATTTTATATTAACAGAAGAAGAGGCATTCATGCTTGCCACGCCACACTTGAGAGGGCCATCAGTAGCGAGAGCACCTGTGAGACGTCCCTTCCGAGGAAGAACCTACATTCAAAGGATGCCAGGATGCTACATCTGTAATCGTGTGGGACATGTCACTCGGGATTGTTCACAACGCGTTCCAGTTCCCATCCAGTACCAGCCCAGAAGAACAGACTCCAGAGGCAACAGAGGCAGGGGCAGAAGACAAGGTTGTCGTGGTCCCAGAAGTGATTTGCAAGCTTCATATATCACTTTGGCCTTAACCAACGATCCAGGACCATGCCAAGAATATGACAGGCGTCTCCTATGGACTTTGGACAGTGGTGCATCATTGCACGTTACTTACAGAAAAGACCTTTTCTCAGAGATGCACGAGCCTGAACCTGAACTACGTGAACTGTATTCTTTTTCGAACCATCCCTGTAAGGTCGAAGGGAAAGGAACTATTTACATTGAAGAGCTCGATGCAGTCATCCCAGATGTTTATTATGTGCCATCAGCAAAGTTTAGTTTCTTTTCTTTTCTTTTTCTTTTCTTTTTTTTATTTTGTCAAACATGTACAAGATAGCAGGTATAGGTATAAACATAAACATAATCAAAGTGAATACAGATAGATGAGGACAATAGGACAGTAGGACAGGGACGGTAGGCACGCTGGTGCGCTTATGCACGCCCCTTACAGACCTCTTAGGAATGGGGTGAGGTCGACAGTAGACAGTCTAAGGTTAAAGTTTTTTGGGTTTGGGGAAGAAACCACAGAGTCAGGTAGTGAATTCCAGGCATTGATCACTCTGTTGCTGAAGTCGTATTTTCTGCAGTCGAGGTTGGAGCGGTTTACATTAAGTTTGTATCTATTGTGTGCTCGTGTATTGTTGTGGTAGAAGCAGAAGTATTCATAGACAGATAGGACATTGTAGCGGATAATTTGATGTACTATGCTTAGGTTGGATCGAATACGGCGAAGTTCTAA
>QLTV01001700.1:3968863-3988724 GCA_003457575.1 Thermophis baileyi
TAGGATGGAAGGCTGAGTCTACCTTGAGCCGGTGAGATTTGAACCGCCGAACTGCAGCTAGCAGTCATCTGAAGTAGCCTGCAGTACTGCACTCTAACCACTGCGCCATCTCGGCTCTGAACCCTCTGCAAAAAGGCAGTGGCAAGTCACTGTTGTTCTATTTCATCAAAACGATATGTGTGTATTGTGAATGTCACTACGTGACATTCGTAGAATTCGTAGAATTCAAAGTGATCGTGGTGCTGAATTCCTTTCTCAGAGATTCCAGGATTGGATGCGTAGAAATGGAATCACTCATCAGACCTCAGCCCCATACACACCGGCGCATAACGGAGTCGCTGAAAGACGACAAGGGGTCCTACAAACCATGATGCAATGTCTTTTAGAAGATGCTAACCTCAGCAACCCATACTGGGGTGAAGCCATTAAATATGCAAATTACATTGTTAATCGGACCTGGAGTAGTGTAATCAATCAAACTCCTTTCTTCATGTTGTATGGGTACAAACCCGACCACAACAAGCGGTCCTACAAACCATGATGCGATGTCTTTTAGAAGATGCTAACCTCAGCAACCCATACTGGGGTGAAGCCATTAAATATGCAAATTACATTGTTAATCGGACCTGGAGTAGTGTAATCAATCAAACTCCTTTCTTCATGTTGTATGGGTACAAACCCGACCTAAAAAACTTGCACCTTTTCGGTTCATATGCTATGGTGAACATTCCGTTAGCTCAAAGAAGAAAAGGAGGTCCAGTAGCTAAGAGACTGAGCTTTATGGGTATTGATGACAATTCAAAGTGGAGCAAGTTTGTCGACTCCAGAAATGTGATAACAATTTCCCAATCTGCAAATTTTGAGGAAGACACTGACTGGTCTAGGATTCATTCTAATGATCCTGGAGTTTATGATGTTGTTGACGACATGCACTCCGATGACCAAGATGCACAGGCAAGTGTTCCATCTACTAGTTCTTCACAACCTGATGTTATTATATTACTTTTATTCTTTCCTGGCCTCCGGTCTTATTCTTGAGAATTGAGAGCATGGAAACAAGATTCATTTCACCTCTAATTATTTTTCTCCGCAACAGCAGCTGTCATCTTAACTTTTTGGACGACACTCTGTGGAATGCCCCTGATCGGATTTCTGTGTAATTTTTTAAAGTATATTTATTACATGATGCAAAACTCATTAGAAAACCAAAACAGTCATTTAATATTTAGGCAGTAAAAAGACTTCCAAATTATATACATAAGCATATATGTGTCAGGCCGAAGCCATTTTTCTTGGGGTCTTTGGCCTGCCACACTTTATGCTATTTTAAAATGTATTCTTTGCTATGGGAATTTGGGAGGGGTCATTGCATGAGGGATGTCTGCATGTAGCCATAACAAATTCCTTCTAGATTGTCAAGGTCATCCTTTGTCCTGCACCTACACGGAAGCAGATGGGAGTAGCTGCCAAGTTGGCAGACAAAGATTGGTTCACATGATGGACTTGAGGGTGTGGGGACAAGGGCTTGAACTGGGTGGAGAAACCCCTGGGACTTCAGATTCGGGTTTCTCCCAGATGTGCCAACATGGCTCTGTTAATAAATTGGAACTTTGAGGATTACTTTGCCTCGGATTCTGATTTAAAATTGGATGCTATTTGGAACCCTGACAATATGAATTAATTAATGAAATGCTAAATTTAGAAAAGTACATACTGGTCCATACTGCCATCCAAGTTCAATTTTATTCATCACCCAAAGTTCATGGATATTCTCAGCTAGTTTTTCTCTAATTCTTTCCAGATGTGGAGGTAATACAATCTAAAAATAGAAAAGTGAATCTGTTAAAAAATAAAATGGCAAACAGTACAATTAAGAACAAACCAAACCAATGAAATAATTATCCCAGTCATTTTGTGGGCTTATTTTTTATTGGTTAAAATTCCCATTGCCAAAAAGAAAACCAATGAACTAATTGAAATTTACCTTTGAGTAGAAATGTAAAGGGCTGTCTTGTAAATATCTTAATGCCACATGTACAGTACTGCATATAACTTGTTCATTTTAACAAAAATATTTTTCTACCTTTCAGTTATAGTTACATGGTGAAAAAATTAAAAATCCAATTATTTCAGCCTAGAAATACTGTTCCATTTTTTAAAAAATCTATCATCTATCATACCTGTTTTCTTCAGAATTAAGAGAACGAGATTCAAAATATAACTGTCATTCTCCACTGAACCCAACTCTATTCATGAACCCAACACTGTTCATCAGCATAGTTCTTATATTAATAAAACAGCAGAGTAAAAGTTATTTAAAATTGCCATACAGTATTGTCATTCAGATGCTTTATCTTAAGCATTTACACAATATACATCCAATCAGAGGACACTTTTTGTGTCAGATTTTACATAGCTATCAAATGCATTCACTCCTATCTACAATGCTGTAATGTGCATATAAGAAATGTGCATTTTGATGTCATGCAGAAAGCTTTACCATTATGGCCTTGCATCACAATTTTGCATGCAAGCACATAAGTTGTGCAATTTGCATCTTAATACTTGCATTGTCATCTCCCACCCCATGGATATATGCCAATACAACCATGATGTAGAATGGATTCATATTTATGGTGATTCCAGAACAATCACTGAACTGCATTTGACATATTTAAAATGTTAAATATGTTATAAATAAATTTGCTTGTCTGATATGACCTTAAGCATAACTCTAACCTTGTGGATTCACAAGGCTGGGGGTGTGGATGTGTGTTCTGTCATTTTAAATCTGAATTGAAAAAAATGTATAAGAGATTTTATCAACAGGCAAATTTGAGGGAAAAGGACTATGGCATTGATCATTACACGTACAGACCAATACAGTTTCTTAAGCTACTTTTTCCAGGTTGTCTGCTATTTTCTCAACATATTTTATTCCTGGCTATATATGTTGTCATTTATTATACAAAACTCAGCTTAATTCCAATACTTGCTATTAATATCTGATAAATGTCTGCAAAGTGGAATTCTGATTACCATCTCAAACTACGATATTGATGATATTTATTTATTTATTTATTTATTTATTTATTTATTTATTTATTTATTTTTAATTTATTTATTTATTTTGTCAAGCGTGTATATGATTACAGACAAAGTATAAACATGATTGTGAATATATAAGATGTACAAGCATGGTTATAAGTACATGATATTTTACGAATACATGGGGACGGTAGGACAGGGATGGTAGGCACGCTGGTGCGCTTATGCATGCCCCTTACAGGCCTCTTAGGAATGGGGTAAGGTCAACGGTAGACAGTCTAAGGTTAAAGTTTTGGGGGTTTGGGGAAGAACCTACAGAGTCAGGTAATGTATTCCAGGCATTGACCACTCTGTTGCTGAAGTTGAATTTTTTGCAATCAAGTTTGGAGCGGTTTACATTAAGTTTGTATCTATTGTGAGCTCGTGTATTGTTGCGGTTGAAGCTGAAGTAGTCATTGACAGGTAGGACATTGTAGCAGATAATTTTGTGTGCTACACTTAGGTCAGATCGAAGGCGGCATAATTCTAAATTTTCTAGGCCCAAAATTTCAAGTCTGGCAAGTCTTCGCAAGTTGCGAACAGAGGAGTGTAGAACTCTTCTCGTGAAATATCTCTGGACATTCTCAATTGTATTAATGTCCGATATGTAGTGTGGGTTCCAGACAGATGAGCTGTATTTGAGAATTGGTCTAGCAAATGTTTTATATGCTCTGGTTAAAAGTACAATATTACCAGAGAAGAAGCTACGCAAGATTAGGTTAACCACTCTTAATGCCTTCTTAGCAATGCTGTTGCAGTGAGCTCTGGCACTTAGCTCATTAGAGATGAGTACTCCAAGGTCCTTTACTGAGTGAGGATCGTCAACAAGGTTTGTTATTGATATAACAATACTTCTAGCAATCACATGGTGCTTGTCATCCAACTATTCCTAGCTTTAACATAATATAAATTAAATCTAATGCATGTTTAAAGTCAATGTACATTTTACATACCTGACTGGTATCTACAGGTACTGGAGTGAATGCTGCTTGTGACAAAGAGATATTTGGTCCCAAGAGATCCCTTGAGCAATTGCAATCTTGTTTATATTCCCTGCTGGGTTCCACTTTTAACTTTTCTTTGGGCAGAATAGCTTCAAAACATGGAGCATATCCTAGAGGGGGAAGGAATTTAAATTCCCCATGGCGGCCTCCGAGCAAAAATCGTACTCTGTAAGATAAGTACAATGTGACAGACTCTATATTAATTAAATAAAATATTTCTTGCAAAGTTCTACTTGCAGATACTGAATTTGAGCAGCTTTTATAGTACCTTAGGTTCTTTTGTGCTGTTAGTTTCCTAAATTGTCTGCAATTAACTTACTTTCTTGCTCACCTTGATAGAATTTACCTTTAGCTGTGGTTTAGTTTGTTATTTTCATATGCCATGTAATTTGGAATAATGCTAATAAAATTGTATGCATATTTACTTGTAATTGAACTTGACTATGTTCAATAGGTCCTTAGCCCTTAGAATAACAAGTTAAATGATTTAAATAATTCACTTAATTTTGGATTAAATTAGAATTGATAACAGACGAAACACATACACCTTCAATATTAACACTAAATTGTTAAAACAGTTGCAATAGTATAACAGTAAATAAGTTGACAATGATGATGATGAAGAAGAAGAAGAAGAAGAAGAAGAAGAAGAAGAAGAAGAAGAAGAAGAAGAAGAAGAAGAAGAAGAAGAAGAAGAAGAAGAAGAAGAAGAAGAAGAAGAAGAAGAAGTTATAGATCTCTTGATTCTTCTTCTTCTTTACTTCCTCTTTTATATTTTTCCTAGCAGAGAAACCATAACAATTTCAAAAAACCAATGTCCCTTCAAATTTAATCAGTTCTCAAATTAGTATAGTCCCTACCAACTTAAGGTTACCTACACTCTCTACATCTGCTTTAAAAAAAAAGTTAACAATGTCAACAGTCACTGATCTAGATTAGACCTTAGCAAAGAAAATAATTGGATGTGGATACGAACTTTATCCCTGCTGAAAAGCTGACAACCGGAAAGAAAAGACCATCTGTGTTGAAATTCTCAAACATTCCCTGCACTGGCTGCCCATTTATTCGGAATGAAATGCTTGGAGCACTCAGGTCAAGGCAACAGCTGATGACATCATCAGTCCTGAGTAGATGATGATTAGGAGAATTGACTGATCTTGCTACACAACCTATAATTAGGAATGAATATTATTAGAGAAAAATTGAAGATCCTGATAGAAAAGCTACTTCCAAAGATCTCATAAGCACATTGAGAAACACAAAACTACATAATAGATAGGCTAACTCAGTATCAATTCTTCTAATTCAGAGGTGCCTCGATTTCATATAGGAATCTTTCTCTATATCAATTCTTCTAACTCAGAGGTGCCTCAATTTCATATAGGAATCTTTCTCTATTGCTCCATATGCAAGAACAGAATCTGGGACTTGTGATACAGTTGTTTCAAACCTTCTGTAGCTGTTATCCTATATAACTCTTTTATTTAAAACCTAACTTGCAATATCTTTAGGCTTTAAACAATTAGTCTTACCTGACCATAGATGAAGTCCATCAAAACCATAGGAATATAAGTCATCACCAACACCATTGCCACCCCATTCTTCTCCACCCACTGGATATGGTGAATAGCCTTCTGTTGATGCCCAACCTACACGAAGGTGAGTAGCTTCTGCTGTTGTAAATGGCTCCACATAATCAACCATTAATTCGTAATACCATTTCCTGTACTGAGCAGAGCCCTCGCTGATTCCAAGGAAAATATTTGGTCGCATGCTAAATACAAGCAAAACAATACATTTTAAAAATCCGTAAAAAAATCACAAAATGTATTTTAAAAAAAAGCAAATTACCAATTTTTTAACTCTCAGTTCTTCTATACCAAGCAAGTTCTAATAAAAATAATGTTATTATAGAGGGGCTTGCATATACATACATAATACATACATGTATTTATAAATACATATACATGAACACTAAAAATAATATTCTATTCCATTTTTTACCTGCTCACATGATTGACAAGGCGAGTTTGAAGAAGAAGGTCTCTCCCTGGCAGAAGATTATCACAGATCAAATGTTGATTGGATCGCACAGCTACTCCATGACATACACACAATGAACAAAGAACATCTAATACCTTGGGAAAAAATGATGATACAGGTGGTTATGGAAGTTTTAAATCACTAGAGCTTCTGTATAAAAAAATTAAATATGCTTCATTGTTATCTTATATTTTATGTTCTACTTATAAAACTTATATTAATCACATAGACTATTCAAATAAATTCATGTTTGTCTTGTATACCTTATGGTTTCTGCCATGTTTGTCCAAAAGACAAATGATTGATTTAATATGTCCTTCTTTAATAATATTCAATGCTTCTGGACTTTCCACCAACACACAGTGTAATACTTCAAGAATTCCTAAAAATATAGAAGCCCCATTTTAGTATATATCTCTTTATATTCTTTCAAAAACATACAATAAAGAACAGTCATAATAATCTAAGAATGATCATAATAATCCCTTTTCTTCTATAATTATTGTTAAGACTCAAGAGAAAAAGAATACTTTAAATAAAACAACAATGACAACATAGTTGCTGTTGCTTTCATATTGAATTAACTTGCATTCCTAAGAAAATGTGTCTTATACTAATCTTCATAAGCATGGTTATTTGAGAATAACATAAAAGATTAGGCAATTAACATAGGCTGCTTTCATGTATAATGATAAACTTGGAATGAGAATTCATATATCCTCAATTTCAAGCAGCTCTCAGCTTCTGCTACAACTTCTCTACTGTTGCTTTGTTTTACAACAAATTTAAATAAATCAAATGTTTGATTTGAAATAAATCAAATATTTTACCAATTGTCAAGAAGATTCTGAAGGTTGTCAGGGATTAATTGAGGGTTTTTTTTGTTTTGTTTTTTTGTTTTTGTTCAGGATTATTAAATACAGTACTTGTTGATTAGTATTCCAAGGAAAATATCCAATTTAGCGGATAAGAACATTTCAAACTGTATCACCCAAATGGAATGGAATTATGTGAAGAAAAACACCTTTTAGTTTGTGGGATAAAATCAATATTATGAAAATGAAGTATCAAGACTGATAAATATTTTGAAAGCAATGCCTATGTTAGTTTCACTTGAATATTTTAAATAGACAGATACATTACTGGGACACTTTTTTCCTTGTTTTAATTGTCTTATGATGATAGCGATGGTTTTAATTTTCATGATCTATCAGCCTCAATCAAATATTGAATGGAAATTATATTTACTACATACCACTGCAGGCTCAGCTTGAGAGTTATTATTTAGCACTATTGCAGACTTGGCAAGTTCCTGGTTCTAATTGTAATAGGGATTTGGCAACTCTTGGGCTCAGCTGGACTGAAAATTTAAATGTGATTTTTTTTTTCCTCTGATGAGACACTGATAATTAGTAGCAATACTTAATTAAAAATAGTTGGTGTTTTTATGGAAAATGTGGTCTTATAATGAGATCATTACATTACATCAACTATTAAGTAATGCTATTTTTAAAAGTTCTTAAATTTTGCAAATAAAATATAGTTTATGTAGAAGTGGTTCATACAGTTAAGATATCCCCTATATATAGTGTTTGGCCATGATGCTCATAAGGGCCTCTGACACTTTGAAGTACTGGAAGTGTTTGAGAAGTCCTTTACTGGGACTAAACCAACAATATATTACCACAAAAAATAAAAATGGAAAATTACCCACAGTTGATAAATATAGACAAATTCTGCCTATCTTTGGGATTGGTCCACATTTCTGATCCAACCAACATTTTGTGCCTGTATAGAGGTACACATTTGGCCTCTTTTCCCAGTTTCCCAGCAATTCCAGTGAACTGTGGAATTTTGACCTTATATGATCATCCTCTTCCTGTACATTATGAGTAAGCAATCATATAACAGAGAGCTTGTTGAGGGAAGTGACAAATGTTCGTGCAAAGTGTTACTCTGAGTTTTCTGAGATCCTACGGCTAGGGAAATAAAGTATTTTAACTTTGATCTCCTGATGAAGTAAAGCATCACATTCAAAAGGCAGCTGAAACTTGCTTTGCAACCTTACTTACTGTATAAATATGCTTGACAGATTTTGTAACATTGCCACATCTACCACAGCTGCAGTGTCATCAGTTAATGACATCAACACCTTCAAATGCTCAGTTGCTTTGCATTTTAGTTATGTATTCTGGATTCTTTGTAAAGTATCCCTATGTCTGACTTTCCTTGTATTTTTTATGGCATAAACCAGCTTTGTCATATTCCAGGGTTCTGGACCGTCCACCCTCCTTTTCATAGGTTCACTATCTTATTGTCTATGGGTTTGTATGTTGAAATGTAAATTCCAGAAATCATGAGATTTGTTATTGCCTAAAAATCTATAACTTGATACACATCACTAAGTATTTTCTTGCTCACAAAATATATTCCACAAAGATATCATACATAATCATACTGAAATAGAGCATATGGCATAAACCAGCCATGGTAGTTCCAGTGGTTATTGACACAATGTGTGACATACCAAAGAATCTTGAAAGACACTTAGAAAATCTGTGCATTGACAAAATTTCCATCTGACAATTAGAAAAGGCCACACTGCTTTGGATTCCCATATATATTATGCCAATGCAGTACAACATATTAATCTTCTTGGGAAGAACTCAATGCATATGAAGGCCAATACCAGCTAAAGAAATGGCAGCTGTGATTTCTCATGTTGCATAATATTAATAATAAAGCAACTGGAGCATCACTTGAACACCATCGGCATTGACAAAATCACCATCAGTCAATTCCAAAAGGTAGCTTTACTTACAACAGCTTATATTCTGTGACAATACCTTTAATATTATTAAGCAACAATATCTGCTTATTGTTAAGCAGATTAAGTAATAATACCTAGGTCTTTGGGAAGAACTTGACAGATGGACAAAAATTGCAAGTCTAAACATCTAGCTAACTATGCAACCAACTATAATAATAAAAATAAAATTATAAATTTTTATTTTATTTTTTATTTATTTTTCACATTTTTCAACCACCCATCTACCTTCGGGATGGACATTTAACAAAAAAATGTTTAAATGTAAAAACAGCATATAAAAATTAAAAATTTAGAAAATTTAGAATTTAAAAGGAGGCAAGGTTGATAAAAATCTGTTAGAAATGAGTTAAAAATGCGAAGGAATGGCTCTCAAGTTAATATACTAATAATATGTAATATACATGAATAGTTGTTTTGTATAAATGCTATCTTTTTTCTATCCAAATAAAATTTTAAAAAAGGTTTCTAAGAAGTACTTTTAATAAAAATGGGGTATGCAATTAGATATTTTATGAACATTTTTACATTTTTTCCAACAGCAAACAAGAATATTCTCCATAGTACTATTATATATTTTTTCATTGCAAAAAGTTTTTTGTCGTAGTTATATTATACTTTTTTCCTTGTTCATTACCCAGAATATCTTCTACCGGTAGTAGATGGGCAGTAGTAGCAGTTCTAGTAGCAGTTCATTTAATAAATAGATTAAAACAAATTAAATATCATCAAAGATGCAGAAAATCTCGGCAGCATATGAAATAGTACATGGACAACTCATACACTATATGTTAAAATCCCCCATAATCCATAAAACAAATTATGCATCTAATTTTGATGAGATGTATTTATTTATTGCATTTACTTCATGCCACAATCTGGCAACTCTCAATTTTATTTTATATTCCTTAAACATCTTTCTGTTTAAAATAAAGCTCCATGTTAGTTTTTCCCCCTAAAATACAAAATACAGTCTATAGTTCAGCTATAACTACAGTAATTGAAAAACAGCTAAGCTGCAACTAGACCAGTCTGAATTGCAGGGCATAAATCATCAATTTGGTTAAAATGCCAAGCGTTTTTGGGTTCCTTATTGATCTAAACTATTGCTATTTAAGCTCCTTTAAAGATACATTATTAAACTGTTTATGAACTAATAACTAATTCCATTCTAACTTAAGTACCATGCTTAAAACATTGTAGGTGCTTAGAAAAACAAGAATAAAAAATCCATATGATATTTACTGTATATGATAGAAAATATATCAGTTATTCAGTTAATAATAATCTCTTTGACCATGGGTGACTGAAAACACTAAGCAGGGGCAGATGCTAGTAAGCAGTGAAAATAAGAACCAAAATTAATAAGATTTTTCTTCTTCACTAGGACTTGGAACTCCATTCCCTCCTTTTTTCTGCTCCTTGATTTTCATTGCCTGTCGTATTTTCCATGTAGTATTTGAAAGTAACCAGGGTATTTCTGGACTGTAAGTTAAACTGGGACTACAAAACACTTAATCTCAGAAGAACACAAAAACAAACCATTTCAGGGTTATTGTCAAGAATACTATACAAAACATATCTTGAATCTCCCCAGGAGCAGAGCTCAACTTAAGAGAATTTCTTTTTAACCTGTGAGATACAACATGCCGAGAAAAATACCAGACCGTAAAAGAACGTTTCTGTGTACAACACAATATCCCAAACAAACTTGGATCAGATTATATAGGCACCAAACAAAACAAAACAAATATACCATTTAATATTGCTTTTTAATGCTTTTGGTAAAATTTATACTAGATTCACAAACAACCACCTTTCAATTCCTGTTTGTAGGTACCCAAGGGATAATTATTAAATTAGTTCTATACCAAATATTCATATTGAATTCTGGAAGAAGAACCCATGAATTCATATATATATCATAATGTCAAGAAACATACCAGAAGATGCCTCCAATCTCTCCAGTCTACTAATGAGCCAATCAAGAGATCCGGAGAACTGAGCACAATTTTTACGATTCCCTCTAATCAAAGCCGCTAGGAATGAATAAAGAGATAAACTCTTAATTTAGAAATCCTCATTCACTGGCTGAAATCATCATATAGTATTTTGACCCCAAATTGGAGTTTACTAAACTAGCGTAAATCATAATTAAGATTAGAAAATATTCTATGAAAAGCACTAATTATATTTGGACTGTTATAAATGATAGCAATATTGATGCATGCTTAATAGTTAGCTATGAAATCCAGAGATCAGGATAAAATTGCTAATATCCAGAATAGGGTACTCCTCAACTTACAACAGTTCATTTAGTGAACACATGATGTAAGCCGCCCAGAGTCCTTCGGGAGTTGGGCGGCATATAAATTTTATAAATTAAATTAAATTATTATTTTTTTTATAAATTAAATTCGAAGTTACAACGGCACTGAAAAAAGTGACTTATGACCGTTTTTCACACTTACAACTGTTGCAGCATCCCCATAGTCATGTGATCAAAATTCAGAGGCTTGGCAACTGACGGTTGCAGTGTCCCGGAGTCATGTGCTCATCTTTTGGCAAGCAAAGTCAATGGGGAAGCCATTTTCCCTTAACAATTGTGTTACTAACTTAACAGCTGCAGTGAGTCACTTAACAATTGTGGCAAGAAATATCGTAAAATGGGGCAAAACTCACTCAACAACTGTCTTGCTTAGCAACATAAACTTTGGGCTCAATTATGGTCGTAATTTAAGGGCTACCTGTACCTAAGCTAAATATCAAATTACAGCACTTATTTTGTTAGAATACAGAGATATTTGAAAACTTTACTCATTATAATATTCTTCAGCTAAACTGGCCAGAGATTTGTCATAAACAAATTAAAACTCAAGGTTATGCTACACTATGCTACACTACCCTACACTATGCTACACTATGGTACAGTATTATTTAATGGAATCAAATTAAGATCTGAGAGTGTAATAGGATCAAAGAATTTACCACAGAGGTTTTTTTTATCAGCAGGTGATATCCACATTTAATTTAGTTCACATGAAAGAAAAAACAATTTTATATTTTGAATCTACCACTTAACACATATTGACTTGTACATCAATATATACAGTAAGTGCACTGCAGTTTTGGTATAAACTACAGTCTAAACAAATCCTCTGATTTTAATCCAAGGGTGCACTTGGACATCTGAGATCTTTATCATACACAATAAAATATATTTTCCATAAATCATAAAATTTCAACATCCCAGGGTTTTTAGCACATATAGTTGTGTGTGTTTAGATGTTACTAATCTCAGTTACTTGAAGGTATGTCTTACCTAATAATTCATACAGCGAATTTAGAATAGATTTCCAAGTTTCTCCTGCTTCCTTTCCAGCTACATCAGCAAAATGAGCTGCACTGCTGTACACATGTAAGCGATCAATACATTCAAGCACTAAATTGATCATACCCTATAACAAAAGAGGTATTTATTCTCAACCATTTTGTATTTTTCCCATAAAATGAATACACATAAAGTCTCTGCCTCTTTATTTACATAAACACATACATACAACACACACACACACAGTGTTAAAAATCTCTGAGCTGTTTTTTATATGTGGTATTGTATACACACTTACACTTGCACTTAGGTAATATGTAGGTAATAAAGGAACTGAGCTTTGGGGAAACAAACAGTCCCAAGAAGCAGGAAAAGACACGGGTAAATATTGACTTATAAGCAGGACAGTCCCATCTTCATATATTTAGGAAGAAGTAAGTCATGCTGCATTAAGACAAAATCCATCTTTAAAACTGCAATTCTCCATAGATATTGTTTAGCTAGCTTCTTAAAAGCACTCTGTTTCTATATTAATTCCATCTCCATATGGTTACTCAGTCTCATTGAGCCATATATTTTATAAACCTAATATACTTCTAATATTCTGTATTTACAATCTTTTGAAGAATGTGCATATTATATAGGCAGTTCATATATCTTCTCATGTTTTCCTGGAGCATTATGGAATCAGACCTAAAATGTGATTTAGCACTGCGTGTGTGAGGTTTGAGCTCACATACTCTGTCATCCCACCTCACATCTTCTATTTGCAGGTACGCATCAGTGGTGGGTTTCAAATTTTTTTACTACCGGTTCTGTGGGCGTGGCTTGGTGGGCGTGGTGTGGCTTGGTGAGCATGGCAGGGGAAGGATACTGTAAAATCTCCATTCCCACCCCACTCCAGTGGAAGGATACTGAAAAATCTCCATTCCCTCCCCACTCCAGGGGAAGGTTACTGCAAAATCCCCATTTCCTCCCGATCAGCTGGGACTCAGGAGGCAGAGAATAGATGGGGGCAGGGCCAGTCAGAGGTGGTATTTACCAGTTCTCCGAACTACTCAAAATTTCTGCTACCGGTTCTCCAGAACTGGTCAGAACCTGCTGAAACCCACCTCTGGTACGCATGAAAAACACTGGAATGACTCACTTCATGTTTTAATTAATTGTGGCTTATTATTGAATCCCAAAAGAACAAAGTGTTTAGCTTAAAAGATGGGATACTGAAATAATATAAATCATGTAGCTTACAATATTGACTTGCTTGGTTCCAACAAATCATAGTATAAATTAACTCAATTTCCAACCTAGACATGATAAGACATTCTAATGGTAGTTTGAGCTTGTTTGTAACCTGTACTTGTAGCTTATTTACTGATCTACAAATAACATACAAGGGAAGGAATTACAGACTTATTAAATCTTCAGAAGATAAAGATGCTTTTTATTCTGACAAGTTTTGCCTCGATTGGAACAAAAACCTGAATTTAAAAATCCTATAGGCATTATACTGCAAATTTAAAACAGTTTTAACATTTTCCATAAAGTAAACAAAACTGCTACCTCTTCTTGGAAGAGATTTTGTCGATTCTTCAGAGCTCTTAGTCGGTTCTGTTTGTCTTCATGCTCTAAGTGCTCATCTGGTGGATGGAAGTAACCAATCAAGTCCTGAAGGCTAAGACTGACTGATTCAATGGGTAAATCAACTATGGAAGACTTAGCTTTCTTGCTGAGAGCATCAAGGCCCCTAAGGTTAATTGTAAAAGTTCAGTAATTATACATATATTTTCATATGATTCTTAATGCTATTATTACAATATCCCAAGTTAACCAGGTAATTAACAAATTCATGTGTCTCAGTTTTAGTAAGGAACCAACACTAAGTAAAACTGGTGTATAAAGATCAACCAATCCAATTCTGATCTACAGCTCTGGAAATAAACCATGCAGTTTGCTCTGGAGATAACGTAGTATAATGTAATGCCTAGGTTGTGATTCAAAGAACTGGAGCAGCAGTCTTCCATGTGAAAAGCACAAACAGCTGTAATTTCCCCCCCCAAATATCACAATGACTTTTACAGGCAAACTAAAAAGTTGTGAGGAAAGAATTATATTAAACTTATATAAAACTGGTATAGTGGTTTTCAAGACAATTATTTTAAAATTTAGCATATGTTTATTTTTTGGGGGACAGCAAAGTATTTTACATAAAGAAGTCTTCATATAATTTGGTATGGCTGACATAGTACCATTCAAATATCTCATGTTCAAGTAAAACAAATCCGAAATGGAGTTTTGTGAAGATTCATGCACTCTTCTACTAAATAATCTTGGCTTCAGAATGTTAAATATGACAGAAAGAGGAAGTGAGAGAGTAGTATACATATACCTTATGAACCTGTTGAAAAGGAAGACAGTACTGCGAATTACTCGTGCTGTACGTGATTCTTCATGCTGAGATCTGGATAATGTCAATCCATCATCCATATGGCCCTCATGGTGCATGATGGCCTGCAACAAAAAACCCAATAGAGAAAACCATACTAATGCTTGATGAATCTTTTGTTCATCCTAATTCTATTTCTCTGGATGTCTCAATCCAGATCTGTCAATTATTTATCAATGATTTATAGCAATGATTTCCATTATAATTGTATGTCTTAAAACTTACTCTTGAAAAGTGTAAAGGTTATTCACCCATTGTTTCGTTTGAGATCTGCAAACATTGCTACCTCACTACAGAAAATAATGGACAAAATCCATATGTTGCCAATACAGTATAGGCAAATCCCTATATAACTATGAATTCATTGTCCAGCCAAATAATCCAGTCTTGAGAATAAAACCAAAAAACAGTTCTGAAGCATTCCCATATGCCAATTAAATCAAAGGAGGAGTGTACTGCTGAAAATCCAGAATGAATTATGACCTATTTGGAATGGCAATTTATAGCTAAACAATAGCAACCACTTCACAATTTGTGATTAAAACCTTTATTCCAGATAATGAAGTTTGCTCTTTGTGAACTGCTTATAGGTGGACCCATACATAAGAAGAGTATCCTGCACACATCCTCTGATAGATTTCATTTTGCATAGTAGTATCTACTTGTCCTTCACAAGACAACTTTTGTATTGTACAGTGAACCTTCTAAGATTTTCTTTCATGGAACGATTTTTGTTAAGTTCTTCTAAATGCATTCTCAGAGATACTAAGATCTCTGTATTTGTTGTTCTAAAATCCTGTACTTTTGCCATAAGGGTATAACCAGTTTACCAACCAGTTTTTTTTTCTTTTTTTCTGAATACACAGCTAACTTATGAGTTTTATCTCACCAATTGGATTAATATGGCTTTGCATGGTTCCAAAGAAATTCCTGTGTAATTTATGTGAAAGATTTTTACCATTACTTCACTCCATTTTACAGGTAGTCCTCAACGTTCGGCAGTAATTGAGCCTGGCAATTATGGTTGTAAGCCATGATGGTCATGAAACGGGTCATCACCTGACCAACCCAATTTTATGACTTTTTTGGCAGTGACTGTTAAGTGCTATAGGGCATTTATTTCTGGAAACCAGAAGTAAAAGTTGGTTTCAAGCAAAAAAAACAAAACCCATAATAAATTGCTGTCAGATAACCACCGGCAATGTCAGAACTTCAAAACTGAGTAGTAAGTTACAACAGTAGGGTCTGTTGTAACTTCACATAATCACTAAGTGACCAGTTGTAATTTGAGTACTACCTATAATACGTAGTCTATATTTCTTGAATCAAAATCCATTGGTTTATTTTCTTTAATCATCTGGGTGTTTTGTTTACCTACAAAGATCCAGGCAATATTGTATATTCAAATAAAGTTTTTCCTACTAATGCATATCTGTTGAATCCAAACTAATTTCATAGTTGACATTGTGTACCTTCTGACTTTCCTGCTTTTTTTGTTTTTGTTTTGTAGGTTACATGTTAGAATGCTGTTTTGAAAACAATGGCAGTAATCAAGCAGAAACTACAAAATATTTGGTGGAAATCACTACAGAGTATTTGAGCCAAGCTCAGAACAATATGTTCTTATTGCCAAGACTGTTAAACATGCAAATATTTATAGGAAACTAGAGATATTTGTGGATTTCAAAGGTAGTGTCACTGATTAACTTTCTATTTATTTCTGCCAAAAATACACTCTTGCATACATTTTTTTTTCCATTTAGCTTAACAGATTTTTGCCACAATTGCAATTATTTTCAGTAGTTTTGGAAATATCCCGTTTTCCTCATGTGTTAGGCATGTTTATATAACTCTTACATTTTATAAAACAAGTAAAACATAATGCTAAGAAAAATGAGAGAAATTTCTTTAGTTATTATTTTGCTGAACTCTAGTAAAAAGTCCTCATATAACCAAAAAATGTTTATATCAATATAAATAAAATATAGGTAATTCTTGCTTAATTATTGCCCTGTTTAGCAACCAAAGTTATGACAGCACTGACAAAGTAACTTTATGACCTGTCCTCGTACCTACGGCCACCACAGAATCCCTGCAGTCACCTGATCACCATTTCAATGCTTTACAACCAACTTCCAAAAAAGCAGAATCAATGGGGAAGCTGGCAGCAAAATCACATCATGATCACATGATGTCTTGCTTACAGTAACAATTGTAGTAGAAGTGACGTCATAAGTCTGTCATATCATCGTGATGTCAGCTATACAGCCACACCACTTAGTGAAGGAGTTGCCAGTTCCAATTGTGGTCATTAAGAAGGGCTACCTGTATTTGCATTTTAGAAAGCATGCTGAGCAATCTGCATACAAAAAAATTTGTCACATGAATAAGTAAAAAAGGAAACAGTGAATATATGTGTATATAAATATATGAATATAAGCCTATAAAGGAAAATATTTGTAGCACAGGGTTGAAAAGAAGGGTCCTTGGTGCTCTTTGAGCTTAGTTATTTTCTTGCAGACATTTCATTTCCCAAACTAGGTAACATCATCAGTAGTAGTCACAATAGAATAGAAGCCTTCTAGTCCAAAAACCATGTGTTTTGGGGGATTGGGATTGAGCTCTTATGTATTAAAGTTCTAATGATAGTTGAGTGACAAACACATTGAAATTGGGTTCTGGGTAAACTTTAAAATAACAGAATAGCACAATTGGAAGGGATCTTCTAGGTCATCTAGTCCAACCCCCTGCTCAAGCAGGAGACCCTATACCCGTGGTGGCGAACCTATGGAACGCGTGCCGGAAGTGGCACGCAGAGCCATCCCGCGCGGGATGCGTAGCCTCACTGGCTCCTTTTCCGCGTTCCTGTGCACACACGCGTGCCGGTCAGCTGGTCTATGCGTGCGCGGGAGTGCCGAAACCCAGAAGAGCAGCGTTCCAGTGCGCATGCGCGCACCGGCACCCGAACTTCCAGGTTTCCATCACGGGCATGCGTAACAGCCAGCTGTTCGTGTCCGCACCAGAAACCGGAAGTTTGGGTGCCGGTGCACGCATGCACACTGGAACGCTGCTCTTCCGGGTTTCGGTGCTCCCGCATGCACGAAGGCCAGCGAGGCCGCGCGGTGCAGGCGGGATGGTTTTGCGTGCCATTTCCGGCACGCAGGTCGGCATGCGGGGACGTAAAAGGTTAGCCATCACTGCCCTATATCATTTCTGACAAGTGGTTGTCTAGTCTCTTCTTGAAAGCCTCCAGTGATGAAGCACCCACAACCTCTGAAGGCTGTTTCATTGGTTGATTGTTCTGTCAGAAAATGTCTCTTTATTTCTGGGTTGAATCTCTCCTTGATCAGTTTCCATTCATTGTTCTTTATCTGGCCTTTGTGTGCTTTGGAAAATAGGTTGTCCCCCCTCCTCTCTGTGACAGCCCCTCAAATATTCGAATACTGCTATCATGTCACCCCTGATCCTTCTCTTCACTAGACTAGCCATGCTCGGTTCCTGCAACCATTCTTCATATGTTTTAGCCTCCAGGCCCCTAATCATCTTTGTTGCTCTTCTTTGCACTTTTTCTAGAATCTCAACATTCAGCATTAATTTCCTTGTCACATCAAAGTTATATTTAATATAATAACCTTGTTTTAAACACCTTACCTTGCGCTGCACAGATCCCATTCTTACAGACTTTGCATCCACTGATTGGTAGGTAAGCCACAAACCTGTGTCTACATGCTGTATAAAGCAGACTGAATCTCCATACTTTATTTCTGGGGTTCCCATGCCATCCACTTCTTTTCTTATCCCTACATCTAATTTCTCCTACAAAGAAAAAGAAGCCAGTTGTTATCTACAAAACCATTTTGAAAGGTGAAACTTTTTACCTCAACAGAAAATGGTAAGCACGCTCAACGTTACAAATGATAATGCTTAGTCTATGGCACAAGATTAATTTCAATAGTACTTAAGTATGCTTATTTTCCAGATGCAGGTAATCTTTAAAGAAAAAGCAACTACTCCAAGCACATAATAAATGTATATAGTTCTCTTTATTTTCATTTTCATTTTCATTTATTGTTACTAATACTAATTCTATGCCTGAATTCTATAGTTCTTCTATCTAATTACATATTCATAATGTTAATATTGTACTGTACATGCAAACTAGAATTTCAAAGTTATAAGCCAGTTTTCTACATCACATCTATGAATTGTTTTAATGACACATTCCATAAACACCTGTGGTTTTGTTTATGTAGGTATGATAAAATAGGGTTCTTTTCAGCTTACGATATTTTTTGCAGGGAATTGCTCATGTCCACATTTCTTTTAAAAAAAAATTATTTGGTTTTGGCAACATTTTTCTAATAAACTAATAAGATTGATATTCCATCAAAAAGTTAGCACATATTATATTTTAAGATTATTTTATCCATTCTTAGAACTTTTAATATATGTAAATATAAGATGCAAATCTGAAATGAAGCAGCTTTATATTAAAGCTGATACATTTTAGTTTAGCCTACTAAAAAACAGTAGGCTAGAAAAAAGGCCTGGAACATAAACATAAAAATGAATAATATTTAAAAATGCAATTTCTGTGTTGAAGAGTAACAGCCATTTGATTTGATGGCGTTTATTCCAAATAAATTGGTATAAGATTATAGTCTGAAGTTATACATCTTTTCCCCAAAGCTTCTGGTAACTTTGATTAATAACAAGCACTTTTTTCAGTCTGAACAAGTCAAGCATTTATCTAAACCCAACATTAAACTGTACATCAGCGGTCCCAATCTTTACGGGCTTGGCAGCCTGGCTTGGGGGTGTGTGTAGAGGGGAGCTAGGCCACGCAAGTGGTGGGCCGGCACATACACGTGCACACTTGACTCACGCAAGCAGTGGGCCGGCACACGCATGTGCATGCACACACAGCTTGACTGCAAGTTGAATTGCACGTGCATGCGCACGGCCCACCACTCACGTCAGTCAAGCTGCATGTGCCCACACGTGCGCATGTGTGCACCAGCCATGCCCCAGTTGCAAATAGGACACGGCCCGGTAGTGAGCCATGGCCCAGGGGATGGGGACCCCTGCTGCACATAATAAAACAGGTGGATAATCAAAGATGGATG
>QLTV01001700.1:4014822-4032506 GCA_003457575.1 Thermophis baileyi
TGATGAAGCGACTTTGATCCATTAAGCTTTGTTCAGTTAAGTCAATTTCCGGGTGTTTTTGCTTCCACAGTTGCATCATTCTTTTTTGAAATCCCCTGGCTTTTGGTTCTGCCTGGTAGTCATATTTGATGATTTCTCGATTTTCTTCGGTTGTCCAAGTTTTGCGCTTTGGTTCCAGTCGCTTTGCAGTTGCATGCCCTGGTTCCCTGGCAGTAACAACTGAGCCCTGTAGCCCCTTTTTCGACAGATGTCCAGGAGCCATAGCATCTGACGCGGTCGTTGTTAACCCAGGCGACATCCGACCCAATGTGGAATTTTGTTGATTTCTTCTCATCATTACTGATGATAGGTGCCTGGGTTGGTTCACGGTGGTTAAATCACTACTGATCCAAAGACGGTAATCCCATAACCGTAGGATCCGCACAGGATAGCTGTCCAGGCCCAGCCAGGAATGGGGGGGGAAGGTTCTTGTGGTCTTAATGATGACTGAGGTCAGAGATGGCCAGTCTATGACCTTATGGACTACATGCAATCCAATCATTCCATTCATAATTTTTAGTACATGATTGTGCAATAGCTAATTTTCAACAGAGCAACAAAAATAGGTGGGAGCTGAAAGCATGTAGAACCAAAGTGTTCCTAGTTCCACCTTTAAATGGGATGGGGCCATTTCCCCAAACAGTCCAAATCATATTACTGAAATTCTTCATATCACTAGAAGGCAATTCTTCCATTTACTCCTCTGGAATGCACCCTCTCCTTCCTGGGAATCCAGCTCCTTACTGCATTCCATTACAAGCAATGGAGACCAATCAGTATTTTGTGGCATTTTATCCTCATGGGGTCAATAGCATACAATGCCACTGCCCTAAGAATGGAATCACTATAACATTGTAGCCCCAACTCCAACTCACAGAAATGACCCTGTAGAGAATCACAGTCAATAGTTCAAAACCTCAAAAAAAATCAAGTATGTGTCCTCCAGATGATCTCTGGTTGGATAAATATAGATGCTCCTTCTGTTAGGATCATCCGTTCAATGATCATTCAAAATTAAAATATGGTAGTATTTAATGAATGGTATGTACACCTGATTCCCAAAGTTATGGCCATTGCAGCACCCCTAGAGTTATGTGATTAAAATTTGAGTACTTGGCAGCCCACAGGTAATATCAGCTGGCCAAGCAGGGCAAGCTTGGGAAATGGGGTTTTGTCGTTGGGTGCTGTAGTAGCTGCCACAGCACGGGGCTTGAAGTGGCACTCCTTGATGATGGTAGCACTGGGCCTGAAGTTGAAGCACAAGGGTGGTGGCAGCTGGCTGAGACTGTCAAAGGCTCCGGGCCTCTACTTCAGCCCCAATGCCATCGGCAGGACCATTACTGCTGACAAATGCCACTGGGTAGGGCAGACAAAAGAGCAGAGATGACAGGGGAGAGAAGTGGGGTGTAGTTCAAAAGAAGGCAGTTCCTTGCCTTACCATGCCTTGGGGGTCAGAGACCAAGCCAGGAATGGCTTTTGTCTGGATGGGTCCTTGCCAAACAATGGTGGGATTTGGTTAATTATGGCAATGGGGATTGCTGGGATTGCTGCCTATAAGTGATGCAGTTTCATGAAGTTTTGCCTAACAAACACATTGCTTTGCAGCAGTAATTGAGGCGCAACGACCATCATGACATCATGAAGACTACCTGTAGCAACTTCCCAAGCACTCTGTACCCAAATAAATATTTGTATCTGCATCATAGTAAATATAAATAAATGGATACAGGAAGAACCTTTTCAAGAGTGGACACAGAACTGACTCATTTATTTTTATAATTTCATTTATATTTGCTATTAACCTAGATTTCTGTATAACGAGAAATCTATTTACAAAAATGTTCATACTTCTACAGCTATTTTATAATGCTATTTTTATTGCCTAAGCATTTATTCCATTTTGAAAAGAAATGATATAAATATCTACTCTCACAGAAGAATAGATAGTCTTGATTTCACGTTGTTCCTATGATGACTTACAGGAACAAAAAAAGACCTCACACCTTCTGGCCTGGAAGAACTTTAATATCTCTCAAATTCTATTTAAAACACAATATTTCTCAAAATACAGTAAGTATACTGTACTAGCAGTCCCCAAGTATATCTGATAGTCTCACATAATGGCAATGAAGAATGAAAGGACTGTCATTGCTAAACAATGTGGTCATGTGGCATCATAGTTTCCAACTGCATTGCTTAACAACAGAAACTCTGGTTCCAACTACCATTGTTATACGAGGACTATAATTGTACGTAAACGGCCTTTTTAATCTCCTTTTTAAAGTTGTATTAAATAACATATTAGTATACTTTCTTCTTCATCGCTCACCAAGTATCTTTCTGAAGAGACACTGACAAGGATGAGATCATCCCCAACACGCACTTTTTCTCCTTCTGAACGCTGTTTGGAAGCAGGATGTATAGTCCACCAGCAGGCTTCTCCTACAGGGAAACATACTGTTTTATTTTGCATCTAGAATTGTGGATATAACCATTGGCTTAATAATAATAACCATCTACAACAATGAAATACTAGCAGTCCAGGCTAAAACACCATTGCTTTGTCTTAAGATGCTTCCACATAAGGTTCTAAGTGGGTCATTTCCACTTCCTAATCACTCACTGTTATTATCTTTATTTTTCCTAACTTAATATGCTACAAATATCACTACTAATTGCTATAATAGCAATAGCACTTAGACTTATATACCACTTCACAGTGCTTTCCAGCCCTCTCTAAGCAGTTTACAGAGTCAGCATATTGCCCTCAACAATCTGGATCCTCATTTTACCCACCTCGGAAGGATGGAAGGCTGAGTCAACCTTGAGCCTGGTGAGATTCGAACTGCCAAACTGCTGGCAGCCGGTGATCAGCAGAGGTAGCCTGCAGTACTGCACTCTAACCACTGCACCACCGCGGCTCTTACCGGCACTACCAGTTAGTTTTCGGACTGGCTAACCAATAATAGAATGTTATTCTATCATTCTTTAAAATTATTAAAATAAATTGCAGCAGCATCCCTGTTTTCAGTATATGCATATATTTGGTATTATGCAAAACAAACCATGTAACTACTATGAAGGGAATCTTTCTGGCTTTAAAGTTACATTTCCTTCTTTTTTAAGCTTCTTGCAAACAATGATGCTGAAAAGATAGTACATTAGCAACTTTCCCAGTAGCTGTAACCATAGTTCCATGTTACAGCAACATATTAGTAAGAGAAGGAAATATATTGTAAACATTGGAGGGGAAATCAAGAAAGGAGAACTCTGAGTAGGAGGGAGGAGACAGATGATATGACGATGCAAGAGCTTTCTCTGGTAGAAAAACAGATCACCCATAGGCTCTGCAAGGTCACAATATTCCAAAGGAGAAGCAGATGTGCTATAGTTTTAAATAAAACAATGCAAAGCCACAGAGCTCCCCAAATCAGCCAACTTCGTGAGTTAGATGTGGAGTTAATTCTGTACAGATCCAGAATTATTATTAGAACTCCCTTTAGGTAAGTTTCATCTGTTAACATTCCACTGTATTTTTTGCTTTGGGCCAAAGTTCTTTTAAAATTTTTAAAACACAATAAATGACGTGAATATCAGGCCAAGTCTATTCATATACTTCAACTGTTGAACCCTGTATTCTACACTTGATAATGGTCCACATCAGTTACAGAGAGATATAAGTGTGATATCAGCCTACAAGACTGCTTCTGCAAAAAAAAACAAAAAAAACCCCCAAGAAATAACCTTGCAACTGACATTGATAAATGCTGTTGTTTCTGCATTTGTCCCAGAGAGTTGCATGGTCTGCTTGTTTTTGCAGTGGGCTAATCTAGTTCTTACAGTGAAACTATCAGTGTATGAATGGACAAAGAGTTTTGTTTATCAGTTGGCTTGTCACAGAGCTTAACGTTGCTTTCGGCTGAGAGGGAGTGACTACCCCAAGATTACCCAGATGGATTTGGTTATCTAAGGAACAATTGAAACTCCATCTCTCTACTCCTAGTTCAGCATCTTAACCACTACACCACACTGACTCTATAAATATATGTTTTAAAATGTTGCCGTTAAAATATAACTATGATGGACATTTTCCTTGTCTGAACACACAGGTATAATCTTGAAAATATCTATAATCCTAATTTTGACTTTATAGAAAATCAAATCTTTGTCATCCTGCTCTACACCCCAGATATGTGCCAGCAGACTGGGCAGATAAAATAAGAAGGTATGGTACACTAGAAAATATTGGATGAATTGGAAATAGAGTGTAATGCCATTTTAGCCCCACAGCACACCTTTAGAGAGGGAGTGTGGTAAGAGAAAATTAGCACCCACATGTAGATTTGCACGGAAATCAGCTCAGTTTCCTTTTCAATGTGTACTTTGAAGTATACAGTGTACAGTTCTATCCAATGATATCACTACCATGGATGAATCTAATATGGAGCTCCCTTCAAGAGTAGAATAGAAAGTGGCCATTCTGTGACCTACCTCTTTCTTTGAGAGTCAACTAGCACTGCCCCAGGATGCATACAATCAAGCAACCCAATAGAATGCCAACCCTACCAACAGTAAACAAAAAGCTGGACTTCTCTCAGAAATATAAGCTAGTAAAGCTCAAAAGGGCCATAAAAATAAAAATGCAAGCTTTTTTTCACAAAGTAGTCACCTGTGGTATCTTCTTGCAAACCTACATCAAAAGCCAATTTATCCATTGATGTTCGTGATGTGGAAAGACAACACAAATACTAAGAAAAAGAAAGAAACAAGTGTCTTAGTGTTTTAAATAATATCATTTCTATTTCTATTCCACCATTCTATGCAGGGAGCTCACATACAATCATATATAATCAGCTGCAAAATTTTAAATACACACACAAACACAAATACAGAGAGAGACATACACACACACACACACACACACACACACACACACACACACACACACACACTGTGTATACATTTCTACAGCATAAGCATTAACTAAAATTAGACATAAATAGCTGTAAGGCAAGATACTCTTCCATAAAATGTCTATATTTCTTATCTTCACACTTCAACATTCCAAAAATGAAATATTATAAAGAAATAAGGTATTTGGAGCTTGGAAAATATTGAAGAAGGAAGAAAAACAGATTTACCAAACTAACTACCAAAACTCTACATTTTAGATGGGGTACACAGACAGTGAAAATACAGCATTCAAGCAAAATGAACATGCATTTTGGAGGCAATCTATTCAATATCATATTGAATAAATATTAAACAAATAAAGTATCCAAAAAGTGTATAAAGTTGAAATGCAGCCATAATCTAAGCCTAGTGTTGAACTATACTGATCCTGATACATAAAAGAGAAACATACCAACACTATAAATACTGTGGATAAGATTATACATACCATGCCACTGTAAGAATGGCGCAGTAATATTGCATGCCCATAGAGGAGCGTTCTATGACCACCACCTTGCGCAGTCTATGTGAATTAAAAGAGAAGTTTATTGTACATTTATTAAGAAAAAGTGTCTGATACAATAAATAGGCTTGCAGTAGTAGTAGTAGATGATGAAAAAAAAATCAGGAGTGAAAATAAATGAAACAGGTTTGTTTTTTGCTCAGCAGAGAACCTCTTTAGATATTCTGCAACAGGCTATTCAGTTTTTAGAGAACATTGCTTTTATTGGTTATTAAGTACTGTCAGTCAGGATTAAAATACCCATTTGCTGTAATACAGTATTTCCAAAAAAGGCTGGATTTCTGCCTACCTACCCTAGACTATTCTGGGGATAGTCTACCCTACCCTAGACCTACCCTAGACTATTCTGGGGACTGTAAAGAGATTGCTGATGATCATATTTGGAGCTCTAGTTGTCATTCCAATCTATAATTTAGTGGGATCATTGTTTGCAGAGACAGCTCTATTATTTGGTCACTGATATTGTCAGTGAGAATGTAAACATTGGACAAATAGTTTTTTTCCCCTCTAAACTGAAAGAAACAGCTTTATGCCAACGTTATTAATTGTTCTTCTCATTGTTCATGGATTTCTCAGATGTACTGAATAGTAAAAAAATTGCCCTACTCTGCCCAATTTAGCTTACTGGTGCTCCTCGTTTTCTTTCAATCAGAATTCTACCAAACTCCCCATATAGAGTAAACAGGAATCCTTCTATAGTTTTTTATTCCCTTTTTTTTTCGGGGGAATTATAACAACATTCTTCTAATCTTCAGACCCAGACGCAGTTTTCATAAACACGTTAAACCAAAAACAAACCACCTGCAGTGATACCATTTATATCTGCAGCCTTAACATGTTTTAAACATACTACAAATAATTCTCACTCCAAAAATCATAAGATGAATATATTTTTAAATGTGCTGATTACTAGTTGCTTAGTGGGCATAATTTAAAGTGTTAGCTATTCATCTTAAAGTCTTCAACAAATTAGGATGATTATTTGAACAACTTCAAACTATCTAAACTATAAACCTACATGTGAAATCTTTCTGTAGTTTACTGAGCCAACGTAAATGAAAGAGTTTTTTTGTAGTATCCATTAAGTGGTCAGAATGTTTCCTCCGAATTACATCTAGATCCCACTCTTCTTGACTTTTATCATATTTATAACTATTTTCTGCATAATTTGTTTTTTAACTTCTATTTCATAGTCTGCATTTTAACTGTTATTAGTTACATAGAATGCCTGTTCAAATAGAAAAGCAAGAAACTAAATGCCACCCACTGTGTATTTATTTGCTGTCTTTATAAACATGGTCTCTTGGCAATGTACAATATAGAAACAGATTAATTATAACAATATCTTAAAATCTCAAACCCTATAATCAAAATCAATACTAATAGGCATGTCAATGGCGTGTTTTATCTAAATGCTGTTTGGAAAAGCTCAGTTTTAAAGTATTTTTTAAAAGATCTTGGCAAGAAACACTAGGTTTAAGTGAAGTTATAACAGTGGTAAGGGAAACATGCTTCAACTAAAGTTCATCCAGAATCAGAATAATATGGGACAAAATAACTCATATCTAGATTAATCTTCCTTAGGTGACAATATACGGCATGATCTAACTCATAATTGATATAACATTTTTTAATATAAGTTTCTTATATAAGTTGTTCTACAAACTTGCATTCATGTGCAGTTTGTCATATTCCCCAAAATTTTGGTACATGATGCACATTTGTGAAATCGAAAATCATGTTCACCATTTCATGTCTTCACTGTTGATATAAACACTTAATCAGTTATAATCACAGGTAGTGAACGTAGAGAACAGCCTTTGAAGGTCAGAGGGAAGAATTGTTACCAAGGCAACAATCAGCTAAATGAGGCCTGAGCCTAGTCCAAGACAGTAGTTTACAAAAATGCCTCAGACAGACCCTCAGCTAATTCACATGAAGATAAAAGAGAGAAAAAGGAAGTACATTAAGATATGCAGGATTCTGTTATTATAGCTGTTCCAATAAGAATAGCTTTAGATCTACACGATGTCTGTTTCTTAGTGTGGTCTATCTTATAGGGCTGACATCACATCTGAGTTAAATATATGTTTTGTTGACTTTGATGAGTTTAAAATGCATACCTTTAAGGCATAGTTAGTGTAGAATAAATTGCTACACTGTTATTAAACATAATCTTTTTTGTTGTTGTTGCTATATAAACATATTGTCCAGAGACTTCTCTTAAGTGCAAATGATCTTGTAAATCTTAAGTGTAAAAGATCTTGTAAATCTTGTAAAGTGTCTCTACATCATAGAATAAGATATCACTCCTTATCTATTAGGGATGTGTATGTATAACGTTGTTATAACATAGTATGTATACAGAAGCTTGTTGGAATGAACTGAAATAATTGTTTTCAAGCTTACCTTCATCATAAATTTCTGAAGCACCATTAAAAAGAGAAAGAAAAAAAATAATTACACATTACAGTCAGTCTGCATTTTTATATAATATTGGTTGTTTTCCTTATACTAAAAGTTTGAGAAAATTATTTATTACATTTACATCACTATCATTATGTAGAAAAAAAATTATATGCATATATAACAATTATGTAAAAAAATTAATAGGTGTGATACTGAAAAAAATAATTTTATGAGAAAACAATTCAGAAATAATGTATGCACTTATTTATGCAGCTTTGCAGTGGAACTGCATTAATCTTTTCTAAACAGTTCATAAAAATAAAATATTTTTAATTCTCTACTGTGTAGTATTGATTTCAATGCTTTGGAGGTTCTAAATCACAACAGAGTAAAAATGTCATAACAAAACAGGATACCAATTTTATAAATTAGCTTACTACAAAATACATTATTATACGACAATGTTTATAGTTGCCACACTAGGAAGCACGCCCTGTAAGTGCCTGTAACAATCTGTGATCCACTAAAACGTTTCCCATCTCCATTATAAGCCTGGCATTCAATACCCTGTTAATTGGAAGTGATAAATTGATATGTGATGCTGATATAATAATCATAGATTCTACTGGCAGAAAAGTAGGCTATTGTATCCTAATTATTAGTAGTATTACTGTAGTATTTTGATTATCTAATATGTCTTATGACACAGATATATTTGGATGTGCTAGAGAACATGAACAATTACATTTGCCATTACATTCAGGTTTTAAAATGGGGCTGTTGTAACAAAATGCTGGACTATATGTCATTTTTAAACTGGGTCCAGTAGAGCTTTTTTTATGCTGTCATCAATGACTTTTCCACATCTAAAAACTAGCTTATAATTGAACAGATGGGGGTTTCGTGGTTGGATCCAATCTGACATTCATATCTATCCACTTATGAAAAGTCAAGAAATATATTGTGTCCTTATAGTAAAAAAGTCAACTGGAACTCAAATGCTGAGGCTCTCTCTGGGTGAAATGCTTGCCAAACAATTTTGTGATCCTGTCTCCTATATTCAATTGAGTAGATACTTTTCTATTAAAAACCTAAGAAAAAGTTGGCAAGTATTTTTCTACTTTATATAGTTAAGTAAAGATAGTTAAAAGTTAACTAAGGTTTTAATTTTAATTTTAGAATTAACTAAGATAGTTAAAAGAAAGAGAGGAGAGTGTTTGATTTAATGCTGTGAACTTTGATAAATCTATTTCTCAAAGGAAAGGCTTTTCGATTATGTACTGACTTGTACTGGCGAACAAAAATAACCAATAAAGCTGGGCGGTTCTGAATTTGAAAGGCAAAAAATTCTTTGGAATGTGTGGGAGTGCACACCTAGCACTGGTGCAAATACTTTAAACCAAATGCATCTTTTCCCAAGTTGCCCAGGAAAAGATGCAGCTGCTTTAAGGAGGGAGGGAGGGAGGGAGGGAGGGAGGGAGAGAGGGAGAGAGAGAGAGAGAGAGACTGAAGTATTGTGCAGCTCCAATAATTAATGATGGACATGCTTCACTCAGAGGTAAGCGGCATTTATCTGCAATTATAGCCCATCAGGCCACAAACAGTTCATAGATAACTCCCAACAAGTCTGACACAGTTCCACTGTGTTTCCCATTTAGCACAGGCAATCACCCAATTGCATTAACAGAGTTAATTCTGGTAATTGCCATGGTTCTGCTGCACTTTCCCCGTTTTTCCAAAGTGCTTTTACAGCAGAACCATATCTGGGTTCTTCCCCTCCCATTTCATCTGCTGCTTCTGTAAGAACTACAGGTATTGATGGAAATGGTGTTATTCACCTTCTCTCTGTGATGGATGTGCTGTTGTTGCTCATGGAGAGGCAATAGACTTGTATTTTATCAAGAAAAATTGAGTGGCGGCCAAAGGGGATAGATTATATGACGCAATCAATCTAACATTGCTCCAATGCCCTACGATACAGTGGGGGGGAGGGAAATAGGTGGGTTTGGAGAAGGAGAAATCAATCTAATCTAATGCAGAACCAACAGTCTGTTTACTAGCCACAGGGATTCCTTGGAGCTTTGTGTGCAGAAAGATATAATAGCTGAGCTATGTCTGAGGGTTTCTTTAATACATCTTTCTCTGCATAGCACAAATACATATTTACTGAGCTCAACAACTGCAGAACTGGACCCTGAAGTAAACAAATTTTAATGATTTTTAAAAGATTTTTACTCCCCAGACCTACATGCACAGGAAGTAATTTCCTCAGGATTTGACTGAATTTTGAACGCTCTTACAAAAAAACAGTATTTGTCTGTCTTATGATTAAAAGCTATGAAGGTGAACTTTGGAAATATTTTAATAAGAGATACACTGGTTAAAATATATATGCAGAGTTAAGTATAACTGTATGCTTTCTTCTTTGACTTCTAAGCACCCTGCTTATATTACGTCATGCTGACTGATTTTACATGTCAAGGTAGACCATGGTTTGTTTGTTTTAGCATTATTATTATTGTCTTAAATCAATATTTATTTATTTGTTTGTTTATTAGATTTGTTTATAAATCACACAACATTTTAACAGGTTATGTAAACCAAGCGAAGAATTAGATCATATTAAGATTATAATCAGAAAAAGAAAACCAATAGAAAGATGGAGTTCAAGACAGCTTGATCTGAATTTTTTTCAAAGCAAAAATTAAATATTGTTATTTCCAATAGATCAAATTGGTATTAAAAATGAAGCACGCAAAATTTGCACAAAAGCTGGCAAATATAGATTCAGCACAAAAGTAGAATAATAATATATATCTCTGCTTAAGTATAAGTGAGACTTTCTCAGACAAGAAAGAGAGAAACCTAGCGGGAGTTAAATTCTATTTAATCCAACAGCACTTATTACAGCACACATAGGATTACAATGCCACACTACAGTCTCATTTCCTGCAATTAGTGGAACTAACTTAGAAATAAATACAGTTATGTTTCAAATCCCCTTTAAATTTGTGGTAAAGTATTTCCTTAATGTATTTGGTATCATTATCATCAGATGAATTAACTGTTCCATTTATTTTGTATATTATGAAAAGTATAACTTGAATTTACTGCATGTGACTTTTTAGAGTCAATGTCAATAAATACAACTAATCACTCTGGTTCATATCCTGTCCGAAATTTGTATCTATCTATCTATCTATCTATCTATCTATCTATCTATCTATCTATCTATCTATCTATCTATCTATCTAAACACCTACTGGATATGGTACAGATAGTCCTCAAGTTACGATCACAATTGAGCCCAAAATTTATGTTGGTAAGTGAAACATTTGTTAAGTGAGTGTGCCCATTTTATGACTTTTCTTGCCTCAGTTAGTAAGTGAATCATTGAATTTGTTAAGTTAGTAACGTGATTGTTAAGTGAATCTGAATTTCCCATTTATTTTGCTTGTCAGAAGGTCACAAAAGCTGATCACATGACACTGCAGCCGCATAAATATGAACCAGTTGCCAAGCATATGAATTTTGATCATGTAACCATGGGGATGCTGTAACAGTCGTAAGTGTGAAAAACGGTCATAAGACACTTTTCTCAGTGCCGTTGTAACTTTGAACAGTCAGTAAATGAACTGTTGTAAGTCGAGGACTACCTGTATTATGTTATATTTATTGATTGACTGGTTCAAGAAAATTAAATAAAGAAAACGTAAATCTATCAGTGCTTATTTTATTTGGTCTCCTGAAACAAAAGACTATCTACCAGAATTGTGAATGACAGGACTGAAGTTTGAAATCAATAGAAACATGATATAAAAAATACTTGGAAAGGATTTCAGATTTCAGGACCAGATGAACTACATCCTAGAGTTCAGAAAGAACTACCGGTATGTGATATTCTGCATTTTTTTTAATAAAAAAAAATGTCTTCGTGTCAGTGTTGACTCCTGGCAACAGCTTGGACAACTCCCTGCAGCTTTCTTGGCAAAGTTTTTTAGAAGTGGTTTGCCATTGCCTTTAACTAAGTTTATTAAGGAAGGGCTGGGCCGCTGAGAAAAGCTACACAGTTAGATAAACAAAAAGCCAGATAATATTTGGTTTTAAGGCTAAGCCTGTTGGACAGAGGACATAAGGACAAAAGGGTGGACATGTACTCCTTTTGCTAGACATCTGGCAGCCTTCATTTAGCATGTTTAATCTTAAGAAAGATTTGTGAAAGAGGAACTGAAAGAAATTCTCATAAAAGTTGAGACATTCTCTCTTATTCCAAAGTACAGGCTAAATACCCTGTTTCTCCCAAAATAAGACATCCCCTGATAATAAGCCCAATTGGGCTTTTGAGTGCATGGCAATAAGGCCAAGCGCTTATTTCAGGGTTCAAAAAAATATAAGACAGGGTCTTATTTTCGGGGAAACACGGTAATAATGGATATAAGTTACAGGAAGACAGATTCCAATCAAAAACCTCATGTTCTTCTAATAATCAGAACAATTCAACAATGGAGCCAGTTAGCCAGAGACGTGATGTGCTCCCTTTCATTGGATGCGTTTTCAAGTAGCATGGGGATGATACAACTGCTGTGATCCAAAGCAGGAAAGGTGCTTCAAATTCAGGGTTGTAAACCTTTTACAGGGTAGATCTGTGACTCAAGGAAAATATATTTCAGTTAAGGGGGCCTACAACTCCATGTGCAACTACCACATGAGCTCAGGTGAAAACACAGCTTTTTAAAGAGTTGCTGTCACATATAGCAAATCCTCGCATTTTGGGTCTGAAACACCATCTGGCTTTAGATCAAAATAGTTCCAGAGTCCTAAAGCAAAAGCTGGATAGTTATTTGTCTGGGTGCTTTAATTTTGATTCCTACATTGAGCAGAGAGTTGGCCCTTCCAACACT
This sequence comes from Thermophis baileyi, assembly GCA_003457575.1. NCBI lineage: Eukaryota > Metazoa > Chordata > Lepidosauria > Squamata > Dipsadidae > Thermophis > Thermophis baileyi. Next base: position 4,027,648 of record QLTV01001700.1, read on the forward strand.
TTAATTCTATTATGCTACTAGAATTCTTACTTCAAAACAAAATGTTAAGTAAGCAGACCCACTGTAAGTATCTGAATAATATTTTAGTCAATAGTTTTGGTGACATGTCTAATAAAGATTAGAATATAGCTCTTTCATAAATTCCAATAAAAAGATAATAGAGGGATGCATTCATAAATACACATACAACTGTAATTCATTGTAATATAGACATCCCAGGCAGGATGTTTAATCCATACAGTTCAGAGGTGGGTTCCTACCAGTTCTAACCGGTTCTTTAGAACCGTTAGTAGCTCAGTGATGACATCACGGAGCCGGTTCCGTCGGTGTCTCCATGGGTGCCGCCATCTTGGATTTTTTTATTGCTGCACGCACGGCGCGACCCTGAGCGAACCAGCAGCAAAAGGATCCAGAACCCACCCCTGATACAGTTAGTAATAAAAATTAAAACTATGTAGACATGCAGACTTGGAGATTTCAAGCAGATTTACCTGGTAGTTTTTTAAAAAAAAATGCCAACACTTCAATGTACATAATAAGAATTATATATTTTCTTTTTTCTTATATATCTATAATTTTAAATATGTTATTTTACATTGCTAGTATATGTGCATAAAACATATAAATAATATATTTAAAGATTTCCAAAGCAAAAGTTACAGATTTTTTAATATTTTAAATGAATGCACATACTGAATTATTACAGGTTTTTTAATGTCTTAAAATAAGTATGCGTTTAGATTCAAAATTAAGAGAAATCTGGAACCTTCTATTATATTGTGAACACTCTCTGGCAAATTGTCATTATATTGAACAATTCCATGTGTTCTGAATTTGGTGAATAAAGCAAATCTTCAATATCATATATAAAAGTTTATGATATCACATGCATTATTTCATTATGATGTACATTTAATAAGAGATATTATACAGACTATACATTTAGAAGATGTACTTAACAAAGCTCAAAATTCTAAGTATAATTCCTTTATTGCAGGAATAATATTCTGTATTATTTAATAGGATAAGAAACACTTATGGATGCACCAGTACTAGCTAGCATTATAAAAGTCTTTTCCCCAAAAAAAGTCTGTTTTGAGCTTAGCAAAGCAATCTTGTGATACATACAGGATTCAGAATAATGTGGAAATTTGACTTTCTAATAAACCAGGATTATATTGCATCAAGAGAGTCAGACATACCCATTTTTCCACATCAACTAGCTGTAAAAAGAAAAAAAATGAATATTGTTACCACAATTATATTTTGTAATATAGTTCTCACAATTTGATATAAAGATCTTTGTTAACATAATTATTTTAACATTTTCTTAAGAATCTAAAATTTTCAGACTATTGTATTGATAAAGATATATTCTGAAGACAAATTTAACAAAGATTATACTGAAAGATAAAACTGATCCTACCTTCAATTTCAGTCATATGGGCATAATACAAAGGAGGGGAAGTAAAATGAAAGAGAAGCAAATATAAATTTAAGTTTTAACATATTTAAAATGAAATGGATATTATAATGTATTTATTATTTAATTCCTCAGGAAAAATTACATTTCATGCAATATGTACATGCAATGTCCAATAACTTCATGGCTTAACATTTTACCACTTGTAGATGGATGCTGTAACATAATAGAATGGAGCACTTTGAATGCTGCATGTTTTATGTAAAATGTTAAACTCTCCTGGCTGTCATAAAAAATGCCATGGTATTTTAACAATTCTCACTCCTTGCTGTTTTTCAAGCAGTTAAGAATATGTGCATTCTTGAAAATACCTAAAAAGAAGACACAGATCATATACAAATTAGAAATTACAGACCCATTTCACTATTGAATGCAAATTACAAGATATCTGCAGCCATCATTTTGGAAAGACTCAAAAAAGTTCTAAATGAACTAATACATCCAGACCAAAATGGTTTCCTACCAAAAAGGAATATAAAAAACAATATAAGAATTTTAATTGACACACTAGAATACTACGAAGCTCACCCTGGAAAACAAACTGCCCTAATCTTTCTAGATGCCCAGAAGGTCTTCGACAACTTAAACTGGAAATTTATTATTTTACAATTGGAATAAATGAATTTTGGAGAAAAATTTATAAGAATGGTGGATAAAATATATACAACCCAAACGGCAAGGATAACAATAAATGGGGACTCCATGGGAAGTTTCAATATTACAAAGGGAGTGAGACAAGGATGTCCATTAGCACCTTCATTATTTATCTTGACGTTAGAAGTAATGTTAATTAGGATTAGAGGCGAACAGGAAATACAGGGTTTACAAATTAAAAAAGAAGAATATAAAGTCCAGGCATTCGCCAACGACCTAGTATTTATATTAGAACAACCATTAGAGACAGCAACCAAATTACTTCATCATATAGAAGAATATGGCAGAGCAGCAGGACTTAAAATTAATAAAAGTAAAACAAAGGCAATAACAAAAAATCTCACGAAAAACAAGAAAGAGAGTGGGAAGAAAGAACAGGTATGCAAGTAACGAAAAAAATAAAATACTTGGGAATTTGGATATCAGCTAAATGCTCAACTCTGAAAGAAGATAATTATGGTAGATTAATGCAACAGGTAAAAAAGGACGTAGAAATATGGAAGAAACTACAATTGTCGTTTATAGGAAGGATCGCCTCTACCGAAATGAATATATTGCCAAGAATATTGTTTCTATTCCAGGTTATACCGATAAAACTAGGGAAAAGATTTTTTGATGATATAAACAAAATAATAATGAAGTATATTTGGCAAGGTAAAAAACCACGGATTAAATTAAAAGCATACAAGATAGTAGAGAAAGAGGAGGCTTTGGACTTCCTGACTGGGAGACAAATTACTATGGATACAATTAAAAAATAAAAGAATTTTGACTCTGGAAGGACATGATCTTCAGATAGGTTGGCATGCCTCCCTGTGGGATGGCAAAAATAAAGTCCATAGTTACTTCCAGAGATACTTAATTCGGGACGCACTATTGCAAGTTTGGCAAAAAATTAAAAGAAATCACTACAACAAAATACCTGGCTGTTTATCAACAATGGAAGCACTAATCTACCCAAATGTACTGGTCCTGGATAAAATAAAAAGATATAAAGAACTATTAAAGGAACAAGGAGAATTGAAAACAAGAGCAGAACTAAAGAAGCAGGGTATAGAAATTGACTGGTGGCCGTATGTACAGATTCAAACTAGACATAAAAGAGATTTAGACTATTATGGATTCCAAAAAGAGGAACACGAATTAGATAAGATTATACTAGGCCCAGAGGACAAAATGATTACAAAAACGTATAACTATTTGCTGAGATACAAAATGGAAGAGGAGGTAGTGAAAGAGGTGATGATAACATGGGCAAAATTTTTTGGCTACAATATAGAATTGGAGAAATGGGAGAAAATTTGGAATAAAAGTTATAAATTGATGATGTCTGTAGCATACAAAGAAAATATTTATAAAATGTTCTATAGGTGGCACCTCCCTCCAGCAAGGATAGCAAAAATGTACCCCAATTCATCACCAGAATGCTGGAAATTTAAACAAAACCAGGGAACATACTACCACATGTGGTGGTCATGTCAAAAAGCTAAGCAATATTGGCATAGGTTAAGGAAATGGATTGAAGAGATAACAAACCAGCAAATAGAAATGAAACCAGAATTATTTTTATTAGAAATACCCACAGGGAATCACGACAAAAAAACACAATATTTAATTTTACATATTATAATAGCGGCAAGAATAGCATTTGCACAAAATTGGAAGAATAATAATATACCGTCGGAGGAATGTGTGATTAAGAAAATTCTAGAGTGCGCAGAAATGGACAGGCTCACAAAAGAAATGAATGATAAAGAAGAAACAGAATATTATAAGATATGGAATGATTGGTATAAATGGTTGGACGACAGGTGTAAAGGTTAAGAAAGATTAATTTCAAAGAAGGTATAGAAGTCAGAAAGGAGCAATGAATCTGAAGAAATGGAATCGACATAAAAAAAATGACTAATACTGTGTATTAGAATAGAAGTATATATAATGATGGAAATATAAGTATAATTAATTGTAAACTGAAAAAGAGGGACAAATGGATGTAAAATTGATGTAAATCGATATAGAAAGACTGTCAAAAAGTAGATTGTAAAAAATCTTTTTTAGAAAATGTTCAATAGAAATTATTTTAAAAAAAGGAATATGTGCATTCACAGAAAATGAGAGCTGAAATTTCTTGAAGCTGTAATAATACATCCTTATTTTACATGAGAAAGCACACACACTTAAAACAGAACATTCAAGGTGCTGCTGCTCCTTTTTCCCACTGTTACCACTTCGGATCCCACACTGAGATCTCCTTTCACAACATGATTTAGATGTTATTGTGAGTTTCACAAACTGAAATTGATTGCATGGAAAATCTGGAGCTTCCATGTGACAATAAAATCCTTGAGTTGAATTCCCTAGCTGTAAAAATTTTAGATATAGTCTAGCACAGTGATGGCAAACCTTTTTTGGCTCGGGTGCCAAAAGGGTGTGCGTGCCCACACCCATAATGCAATGCCCTCCCCCCACACACATGCGCACAACCCCCACGCTGCCCCCCTCGTGCATGCGCACAACCCCCGCTCTGTCCTCCCGTGCATGCGCACAGGCCTCACTGAAGCCTCTGGATTTCCGGTAGGCCCGTTGGGCTGTTTTTCGCTCTTCCCCAGGCTTCAGGAGGCTTTCCTGAACCCTGGGGAGAGCGAAAAACAGCCCAACGGGCCTACCGGAAGTCCAGAGGCTTCAGTGAGGCCTGTGGGCATGCGTGGGGGGGCAGAGCGGG
>QLTV01001700.1:4032520-4044432 GCA_003457575.1 Thermophis baileyi
GTGCGCATGCGAGGGGGGAGGGCATTGCATTATGGGTGTGGGCACGCATGCGCACGCTGGTGTGGGTGCACGCACGCTTTTGGCACCCGAGCCAAAAAAGGTTCGCCATCACTGTGCTATGGAATTGGGTTTTTTGTTTTTTTTAAAGAGCAGGAATAATGACATCATCTGCATTGCCTTCAGGCATCCCTCTGCATTTTGCTGCAATATTCTCTTTAGCTAGGGCAGAGCACATGGATTTTTCTAGCAGCAGCATTTTTCTGGGAGCTATCTATTGTAATGCAAAACATTTTGAGGTGGTTTGGTTTTGAATGAGCCCAAGATGATTAAAAAACTGTTCTGGGTAAAAAGAATTGGTAGAACTGAATGCAGTGTTTTCCTTAATATTGGTGCATATATAACCTTCTGCAAGCTAGTCTTCCTGCTTTTCTCATCTCTTTTTGTTGGCTGTCTGTATTGTCTTTTCTGCCTTATGTGACTATGAAGGAGTTCAATGGGTTTTTTGGCCATGTGCTGTCAGCTAATGGAGGAGAAGGGGTAAAAAGTGTTGGAAAATTACTATGGGTAATTTCCATTTTAGTTTGTATCCTAGTCAATCCCATTCCCTTTTTTTTACAAGTTAATTGTGAAAAACAAAACAAAAGAGGCAAAAGCATGGAGTAAGAAAGATAGGTACAACAGGTAAAATTTTATATTATGTATGTGTGTGTACGTGCGCATGTCTCTCAGTATCTGTCTGTCTGTCTGTCTATTACCATGAAGTTTCCAGAGCCTCTGGAAGCAATCCTGTGGATAATTAGCAATCCCAAAAGGAGTGGTCTTTGTTCTTTGTTCATTCCAACTTTTTATCTTTTATGTACAAAACAACAGAATTGAGATGGAAAGTAGGACACGAGGTGATCCCTCATTTATTCTGGACCATTGAGAAACATTGGATGGGGATGATATATCTAAGGAGACTTGTTTCTATTTGAATTCTTTATCAAGGATTTTGCTGCATATTGTGGGAGGAAATTTCTATGTTTTCTATATCTTCAAAGATAATGAACTGTGTGTTTGTTCTGTCTATCAGAATTAAATAGGCTAAAAGTAATGTAACTTAACTGCTCTATAATCTGCTTTAAACAGCAGAAAAGCCTTTTCCTCATACATCTTATACTTCCTATTATCTTTACATAATTATCTCATTTTATTCAAGGTAATTTGTGCAGGGTAGGTTTATCCCCTCTCTTATTAACAACCCTTATGCTCATAACAATCCTGTGAGGTTGACTATACTTAGATATTTGTTTAGAGGTCCTAATGTATGTAGAAATGGACCGGGAATTCAGTCAATCATAATACATTCTGCATTTGCCAGCACATTATTATATGACTGTAATCTTCCCTAAATACATTGGAGTGTGAAATGTACTGCTATTCATAATTGTGGCTATGTGCTCTTTCTTATACACTCTCCCTTGCTGTGCCATCGTGAGTGCCTGTACTTCAAAATTTACTAATGCAGTGCTGCTTTCATTAGTGAGAGACACTCATTTTCTCTTTTTCATTCGCTGCCTGAGTCTCATACATGGATTGTGAATTTGTGCAGATTCTCCCTGGAAGCAGTCTAAACCAGTGTTTCTCAACCTTGGCAACTTTTAAGATATGTGGACTTGAACTCTCAGGATTCCCAGACACCTTGCTGGGTGGGGGATTCTGGGAGATGAAATCCACATATTTTAAAGCTGCCTATGTTGAGAAAACACTGGTCTAAACCATGGAGGAGCAATCTGGCATGTTTTGCTTGTTCTCCCGTAGGAGGAAAAATTTCTTACTCAGTTGTGGTAGTGGACAGTAGTCTGGATTCCCAGGAGGGTATGGCATTCCAGATGGCAATGAGACATGGCAATGTCTTTCTTGGTTTTTGAGGCCTGACAGTTGTCTTCTGACCTCTATTACAGCAGTCAGTATATTTTTCCAGATGTATCTTTGACCAATTTCTTGTTGAGAGGTTTCCTTGTATTCCGTTCTTAAAAGCATTGTTAGTGTATTAGATAGTGTCTCTAGTTTCTTCCAACTTTGTACTTGTTTTACTGGCATAGCAATTATAGCCAAAAAAGCTCCAAATTAGCGGGCATATCACTGTAAACTTCTGGTGGCCCTGACTGTTGCCCTATTTGCCTTATTGACAAGTATAATACCAGTATGTATTAATGTATGTTTCTCAAATAATCACAAACAAGTCTTATTGGCTTTCCTGGTTACTATGATAACTTATAGAGAAAAAAAGAATCATGAAAGGGAGACAGTTCAGTTCCATTAATGCTCTAGGAAATAATGAATAAGAACAATCTTATATGGTTAGATTAATTGTGTAGCTATTTTAATGTTATCAATATCCTATTAGGTACATGTCCTCCACCATTTGATGCCTACTTCTTTTAATTGAAGTTGCTAGGTACCATCTATGTATGCTCAGTCACAGAGTCATGATTCCTTCCTGTTCTAAAAGCTACTTCAAATTATGATTCTGAACAAATGCAGCTTTTTTCCCTAGACCAGTGATGGCGAACCCAACACTTCCCAACATTATTGACTTGGATACAGATCCTGTATTCACAGACATAGTGCTAGGGCAATGATGGCGAACCTATAGCACGCGTGCCACACCTGGCACGCGGAGCCATATCTAAGGGCACACGAGGCGTTGCCCTATGTCAGCTCCAGCACGCATGTGCATGCTGGCCAGCTGATTTTCGGCCTTCTTTTTGGCCAAATGCCTCGTGTGCCCTCTGATATGGTTCCGCGTGCCACGTGTGGTACGCGTGCCATAGGTTCGCCATCACTGCCCTAGCACTATGTCTGTGAATACAGGATCTATATCCAAGTCAATAATGTTGGGAAGTGTCTTTTTCTCCACAAGAGGCTAATTTAATGTGATCTCCCTTTAATTATTTAACTTTCTTAATGTAGCTTTCAACTAGGTTTCACAACAAAGTTAGAAACAGTATTATAAAAGGGATAATTCAAAAGTGATGCCTCTTGAATAAAATGTAAGTTATGTGCCTGATTCTGGATCCAATCACAGAGGAACAAATACTTCAAAGCAAACTGTGGATGATACCAAAATGCATTTCTATAATTATATCAGACAAGTTTACACAAGCCTATCACACAATCGTTTCCAATTATAGTCTCACCAAAACGCATTAAACAAAAATGATTTAGCGTAAAGGGGGGAAAGAGAGATGAGACACTGTTGGTTGCCATCATGCAGTTGTTCATGCAAAATGCTAGGAAACAGCAGAGTATAAGGCTTTAAGGACCACATGCTTTTCTAGCAGCTGGGGCAATCTACTTTTGGTAAAATTGCAGTGCACAGGGGAAAGGAGATACAAATTCTTTAAACAGAATTGGCCCAAGATATTACTGTGTCCTAGGTCGATACTCTTTTGGTGGTAAAATTACAAATAGTTTAAAAAGCTGTGTGCCACAAGTTGCAATCTAAATAAATAATGATACCAAAAAGCAAAACTAAGGAGTAACCAGGATAGAAGTTAATATCCAAAATCCCATTATTTTATTACCTTATAAAAGGCTTAATTTTTGTTGTTGTTTTTTTTTCAAGCACCAGAATCTTTTTTTTTTCCTTTCCTTTCTGAATTGATTTAACCACAAAAGCTTTAATGGAATTTTGTGATCTCTTTATTTCAATACAGCTTTGGTGGAAATTTAATAATTTAAGTCTTAAGCAAGATCCTAAGAATTATTAAAAGCATCTAAGTACAGTATATAGGCAATTATTATCAATAATTAATAAAAAAATTAATATTGCAAAAGCTGCCCTATAGAATTGATTTGGATCCTCTTGGACAAAATCTGAATGTTACAAGAATATTATTTATCCTTAATTCCAAATGCCATTCCATTTGTAACACATCACAACTTACCCCTTCTGCTTTCTCCTCTGTGTTAGCCAGCATTTCTTGGAGAGCTCTGACTGACAATGATTGCTCCAGAACAAAAGTACAGATGGAGAGATCCGGAGGAACATTCTAATTGAAAAAAAGAAATTATGAAAAAGAGCATTGAGCAAGGCATTCTCCTGATACTTTATCACAATCCTCTGTATCTGAAGTCTTCAGAATACATGGAAATAACTATCTTGCAGTCCCCCAGCCCTTCTACTCTGTGTGCATGTATGTATTCATTAACTAAATCCATGTATAAAATATATGGAGCTAATAAACTGCAGAGCACCAATGTTCAGAATAATCTCAGAATGCCTCTGGGCTCCAGTTCAGCCTCATAAGCTTCCTTTAAAAAACAGAAATATACCCACCATCCCAGGAAAAAGACTAATGTGTATTACAGAGTGTCCTAGCAAAGGAATGGCTAATATGATTTTATTTTGATAAACTGATGCTTTATGACTTTAAATCATCAATGACTGCAGAGTAAAAGAGATTACAATATCTCCTTAGAATAACAAATCAGTCCACTAAACCTCCAAAATCTGAAGATCTTTTGATATTAATGGAACTTACTCCTAGATGTGCATAACATTTCAGCTACAGACGTTATAAGAAATATCCTCTAAATTCAAACAGGCATTGCTCCACAGTTTATGTGTTTAGGCTGACTATTATCACTGATAAAATTCAAAAACTCAGTTAGAAATATAAAGGGAGACAAGAAAACATGACAACCTTTCTAATCAATTTAAAGTGGAAAATTGACATTAGCATAGAACTCTTATCCTGCTTGAGAAAAATGATGAAATGCAAACTTCAACTATTTCATTACTTTACATACAATCTGTGCTCCATCAATCAATTCCTTACATTAAAATCTTTAGAAGGGCATGCACTATAGATATGCAAGGCTTTAAATATGCACAATTTACCAAGCAGTTCCCCTATCCAGCAACCTAATGTGTATGTTTCACTGGGAATAGCCTGACATGAGAAATTTTATTTATTTATTTATGAAATGTATTTGCTTCGCATCTCATATCCAATAACTCTTTATTAATTTTGCCCCACTTCATGTCTTTATCTGGATATCACATGGTCAGTACTAGTAAGTAAATGTCAAATCTTCTCACAGGTGGCTGAACCTGGCCAACTATGCCAGGGCCTGGAAACAAAGCAGGTTTGGAGAGAGAAACAACTTTTCCAGGCTGTAGACTAGAAAGAACATCCAAGTGGTAGCAAGCATCTTCCATACAGTTGCCAAGAAAACATAAAGGAAGTATTCATTTAGTCACGAGGAGTCCAGCTTGATTCAAGGGAGACTTTATATCAAAACACATATTCAGACTTATATAAAGTACAATCATGTTTATACACTTTTTTCATCATAACAACAGGGAAAAAATAGTGTAGTTTTTAACAAGATACATAACAAACAACAAATACTAAGTAATTAAAAACTTTTCAGAATATCAAAGAAATGGGATTTTAAACTAAAAACGAATCTTTAAATAACAAAAGTACAAAATGTCCAAAAAAACCCTAATCAAAATCCAATGATCGGTTTTCATCAAAATGGCAAAACCAGTTGAATAAACAATCCCATACCTAACCCAAATTGCCAATATAAAATAAAAAATCTTTTGCTTTTGAAATCTTTTCCTAAAGGGACTGACTTCAAAATTTTAGTGATAGGATCCTTTACTTCCTTGTTTATGTCAGGGTCAAAACAAGCTATGGCAATTTGCCTATTGCTGTAGTGTAGGGGTGAGGAAAGATGGCTCTTTTATGACATGTAGACTTCAATTCCCAGAATTCCTGAGCCAGCCATGCTGACTCACGAATTCTGGGAGTTGAAATCCACAAGTCATAAAGGGGCCATTCCCTACCTCTGCTGTAGTGTATAGAAGGGGGGGAGGGTAATAAGAAATGTAGCTATTACCTTTAAATCATAATTGGAATCTACAATTCATTTTACACAGAAATGACAGCAACCTAATATAGTTTCTCCTGTATCCTTCAGCCCCATTTCCATCAGCATTGTCTTTAAAGTTCCAGTGTTACTTACCATGATTGCCTGTTGAAAGACCCGTGCTTTAAACCTTAGTATCACTTGTCCATCATACATTTTTTTGTTCATTTGATGTAGATGAGAGCAGGGGTGAAATGCTCCCAGTTCGGGCGTGCCTGCCGGTCGTCGGAGAGCCGGTAGCGACGGCAGTGCGAGGCTTCGCCCACCCGCCGGGACGCCGCCATTTGGGTTCTTTTATCCTCTGCGCATGCGCAGAACGCTTTGCGCATGCGCAGAGGGTAAAAGAACCCAAATGGCGGTGTCCGGGCGGGTGGGCGAAGCCTCGCGCTGTCGTTACCAGCTCTCTGACAACCGGCAGGCACGCCCGAACCGGGAGTGTTAGATCGGAGGGTTGCCGGCTGACAGAACGAAGACGAGGCTTGAGTTTAAACAGGAACACTTTATTTCTGCACTTCAGCACCACAGGCTTTCAACTGAGAACCGAACAGCAACCTGTCATTTGACAGCTCCTTTTATAGTGGAGCTGTCAAACTGCCAGCCAATTGGAACTCCCCAATCTCCCGCCAGCCAGCTGCTTGCGTTCTAGCCAATCAGGCGTTGACATGCAGCCGGCTTGGCTTTTTCTGGCGGGGTCGTAAGTCCGAGGACTTAACAGGGAGCATTTCACCCCTGGGTGAGAGACGCCTAGTTGGGTGGAGGGCATTAATATTCTGGATGGAAGACCAGGGCTTCCCTTCCATTCATACATACTATAAGAACAATTTTGTGAAATAGCAGATGGGATCTTCCTGGGCTGTATAATTACAAAGGATGAATATTGTCCATCTCTGTCACTTAGCTTTATATTCTTTCAATCCAAGTGACAGTGCAGCTGTCACCACAATCTTCAAGTCACTTAAACTCATCCTGAAAGGAAACTTATAGCTCATTCCCCTTCTCTTTGTTCTTCCTGTACTTCAGACCACTGCAATCTGGTGGGGTCCACGGTTGGACTTCTCCTAACATACATGTCCAATTTGAACAGTTATATGTACACCCTGAGCAATGGAAACAAGAAAACAGGGAATCTAGAAATGGAAGATAAAATTAATAAAATAATATGAGCCCAATAGGATATTGCTCCACATTTTATTTCAATGCCAGGACTATTTTAAAGTAAGATATATATTCAGTCTAATCCTCACTCTTTTAAAAAATTTAATTAAGTTCTTTCTTCTATGGAGTTAAAGCTTCCAGGAGTTAAATGGTTTAACTATATGCACATTGGTTTTAAAAGCTGGTGTGATTTTGTTTGTGATGCCAAACACTTAAAACTTGTAAGAGATCATTGCGCTAACTACAGAAGAAGCCTCAATCAGCCAGACGATAAACAATCCAAGGGAACAATTAAGAGCAAATGAGTAAACTGAAGCAGTTTACTGATATTGTAATTACATATGCAAAATGCAGACTGTAAGTTTTATTTATGACCTAATGCAAAGAAAGGACAAGTCTAAAATTATATTGTTTCATTTTTCACACAGAATTATTTTATTTCTTAGTACACATTTCTTTTTAATGTATTAAGGTATTCTTTTATATGCTTTATGCGGGATTTCTAAAGAGAGTTATATACCAATGGTAATGATGCTTTCACTGTATGTGCTTTACTGCTGACTGAGTTTGCTTTTATGTAAGCCTATTTGTGAGCCTTCTCAGCTGAAGGGTACAATAAAATATTTTGAATGAATGGTGTTCTAAAAGTGGCTTACGTTATGCATCTGCTTATACAACATACGCACAATACAAGGGTACTTGCACATGGAAAACATGGGAAAAGCTGATTCAAACCTTCAAAAATAGGCTTCGTTTGCACATTATATTTTGGGTGTAAACACGACTGTTCATAAAAAATACCTTTAATAGTTCATTTATTCAATCTTATTTTTCTGGCTTTTATTAATAAGAGAAAGAACACTACTCAACATAAGTTAAAGGCCAGAGTTACATGAATGTTTCCATAGACAGTGCTGGCAGTCTTTGGGGCCCCTAGAGTGGCCCATGTCATACCGCTATTCCGCAAGTTGCACTGACTGCTGGTTTGCCCCAGGTGTAATTCAAGGTGTTGATTATTACTTATAAAGCCTTGCATAGTATGAGTCCAGGACTTGAGGAACTATCTCACCCCAATGGGACAGGCCCGCTTCACCCATGACAACAGAGGAAGCCTGTTGCAGATCCTATTGGTCAAGGAATTCTGGCTGGCAGGATCCAGACCTCTGCTGTGGCTCCAGCCCTCTGCAACATTTTGCCCCCAGGATGAGATCTTCCCCCACCATCCTGACTTCCTGTAAGGGCCTGAAGGGGGATATATCACACTGGAGATGATTGATGGGCCACTAGTAGATCCCACCTCCCATCCGCCAGGCATCCTGCTCCCTCCCCTCCCATTTTATAATCAAATGTTGTATTTTTATTGCTGCTATGGTAGATATATATTTTTGTATGGTTTACTACTTTTAACATTGAAAGCCACCCAGAGTCACCTCACAGCAAATAAATTTAATAAATAAAGGTAGCAAAGATATAATCAATTTCCAAATGTAACTTTATCTGAGGCATTTGTTTCCTCAGATATGGTAGATACCATTTCTCACCACTTGAGGGCATATTCAAACAATGTAACTAAAGAGCATAACTACGGGTAACACAAGAAAAACCATTCCCTGGCATTTTCCTACTCACAAGAAAGTATGAACTGATGGATTTTTTTTCTACATGGAGGAATTCAAGAGGGGAGGGGACTTGGCTAGGAGAAACCATGTGCTATTTAAAATGTATATATATTGGCTTAAAAATCTCTATCTAGACTGATTCTATTTCATAGAGTAATTTAAAAGTGGTACAAGTAGATCCATGTAGGTAAAAATATATTTAGATCAGTTCTGTCACTTTTTCCTTTTCAGACTATTATCCAAGTTACAAATTTCATGTGGCAGTTGATGCTTTGTTCTCTGCTATTATCTTCTCATCTTTGATTCTATCATGGAGAAGTAACTTTTCTTCTGACAGAATAATCTTAGTGGCTAAACTTGCCAGATCAATTTGAGCCAATGTCATTTATACTATAACATATTGTAATTTTGCTATAACAATAGGCAAGCTACAGTATATTAATAAATAAAATTTCTTCCAGGCCAAAAACATGGTCAGATGGTGATTGTGGAACCAATCATAAACTGCTCATGTACAAGTTCCAAGTTAAGCTAAAGAAGAAAGCCAGTTTCCATGATACAATCTTAAATACCTACCATTTTCAAAGAAAACATCAGGAACCTCTTTGAGGTCCTGAAACTCACTGATAGAGAACCAAAAGAATTATGGAACAAAATTAAAGAGAAATTAAAGATTAAAGAAAAATTAAAATTAAAAATTAAGGATAAATGCGAAAAGAAACTCCCAAAAATGAAGAAACAGAAGAAAGGAAATTGGATGTCAGAACAAACCATGAAAATTCACAACAAGAGAAGAGAAGCCAAAGCCAAGAAAGACAAAAATCTCAGAAGGGAACTTAACAAAGAGCTTCAGAGAGCTGTTAAAAGTGACAAGGACCAGTATTAGCACTCTACATGGAAAAAGAGATGCCAGATGTTCAAACTGGTTTAGAAAGGCTAAAGAACACAAAACATTATTCCTGAACATGCTAGATAATTGAAAAAGCCGAATAATACCCAAAAGAAGTCAATATGTGCTTCACTGATTATGTCGATCACATCGACCTGTGGAAAGTGCTCAGAAAAATGGGAATCCCAGAACAATTTGATGGCCTGATAAGAAATTTATATACAGGTCAGGAAGCCACAGTACTGACAGAAAGAACATGGCAAAACAGAAAGGCTCATGCACATGCATATGAAGACTATTAAAAATTGTTTCCATAAGATCTTACAGTATCAACAAAATAAGTGATGATATTACAAATACTTGCATGAAGTCTTTAAAAGCCAGGACAAAAACTTGGTAACAATATGTTTTTCTTAAATGATATTTATTTGTTAAACAAATACTTTTTATTATAGAACTGTACTTCAATTCTGTTACATTTTCTTTAGGATTGTTCAGTTACAAGGGAACAGGATAGATAGTGCTATTGTAATGAATATTTAACATTCCAATTAATTTTTATGATGATGAATAATACTTTGAAAATGATGAGCTGCTGAAAATAAAACATTTAGTCTGTGCCATATGGGAAGTAATATGTTTAATTAAAATTATATTAAGGAAAACATTGGAGAAAAAATTGCCTGAACTCACCATCTCTTTTGGAGATCCTATATTCAGAATTTTAAAAATATATTCAACTCTCTCATTAACATATCTAACTTCATCAAAAGAAAACATTTATAGCTAAAACTAGTTCAAAAACATAGCTAGAAAAAAACTCGTTTTTTTAAAGAAATCAAAATAGTTATTTATCCCCTGCCATGCAAATATGTCTTCAAATAGTAGAGAGAATTAAAAATACATTAGAATATAACTATGTACAATACAGATAGATTATGCTTAATGACTGCCCTGTTTAGTCACTTTCTGAAGGTATGACAGCACTGAAAAAGTAACTATGATCAGTCCTTACAACTTTATATTTATATATCACATTTAAAAACTCAACTTTGCTCCTGCATTTTGCTTTAGCTGTAGCTTCCAGACCACAATAATAGCTATCCCAAAGAGAACACAATGAATCCATCAAGATACCAGGTTATCGGGAGGGCGTGGCCAACATCTCGGCACCACGACGTTTCCCTCGGAATCTCCGTGGGAAACGCCGAATTTCCAGGCCGTTCGGGGCCCGGATCTATCAGAACCGGGCCGGAACCCTCCTGGAGGGGGGGTGAAGAAGAGAAGCACTGGTCGGTGGTCCGGGGGGGACTTGCAAACCCCCCAGGAAGCCGCCACCAGCCTCTCGACCGGCAGCTGTGAAGAGGCGACTTGTCGCCATTAGCTGAGACGGCCACAACGGAAAGATTGAAGTAAAGAGATTGTGGATTGCCTGGGTGAGAAGATCTAAGCGTTCGTGCAGGAGCTGAGTGGAAGTAAAGTGCTGGAGTTGGTGAGTGACTGGCCAATTTAAAGATAAAAGAAGACTTTAAAAAAGATAGTAAAAGATATCCCAGAACAGAAATTAGCGGCTATCTAGCAATTGGGAATACCATAGAGTGAGTTGAATAAATGAAGATTAAAGCCCAAGAAGATTGTTGATATATTTGCAATTGGACTTGGTGAAGACTAGAGAAATTTGGAAAAGAATAATGGATTTGGAAAAAATATGTTTCAAGTGGATTTAAAGTATCGTAAAAGATTTGGCTTGTTATATCGGGGAAACCAGCAACGCCATCTGCTGGCTAAAAGAAAACATTGCAACAGCTTGTGGAAAGTTAGAATTTGCTGACAGCTAGAGATTGACCTTGCTTACAAGAAGATAACTTGGAGCTTGAAAGGATTTGAAAGGAGTGTGTGTTGTGCTGTTGTGTTTGATGGTGTCTTGTTTAGAGATGTGAAGGCCTGGAAAAAAACTGGAAAAATTCGGAAAAAAACTGTATTTTTTTCTGTTTTTTTCCTGAAAGCTTTTTTTCCAAAAAATTGGAAAAATTGAAAAAAGAAAAAAAAAACCATTGTGGAATATTTTATTTTAACATGATGAATAAAATATTTTAAGACAGGGTGTTCAAATATTTTCCAAATCATTTCTAAAAAAAATGTATGATATCAGATTATTTTAATTTCTGTGCAATGAGGACAAGCAATGATTCTGATTAAATGTCCATTGAAACTTAGTCCCACTCTCTTCTTAACACTTCCCCCATCTTCAATTCTTTTTATGAGAATGGGGTTTTTATTTTTATTTTTATTTAATACTGTTGAGATGAAATATTTGGAAT
>QLTV01001700.1:4047867-4061860 GCA_003457575.1 Thermophis baileyi
TGCCGGCTGGCGGGACCGCGTGGTAGGGCCTTCTCTGTAGCCACTCCGACTCTGTGGAACCGGCTTCCCCCCGAGATCCGTACTTCCCCCACCTTACTGGCCTTCCGTAAAGCCGTTAAGACCTGGCTTTTCCGGCAGGCCTGGGGCCAATAGTTGTTCTGATTGGCCCATGCATGGTTGTGTGAATGTTTTATTTTAAATATAGCTGGGGTTTTTTTTTCCCCTTTCTTTTTTAAATTGTTTTTATATGTTTTATTTTTTTATGATGTAAGCCGCCCAGAGTCCTTCGGGAGTTGGGCGGCATATAAATTTTATAAAATAAATAAATAAAATAAATCACAGATAAACACAGTTGTCTCACAAGGATCCTAAATAGACATCTAGATATGAATGCATATGTATAAAGTTATGCAAGGCTACCGAAACTGCCGCAAGAGCAAGCTTCTTGTCAGTAAAACCTCATGTTGCTGTTCGTATGCAATGTTACAGCTCGCTCTCCCTTGCAGCCTACTATTCTCTCGGCATCTGATATGGTTCGTGAAGCAGAATCAGTAATATCTAAAACAGCATTAGAACAAGACAGCTTGATGTACCTTGGAATTAGAAGTTGATTCCAAGAAGCAGAGCCTGTTGCCAAATCCTTCTGCAGCAAGACACAATTTCTGTTGTTCCTTGTGAACAGTAGCAGTGCACTGCAGAACCACTTCATCATCCTATTAAAAACAAAAAGAGAGAGAGAGAGAGAATGACAACAAGATTAAGTCTTTTAGATTGCAGATCTTTGGGATGTATTTCCAAATATAGCTGAAGTCAAAATTAATTCTAGGACAGTTATTTATTTATTTCACTGACATAAATCCTGTCATCACTGAATGAGAAGAAATAAGCACAGCAGGACAATCACATACCACGTCCACAATTAAACCAAAAAAGACTTTTCCAACTGGAAATATTTTGATTTACTTATTTATATACAGTATGTCCTTTTAAAAACTTATCTTTCTAAGTGATTTCAAGATAACGTGTAATGAAAGGTTTGCCACTTTGCATTCGTGTTTTTTATATATTTGTATGGCAACCTCATTTCAAGAATTTAAGATAACATTTTAATCTCAAATATAATCATAATATTAGATGCAGCAATTAAGGTGATCGCTAAGCTAAATATGGCTATCCAAGGATGACCCATAATTTTCATTAGTCAACAATAACTCAAAGGCACCAAAATCACAAATACATTCTGATTTATTTATTTATTTATTAAATTTATATACCGCCCATCTTACTTTTTAGCACTAAAGGAGTGCCTAGCACTAAAGGATTGTCAAGCACCTGAAATGTGATCACATGTTCAGGGGAGTGGTACAGCAGTTGTAACTTCAAAGACAGATTGTAAATAACTTTTTCCAAGTCTGTTGTAACTTTAAATGGTTAAGTGTTGTAATTCAAGAAGTACCTATACATACTCCATTCCCACTGTATTCAATTTCTTTTGACATATCCAACTCTCATTTTCATGCAATACAGGTACTCCTCAACTTACAACCACAATTGAATCCAAAATTTGTGTTGCTATTTGAGACATTTGTTAAGTGATTTTTGCCCCATTTTACGACCTTTCTTGTCACAGTTGTTAAGTGAATCATTGCACTTGTTAAGTTAGGAACACGGTTGTTAAGTGAGTTTGGTTTACCCATTGACTTTGCTTGTCAGAAGGTTGCAAAAGATGATCAAATGACCACGGGACACTGCAAGTATTATAACTATGAGTCAGTTGCCAAGCATCTGAATTTAGATGGGGATGATGTAATGGTCATAAGTGTGAAAAATGGTCATAAGTCACTTTTTCCAGTGATGTTGTAACTTTGAACAGTCACTAGTGAACTGTTGTAAATCGAGGACTACCTGTAGTCACACAAGTGTACTCTTACGTAGCCATTTTGACTCTTTTTGACATTCTTTCTTCACAAGGACAATATACTACCCACTCACTTTCTATCAGCATTTGAATGTCTTAAAATTTCTCTATCTAAATTCCCAACTTTAGTAAACATTCAACCAGGGTGATTAAATTCATTTGTTTGCTCTAATTCTTCACTATTTATTTATGCATTTCTTGCAACAGTTCAGTCTATTTTCCTTGTGAAATATAACTACCTTGTTCTTTGATAAAGTTTCAGACTATGATTCCTGGTTGCATCATGCAATCTATTTGGTACAAATCATCTCAGCCAACAAAACAGCATAATCTGCATCCAAAGTACATATATATTCACATTCCTGTCCAACATGTCTAACCTCAGAGCAAGCAATTTGATTCATTTATCTATAAAAACTACAAAAGGAACATAAAGAAATTCTTGTCCTCTTCCTGCCTCAATACCAAACCAGTCACTGAGCATCCATATATTGCTACTTGCACTTAGATTCCAGACTATATTATTCTTATTTCATTCAGCAACCAACCTGCAATTTCATATTCACATAAAATGGTCCATAATTGAAGATCATACACTTTTTTCTAAATCAGTAAAGGAGTAATAAACTTTCTCGCACTCTCACACTGATCTACTTGTCCATTTCTTCCCAACATAAAACTACAGTACACTTCCCAAATTTTGCTTACTGTTGTTTCTTGGATTCTTTCCAAGACTTCTACCAAGCACCTTCTTAAAGAGTAATCCCCTGTAATATTTACATTTACTCTTGGTTACCTTTCCTTGATCAAAAGCACATCTTCACAAATGGAATACCAACTAGCATTTAACTGAAAAATTTCTAAGATTTGTATAGACAAAAACATCTCTACCTTAATATTTAATAACAATCTGCTGTTTAAGAATATTATTATTGCTGTGATAATACCAAAGTTATTCAGCTGTTCTAAGCTTTAGGTAAGAGTATTCCAATCTGGAATACAAATTGAGATGCATGTGATGGAAGGCATGTCTTTTTTAAAATGTGAGCAAAAAGAATCAAGGTTTCAATCTTATTATGCCCATCATCTTGACTTTTTCTACCCTTTCTCTGCAGACATCCTCAGCTTTAACTTAGGTGCCCTGCAACAAAATATTATGAATTCAACTACAATAGTGAATATTTTAGTTGCTTTCAGCTTTGTTAGCTAACTCAAGGAATCAAAAATGCTGTGGCTGGATGCGTGTGATTGTCAATCTTTCCCATCATTAAGAATCTGCCCTGTAAAAGCAAGTCTTATATGACAAATCCCTCATTAAAAGGCCTCATGTTGACATTTTAATTTATTTGAAATCTGTACAGCACAACTAAAGAAACCATTTGAAGAATCTACCAATTAGAGTTCCTTACGAAGATACTTATTAAAATAAAGGTATAGTAAAGATAAAGGAATAGCAAACTATGTTTTTCTCAGAGCCAGGAGAGACCTGGGAATACACAAATCTACCTTCATATAAAAACACATCTGGAAAGAATAAGGAGTATGATTCAAGTGAAAATTCATTTTGGGCAAAATTAATTTTAGATTCAGTGTTTCTAGAATGAAATGTAACAGTACACCTTTTAATATTCTGCAAATCAAACGCAATGAAATAGCATATTTTATAACTATGAAAAAATAGAAAATGCAAGCATTTCTAAATGTTAAAACAGTTCAACGTATAAAAAATAGCTACCAGGATATGAAAGGAGGCAGCAAATAAATTTTGTACTTTCCTTGGCAACAGATACGTTAACAGCATACTAACATAATCAAATGAAAAATTCTATTACAAATCATAATGTTCTCTGGTAACTCATAAATTATGCATTATTATTACTTCAATACCAGACTTAAAACATTTTCTCGTGGTATTTTTTGCTATGCCATTTTACAAAAAAGAACAAGCTGAATACTGGCTGCTGTTATCTGGCAAATCACAATTCAATGTTTTGCTTTGGAAAATATGTGCATTAATGAAGTGATTCCTACACTACTAGTTGCATCTCATTGTGTCCTTTCACATACAAAAAAATTATCCCCCAAATGAAACCAATTCTCATTAGGTTATTCTGCCCTTCATACCTGTTTCTGGAGCAAATACATGTGATGCAAGAGACATGAAGGAAAGTCTAATTAAAATCCATCTGCATAGGAACCTAGACCTGTTTCCTTTATCATTACTTTGTGTAGCGGAATTTCCCCCCCCCCCAAAAAAAGAGCACAATACAGATGAATTAAAAATGCTCAGCAACCCCGATAACCTATATTGCATTATTCTTTTTGTTTTGACCTATTTACATATATCCTATACAGAAACCCCTAAATCACAGGTAATACAATTTTTATAAAGCACTGTTACTTAATGTAAACCGCTCCAAACTCGACTGCAGAAAATACGACTTCAGCAACAGAGTGATCAATGCCTGGAATTCACTACCTGACTCTGTGGTTTCTTCCCCAAACCCAAAAAACTTTAACCTTAGACTGTCTACTGTCGACCTCACCCCATTCCTAAGAGGTCTGTAAGGGGCGTGCATAAGCGCACCAGCGTGCCTACCGTCCCTTTGATTATGTTTATGTTTATACCTATACCTGCTATCTTGTACATGTTTGACAAATAAATAAATAAATAAATAAATAAAACTTAGGGATTTTAGAAAGACTGTTGTTAAGATTCCCCATGCTTGAAACATATATATTATTCATACCCTCAATTTGAGTAGCAGTATAGATTATTCGAGTCTATGGTGATCTATTGGTGTTGATTAGTATCAATATGCCTGCATATCTTCCAAGCCTCATCTCACTTTTGGGTGGGAGTGTGTTAATTGAGCATACCTATTATGCAGCCATTGTAATAATTAGCAATCCTACCCATGACAACTATAGCACTTAAGATATGGTCTCAAAATTCTAGAATTTGGGGAGGAAGGAACTGATGAGCAATTCTGCTCTTGGGGAGTTGCTTATATAAAACAAATTAAAACATTGGGATACACAAATGCTTGGTGATGCCCAAGGTTTTACAGGAAAACCCAAACTGTTTGTGTTGTTTTCTGTTGGGAGTTATAAATCCATTGCCGTTGATCTGTAAGCTCTTCATGACCTATTGAGTAGAAGGGAACAATAGGATACAGATAGAAAGTAAAGGACTTACTCTAAATTCCCTCCTTGTCACTTTGCCTGCTCTTTGTTTAAGAGATCACTAATCTGAGGTCAAATTCCTTGTGTGTCCAATCACGCTTGGCTAATAAAGAATGTTCTGTTCTGTTCTGTTCTGTTCTGTTCTTTCTTCTCAGGCATAACATGTGGAGGATGTTGGAGGGTCAAGATAGAAGCTATTACAATTACACATACAACTAGTACTAAACAAATGAGGGATTTTTAGTAAAATATTTGTGTTAATAAAATAGTGTGATACAATATACTAGTGAGAATATTATTTACAAATTAGTATGTATGTAAGAGAATGTGAAATGTAACAGATCAAGTCTTAAGCTATTCTTCCTTCTCAAGTCTCTTTCCCTCATTTTCCACTTATACAGTACTTTACTATGGCTTCTTCTTTCCTCCTTATCTCAATTACTGATATTGGAATGTCTGAGTTTTCTCCTGGCTGTCTTGCTGCCTAACAAACCTTTTAACACAGAAGGTTCTTCTGTCCAGTATCTGAATCTCCTTACACAACAAAGTCTGTCCTCCTGGTTTTTTTCCACATTTTCAAAAGCCGCTCCAGGATTTTTCTCCCGGTTTTTCTCCTAGTCCCAAGGCTGTAATCTCTGGGCCCGTTCCTCCACTTCACTCGACATTAACCAGATGACATCCTCTCAGGCAGTATATCTTGCAGCATCTGAAATATAGCATGCTTCCCTCTTTCTCTATTTACTCTTTTTATATTGTATATCTAAGGCATGTACATTGTCACTTTACAGGTGCCTTCTAGCATTTCTCCCCCTTTCTATCTATGTGTTCTTAGTCATATGCTGAGTCATCTGTCTTCCCAAAAAATAAATCTAAGACATCTAGTACAGACCCAGCCACTTTTCTTCGGGCATGCATTTCACTCTGCCACGATGCTTTTTGATAGTAGGATGCAATTAGCTAGGTGCTAGATGTGTATTTGTAGCCTGCTGAAGCCAGGTAGAAAAACCAAAACTTATCCAAATTCTCCCTCCCTTTCTTTAATGTACAGTACTGAAACACCTGCTATAAGGTATAAAGCTTGAAAAACTATCTAAAGCTTTGACTTTTCACTGATTTCAAGTTTCAGCTACCAGATTCAGAACAGTAGGGGAAGAACCAGAGCTTCCTATGGTAAATCTGAAGCACAGATAGTCCTTGCCTAATGATGTTAATTGGGTCTGGCAACTCCATTGCTAAGCCATGCAATTGTAAAGCATGAAGTCACGTGACTGTGCCAATTTCCAATGGCAATTGCTCTAGCTGCTATTATTAGATGAATCTCATGCAGTTGCAACAATCCACAGTCACATGGGTGTGACTGTATCCTATGACTATTTGCAACCTGCTATCAGCTTTCCCATAAACTTTGCTTGTCAGAAGCTAGCATTGAAAGTTGCAAATGGTGATCATGTGACCTTGGGACACTGATATTGCACTAGTGAGTCAGTTGCCAAGCGCCCTAATTGTGGTCACATGACTGTAGGAAAGCTTGAACAGCCACAACAAGGACACATCGTTAAGTATCTTTCATTTAGAATTACTGTAACTTTGAATGTCACTGAATGAGTGGACGTTCAATGAGTACTACCTGTGTTATGTCTCTCTTTCCAACTGTGGCAATGGCATATTCTTAGACAATTGTCAAGAAACAAAAGTAGAAGAGCAAGGTTATCTATTAAGGGGAGCTTGGTATTGAGCAAACCTGGTGAATAATCAAATATTCCATGAACAAGATACCAGGGTTCTTGCAACTGGTCTCACAAATCAGAAACCTCGTAGGCAAGGATGAAACTCTTTACTCCAAGGATTAGGATAACTGTTAAACCAAGCAATCACCAATTATGAAATACAAATCCAATTATAATAGAAGCAAGATTCAATTTTGGTGCCTCTTCTGCCAATGTACCACAATCAGCTTTGAATTACGGAGCTGGATAGGAGAGATGATTTGTATCTGTGCATTGTTATGATAACAAATAATATGATCTACAGCATTTGTCTCTGACCTTGCTAACTCTACAGTTCATGATAAGTTTGGGAAATGCTGCACTGTTCTAATTGAATGGTTATTAGATCTAACGCCAACTTAAATCAAATAAACACAGATAAACCAAACAATGGTACAGCAGAGGCTTTGGAATTGTCCTCAACACAGTATTTCTATTTCAGTTTAGACTTAAGGATATAAATTCACATTTTCTAATGAATGCAAATCCTCCTGTCTTTGTGACAACGGGGTTTGCATTTGGGAGGCAATTTAGACCCTGCTAAAAAGACAGTCAAAAATACTACATATCATTGGGGGGAGGGTTATTTTATTTATTTATTTTGTCAAGCAAGTATAAAGTAACAGATAGAAGTATAAACATGATTATGAGTACAGGAAATGGATACGAATGGGGGATAGTAGGACAGGGACGGTAGGCACGTTGGTGCGCTTATGCACACCTCTTACAGACCTCTTAGGAATGGGGTGAGGTCAACAGTAGACAGTCTAAGGTTAAAGTTATCGGGGTTTGGGGATGAAACCACAGAGTCAGGTAGTGCATTCCAGGCATTGACCACTCTGTTGCTGAAGTCGTATTTTCTGCAATCGACCTTGGAGTTTTAATCCTAAAGAATTTGAAATGTACAAATAAAAATATAGTAGCAGGGTTGTCCTAGAAATCAAAGAACTCAATCATTTGAAGGTGTATGATCCACTGGCAGAGGCAGAAAGGGGGAGGATGACTATGGAGATTCTCAGTCATCCAGGTCATGGTTGTCCCAAAGGTGCTTTTTCAGGAGGCAACTGGACTTTCTTGTTTTTCTTTGAAGATGTTTCATTTCTCATACAAGAAGCTTTTTCAGCTCTGACTGGATAGTGGGGAATGGAAGGATTTATATACCTTGCAGACAGCTGGTCATTTGCATTCTTTTAGAGAGCCGTTGAAGCCACTTGGAGGTTTAGCTGTGTCCTCAGGGTCACCTGAATACTGCAAATGGGTGTGGAGCCTTCTTGGCTGCAGGATGTTTTCTGTCCTGTGTCCCTTCACTGTTGAAGACAGGCGCAGGCTGTTGGGGATGAGTATGTATTGTCTGCATCTCAAACTGAAGTGCAAATGGCTCCTGTAGTCTGCAATTTTTCTGGAAATCTGTTCATACTCCCACACCATTTGAAGGGTGTTCATTCCAAAGTGCATAGCTAAATGTCTATGTAGAGTCTCAGTCATCCAGGTCATGGTTGTCCCAAAGATGCTTTTTCAGGAGACAACTGGACTTTGTTTTTTCTTTGAAGATGTTTCTTATCCAAGGATGTTTTCTGCCCTGTGTCGCTTCACTGTTGAAGACAGTGAATGAGTCTGCAGCCTGCAGCCAAGAAGGCGCCACACACATTTGCACTACTCAGGTGACCCTGAGGAAGCAGAGAAATCTCTAAGTGGCCTTAAGGTCTCGCTAAAAGAATGCAAATGACCAGCTGCCCGCAAGGAGTATAAATCAATCCATTCCATCCAGTCAGAGCTGAAGAAGCTTCTTGGATGAGAAGCGAAACGTCTTCAAAGAAAAACAAGAAAGTCCAGTTGCCTCCTGAAAAAGCACCTTTGGAACAAAGGGGGAGAATATTCCTCTTTGCAGTCTCAGTTTCCAGTCAGTCCCCTAAAAATGTACTCCAAATGATTGGAAGACTCTCCATAACAAAAAGAAAGCTATAAAAATGGCAAGACTTTCCCCACTCCTCGTCCATCCAATATTCTGGATCCAACTCAATTTATACAAAAGTTTGGACAGGATGTTCATTACTACATTATATTCCTAGGATAGTTCCACCATAGACAGAATACCAACAATACCATACACTGGACAGAGACATTTTACTTCTCTTCCTCTTGAATAAAATGAAGTTGGGATTGCAAAAAGTATTGCAGTGGTCACCGTTGATCATAAAGCTAACTGCATGCAAATATCAAACAGCCTATCTTTCTTAGTTCCTTTTTAGCTAAAGCAATTCTTGTATTAACTGACTTACTGCTCTTACACAGAATCTGCAAATCCTATCTCTTCGACTGAGTGATCAGTGACATGTCATGCAACCTTTGTTTACTTTGGCACAAATACACTTGATGATATTTGTTGAAAGAACACAGAATGGCTTTCCTGGACTGGTGCTCCAAATTCTGCACTTTATCAGCTTTCTTTGTTAAAGTATTTTGGTAATTGTAAAAGGAGTTTCTGAAGATTGTACAGTTCAGTTGCTCCAACTATGCTGCATTTATTTCAATAAAATTCTCCCTTGGAATTACATTTAGGTTGCCTTTGTTCTACGTCATTTCACTCATGGTGCATGTACTGTATATATCAATGCTTACACTGTTAAAAGCCCAGTAAAGGAGAATATTTGTAGTTCAGGGTTGAAATGAGGGGTCCTGTTAAAAGCAATTGTTGTGAAATGTGTAGATGCCAAATCCTATATAGTCTTATCTCCTCCTGCATTCCTTTAAAGTAGGAGGGAGCCCTATGCTCCTTTCCTCCATTCTTTTAAATTGGGTATAGGGTGGGGTAGAAAGAATTGCTTCAGGCAAGTAACTTGTGCAAAAGGACCCAGACAACAATAGTATCTTGAGAAGTCATAAAGGACATGAGACTCCTGTCTTAATTGTTTTCTTTGCTAGTGGCTTTGTAGAACAGAGAGATAAAACCATCCATTAGATGTATATTAGCCAAGATGTAGAATGTTTCCAAATAAGACTTACTAGACAGTTCACTGAATGTTAAAGAATGACCAGATGAGTTTATCATCCACTGGTAACCTCTCCCATGTCACCTATTAGTTCCAGTGATTTTCTTACCATAGAAATCCACTAAAGAGGAAAAGACAACATAGTCACACAATATCTTTTCATAAAAGAACTAAAAATCACCAGTCTGAAAGCTCTGCAAGGTATGCTTGTCTTGCCAGTTGTCAACAGATGTGTGACCTCTATAACCACTCCCATCCCCTTTCTTTTGTGCTGGGAAGCAAAAAGTACAAAGATGTTGCCATCCTAATGTCCTACTTCTTGACTGATGGAAAAAGAATGTTGGGCTAGGTAACTATAGTCCAGCATAGATCTTTGCCTCCAATCATTAGCAATAATAATCTCCATGAATTTGGATTAATTTTAAAGCATACAAATATACACACATAATTTTCCTATGCATCACCTTGCTTTTCATCAAATACGAACCCACTTTCGCTTTTCCATTTACTTTTTTTATTTTTATTTTTACAGAAAACTTGACGGTTTCCTTTTTAAAAACTATAAGGAATACCAGACTTTAACCAAAAAAAAATTGATGCCTATGTAAAATTAATCCTATTTAATACAGTATTTTGCATAACAAATAATAGTTTAAAAGAAATAGCTTAGCATATTATCTATCCATCCATCATCTATCAATCATCTATCTATCTATCTATCTATCAATCTATCAATCTATCAATCTATCAATCTATCTATCTATCTATCTATCTATCTATCTATCTATCTATCTATCATCTATCTATCTATCTATCTATCTATCTATCTATCTATCTATCTATCTATCTATCTATGGGTTGGCATATGCTTGATAAGTTCTCCAAGCACTGTAATATTCATCTATATTCAAGATAAAAGCAACTTCCCAAGTTCGAACAACTATTAAGAATTATTGCAAAAGGAGGGGCAGTTCATTTTCAGAATTTACTGGTAATTATGTAGGTAAGTGGAATATATCTGAGAAATCAGAGACAGATGAGTTGCAGAGCTAAAACTTTCTGGAAGTTAAGATCTAAAGCTGCAGAACTATTTTAAACTATGATGCCATTCTTTTATCTTTATATTTTATGTTTTATTGATATTACTGTAATGTCTTTGATTGTTGTGAGCAATGTAAGTCACTGGGGATGAAATGGCATAGAAGTTTAATAAATTAAGCTTGATTACACAGTCAACCAGATTTTTAGACTTGATGTATGTTAAGGAATGTTGTAGATGAGGTACTATAGATCCATACTTATACTACACCAATTATGACATCCCAGGTTCTTGGGAAGAGCTTGATGGAAACAAAGGTCAGCAGCAACTAAAGAACTGGCAGCTGTGATGTCATGTTGTTGTGTATATAATACAATTACAGACTGATTACAAACAATGGCATGACAAAGTAGCAACAAAAACGCATTGGAATATCTCCAAGTATTATCACTTGCCTGCAAGAAAGAGTTAGAGGGCCACAAAATAGACAGTGTTCTGGGATTTTACATTTCAGACAAACAAGCATCTGCCACACAATATCCCAAACTTAACAATTATTAATTGTTTAATTAATTAATTAAAAAAAGTCTGGGTAGTAGATTGAAGTAGAACTAGACAGCGACCAAGCACAGAGAGCACCAAGAACTCCACAGTTCAACCCTGAGCTAATATATTCTCTTTATTTGCTAGCCTGGCTAGTGGACATTGCAATATTTTTTAAAGCAGAATTCCCCAACCTTTTTGGCTTCACGGACCGGGGAGGAGGGGATGGTTCCATGGGCAAGCACGCACACACACAGCTCCATTTGCACTCACCCACCACTTCCGCAGCCTGGTTCCGAAAGGCTCAAGGCCCGGTAGTGGGCCTGGGGATTGGGGATCCCTGTTTTAAAGCACATGATATGCATTTTCAATCAATTCAAGGAATCTAACAGTCAGCCTTTAAATAATGTAAAATTGGCTTATGTAAAAACTCACTATAATGATTAAATAATAATGTACTCAGATCATCTTTGCAATTTTCCTCCAGAACATACATTGTTATTTATTTATTAAATGCATATCCCACTTTTTGTACAGGATCTCAAAATGAGATCTCAAAACTCCTAGTCCTTCAGCGCTACAGTATACTAGGTCTCAAGTATTTATATAATTGCCTGTTAACACACTATTAACAGTCACAATTAACAGATAATATATTATTGGTTCTTAACTGTCTACATACCACCTAAGTATAGAATTGTTATTAAGATTTAACTTTAAAAATAAATTTTAGAACTCTTAATATCAAGGAAGCTGGAAGAAGCAATATTATATTTTATGCTTTTAGAAGTAATTTGTTCAATGTAAATTCACTCTACTACTTAGTGAGTTGCACCATGATAACTGTCCTTAATTTCTCAGTTTGAGCACTTAATTGAGTGTTCTAAAAAGGGTATTCTGTATCTTTAAGCACCAAGTTCCTGGATGTATTAGAACAGAGACTAAACTAGCAACCTCCCATATCTCATGAAAGTCTCCTTGAGAATCCTAGGAATTTATCAAAATAGCTCCAGAACCAAGAGGGGTTAGATGAGGCATCTTACACAGAAGATTTTCTGCTCATACAAGTTACCACTGAAGCATGTCAAAAATGAGCTCCCTACACTTCGCATTTAATTTTTTAAAAAATGTCTTCTTAGAAACACTCATTGTTATCTATATGCAGTTTTATTTATAGATCAAATATAGCCAGAAACAAAGCAGCTGGTAAGAATGACAGGTCCATAAAAGCAGATTGTAATTTAGTGTGAAAATTCCAACATTATGAAGGGCAACTCTATATTTATTACTACATATTACTCATCCGATTCCTTTTTCTGAATCAAATACTGCCTCCCATATTTCATCAGTCCACTGCAATCTGTCCTAATCTAAATTAAACACCTCAAATTAATTTTAAAATTATATCAATTGGCATCTCGTTCAGATATTTCACCCCAAAAGTGTTCAAGAAGTCACTTCAAGCTGCTCAGAATCACCTGAACACACACACACACACACACACACACACACACACACACACACACACAGAGGAGGGAGAATTAGAAAAAGCAGCAAACAAAAAAGAACACTGCTAGATCAAGGGTCCCCAACCCCTTATGTTTGTAAATATTGAAAATAAGCCTAGCGATAGAATGAAGAGCTTAATAATGTGTAAGTCATCCATCTGGAAGCACCAACAGTCAAAGCAAAAAATACTTTGTAATAAAGTAGCCTCTACACAGATTACTTGACATAAATAATTCAGATTAAACAAAGACAGAAATTATTCATTGAGTAGCTATTACTTTTTCTTTTTAACAGCACAGCAACTATGTTAATGTATTTCTGGCATCTTCACATTATCTTTAATTTTATCTTTTAAATTCTGCTTTGTGCTTTTCTCTACCTTTTTAAAATTCATTAAATCCAAATTGAAAATTCTTAATGTTGTATTACATTATGTTGCATTATGCTTTTATTTGTGTAGTTTTCATCTTCCAGTTATTTTAGAAATTGCTAAAGATCTTTTGTTACAAGGCCATGTAATAAAGCATACTGAAGAAAATTACCCAGTCTACTTTGATAAATTCAAAAATGTCACACCAATTGTTATGTTCTAACTGTTTCAACTGTGTTGCATGGTTCCAACCAGGTCCAGCGTTTGAGCGGGAAAAAGCTCAAACGCTATTGGCTGGTCTGTCTGACAGCTCCCTATAAAAGGGCAAGCTGTCAGACTGCTCTTCGCTGGTTGCTTACACAAGAGCTGAAATAAAGAGCTGCTTTGGAAGTCTGTCTCCTGTCATCTCTACCCACTATCTAACAGTGGCGACGAGGGCTTGGGCCAGGAGAACTGTGACTAGCTTCTTCAGCACTTTCAACCAGCCAGGCAGACCAAACGCTATTGGCTGGTCTGTCTGACAGCTCCCTATAAAAGGGCAAGCTGTCAGACTGCTCTTCGCTGGTTGCTTACACAAGAGCTGAAATAAAGAGCTGCTTTGGAAGTCTGTCTCCTGTCATCTCTACCCACTATCTAACAGTGGCGACGAGGGCTTGGGCCAGGAGAACTGTG
>QLTV01001700.1:4064811-4097301 GCA_003457575.1 Thermophis baileyi
GCTGCCTCACCACCATCTGTATTGCGCAGGTCTAGTAGTGCTCCAAAACGCCCCGCCTACCTGCGTGATTACGTATGCTGGACAGCTCCATCCAGGAGGGGAGGGGTGTTATGTTCTAACTGTTTCAACTGTGTTGCATGGTTCCAACCAGGTCCAGCGTTTGAGCGGGAAAAAGCTCAAACGCTATTGGCTGGTCTGTCTGACAGCTCCCTATAAAAGGGCAAGCTGTCAGACTGCTCTTCGCTGGTTGCTTACACAAGAGCTGAAATAAAGAGCTGCTTTGGAAGTCTGTCTCCTGTCATCTCTACCCACTATCTAACACCAATAATTAACAAATCAGTCAAAGATGTCTAAAACAACATCCATCCCTAGTAAATATCTACATTCAGTGGAATGGCATCAGTGTAACCAATTGTCAGATTCTTTAGACAGCAAAATCTTATGCACATTTAATCAAATTTAAATTTCATATTATTCAAAAGAATTTACTGTAGGCAAATGAATATACAATTTCTGTTTAAGTCATTTCAATTCAAAGCATAATGAAGAAAAATAATCTCTTATTTGGTAAGATTCTGATCTGCTAATATCTACAAAATAAAAACTCTGAAAATTAAAATATCTGATTAATCAAATCACACACTCTTAGCTTAACTTTCATTTAAACCTGTTGATTGTACAACCAATTGTGAAAGAATGATAATACCAAGAATTGAGAATTGATCACATTACTTCACTTAACAGACATTCCTTTTCTCTATAAATCATCATCTCTTTTCAAGGAAAGTTATCTAAATGGAATAGTAAATTCTTTCTGATAAAATCATCCAAACATTGGAAAACTAGTCAGCTTACTCTAATGACATTTTGTTATACTAAAACCTGTTTTATATATTACATCACCAACTAACAGTGATGATTTCTATAAAATTCTTCTGTTACACTGAAAATCTGATCTGGGAAAAATGAACATTTGACATGAAGAATACTGTGACAGAGGAAAAGGTAAAAATTGAAAAGGGACGTTGGTCTTACCTGAGATGCTCCTTCTCTGATGGATAGCGGGAGAGTCCAAGAATGGGATATTGACGTTGTCCTTTCTGCCCAGAGACTGAGTCATAATTGTAGCCACGCCCCATTGCCTCTCTCCGTGATTACAGTTTTCGACGATGGCGTAGCTGTAAATAAAAGTCTTCTCGTGCCATTAGTCACCCCTGGACTTTGGACCATATGGCTGCCAGGGTGGGTTTGGACTCTCCCGCTATCCATCAGAGAAGGAGCATCTCAGGTAAGACCAACGCCCCTTCTCCTGAATGATAGCGGGAGAGTTCAAGAATGGGTTTTACCAAAGCCTACTGCACTAAGGGCGGGAAGCCGATTGGGCCGGAGTCCCCCCTGAGGAATGCACCTTCTGTAAGACCCTCCTCCCGAAGGACGCGTCAGCCAACGCAAAGGTGTCTAACTTATAGTGCCGAATAAATAGCGACGGGGAAGCCCACATCGCCGGCCTGCAGATTTCTTCAATGGAAGCTTGTGTTGCCCAAGCTGCCGTCGTGGCTGCACTCCTAGTAGAGTGAGCCGTTATCCGACCAGGCAGTGGCAGGGCCTTAGATTGGTAGGCCTTGGCTATACAAGCTCTCAACCATCTGCCAACAGTGGACAGGGTCACCGGAGAGCCTAGTGATGATGGTTGGAAAGATACAAAGAGTGACTCTGTCTTTCAATCTTTGGCCGACCTCTTGATATAAATCCGGAGAGCCCTCCGTACATCCAATGTATGCCATTGCCCCTCCAGAGCATGGGAAGGCCCTGGACAAAAGTTAGGCAGGACAAACTCCTGGGCCCGATGGAACCAGGAGTTGACTTTTGGGATGAAGGAGGGATCCAGTCTGAGGACCACTCTATCTGCATGAAATATACAGAGTTTTTCTCTAACCGACAGGGCCGCTAACTCCGAGACTCGCCTGGCCACTAAAAATACTACTTTTAAGGTCATAAAACAGAGAGTGGTTGTCTGTAGCAGCTCGAATGGTTCCAAGGTGAGTGCCTGCAGTACCGTAGGCAAATCCCAAGTGGGATATCTATGGATCACAGGCGGGTGTAAGTTAGCTGCACCTCTGATAAATCACCTGATCACTGGATGATGAGAAAGGGAGTCCCGGTCCCCACAAGTCAACAACGTGAAGAGGGCTGCCACTTGCCTGTGGATGGTGTTATGTGAAAGACCCCTATCCAGACTGTCCTGGAGGAAATCTAGGACTTGAGGCACTGAAGCCGCAGATGGTTCAATGGGTCTCTTTGAACACCAAGTGGCGAAAGCCTTCCAGGTGGCATTGTAAATCCTGGTAGTTGATGGCCTTCTGGAGGCCTGAATAGTCTGTATGACCCGGGAGAAATACTTGTCCTCCCTCAAATGCCAGACAGTCAGCTGGAGCCATTGAGGCTCCGGATGGATCAGGACCCCCTGGCTTAGGGAAATCTTCTCCTGAGGGATCCTCCAGGGCCAGGCCAACAACAGACTCACCAAGTCCGCGAACCACGGATGTCTGGGCCAGTGAGGAGCCACCAGTAGTACCTCCGCCCTTTCTAGTAGAACTTTCCTGATGACCACAGGAATGAGGGGCAGAGGTGGGAAGGCATACAGGAGTCGGCTGGGCCAATGGTTGCGCAGGGCATTGGTTCCTTCTGCTCCCGGGGTTGGAAACCTGGTGAAGAAGCGAGGAACTTGAGCATTCACCGGTGAAGCAAACAGGTCCACAATCGGTTAACCGAACTTCTGGCACATCTCTCTGAAGATGTTCGGGTGAAGACTCCATTCGGAATGGTCGATTGTGTTCCTGCTCAAACTGTCCGCCTGCACATTGGATACCCTGGTGATGTGCTTTGCCTTTAGTGAGAGAAGGTGCTCCTCTGCCCACATGCCTAGATGGCCTGCTTCGCTCATGAGGGCCCGGGAGTGAGTGTCCCCCTGGCGATTTATATGGGCCTTGGTGGCCACATTGTCGGTTAAAATCATAACATGGTGTCCCTGAACTATGTCCTGAAAGTGGCGCAGGGCGAGGTGCACAGCCCTGAGCTCCAGCCAATTAATGTTGTTGGCGAGCTCTGCCTGTGTCCAGCGACCCTGGGCCATGTGAGATTGCAGGTATGCGCCCCAGCCGAAGAGGCTGGCGTCCGATGTCACTACCAGCCTGCTTGGTTCCCTGAATAGGCAGCCCTTGGACAGGGCCGGGGATGTCCACCAAAGGAGGGACTGCAAGACCGAAGGGGGAACCCGAATCCTGGCCTGTGAGTTACTGCTGCTCGACTGCTGGAATGAGAGCAGAAGCCATTGCAGGGGCCTGGCATGCAGTCATGACCATGGAACTATGGAAACGCATGAGGCTATCTTCCCTAGTAGCTGAGACAGTACAGCCACAGGTACCGTGTGTCTCTCCCGAACCTGGTTCACCAGGGCCACCAAGCTGTCCCGATGCTCTTGAGACAGGTACACGTCGCAGAGCTCGGTGTCGATCACTGCGCCCAGGTGCAGGATTCGAGTGGTGGGCACTAGGTGGCTTTTCTTGAAATTTATAGAAAAGCCATGATCCTGCAGCACCCGCATTGTCATTTGGACATCCTCTGTCGCTCATGATGGAGATGAAGCCTGGATGAGGATGTCGTCCAGGTAGCACTGGAGCCTCACCGGAATGGTTCTGAGGTGAGCTGCCAGTGCCACCAGGACTTTGGTGAAACACCTGGGTGCCGAGGCCAGGCCAAAGGGCAGTGCCCTGTACTGGTAATGCTCTGTCCCATACTGGAATCTCAGGAACCGACGATGGGCCAGCAGAATCGGCACATGGAGATACGCCTCCGTGAGATCGATAGAGACCAGGAAGTCGCCCTCCCGTATGCCCTCCAAGATGGACTGGAGGGAGCTCATTTTGAATTTCCTGTAGACCAAATGGGTATTCAGATTTTTTAAATCCAGAATTGCTCTCCATCCCTCTCCCCTCTTCATGGAACGATGAAGAGAATTGAATAAAACCCCTGTCTCCTTTGGTCCAGAGGAACCAGTTCTATGGCCTGAATGCCCAACAGGTGTTGGATGGCCTGTTCCATGAGACCTCATTTTTCAGAGTTTTTGGAGACAAGGCAACGCACAAAGTGGTTCGGGGGCATGGAGAGGAAATCTAGGGTGAGGCCTAGCCTCACCGTATTGAGTACCCAGTTGTCCATGGAAGTTTCCTCCTATTGAGGGGCAAATAGAGCCAATCGGCCCCCAATGGGAGGGTTGGTCTGACAGTCACTTAGCTCTATGGAAGGGGCTACTTCCTGTTCCACGAAAGGGCCGCCGGCTTTGAAAGTTTTGTCTGGGTCGGTCACGAGACCCAGCCCTCTCCATTTCGCAATCCTGACGTTGTGGACCAAACCGTTGTGGAGCAGCGACATCTGGTTCGAAGGACCGAAAGACAGGTCTGCGGTAATATGGTGAAGGTCTGCGATCTGCTCTCCTGAGCGCGCCCGGCATGACCTTCCTCCTATCCTTATTTTCTATTAAAATTGGGTCTAGAGCTTCCCCAAATAGCAAGGCCCCTTTATATGGGACAGACGCTAACCGCCTCTTTGACCTGGCATCCGCCTGCCAATTGCGGAGCCATAACAACCTCCTCAATGTGACAGAGGAGGAGAGGGCGTGGGATGCAAATTTTGTCGCGTTTAAAGTTGCGTCTGCTGAAAATTGTGTGGCAGCCACCAATTTATTGATATCTTGATGCAGACATGCTTCCTGCGGTGGCACTTTCTCTTGCAACTGTCTGAGCCAGAGCAATGAAGTGCAGTTAAAAAAAGAAGCGGCCATAGCCACCTTCACCGCCCAGGCAGCTGCTTGATAAGTCTTGCAGAGGACAAGCTCAGCTTTCTTGTCCTCGGCTCTCAGATTGTCAGCCAAATCCCTGGCCACAATGGAGAAGGATGAGGCAAGGTTTGCCACCGGGCCGTCCACTGTAGGCAGCTGCAAAAGTTCAGTCAGTTCAGGGCCAGCATTGTAAAAACGCCTGTCATTGCCGGTCGGGGTGGGGAAAGCCCCAGGGAGATCCCATTGTTTCTGAATGACCTCCAGAAATAGTCTTGGAGTAGGGATCTCCTAGTCTTGGAGTAGGGACTTAGGCTCGTGAAAAAGACCTTCAGAAGGGTCATGAGGAGCCTCTGGAGATGGAGACTGTGCTACCAATCTGGTGGTGGATCTGGCCTTATGTAGTAAAGGCTTAAATAGGGCTGGAGGGAAGAGCCCGGTAAAGGCCAGGGGATCCGGCACCATGTCCTCATCCTCCGAAAGCTCAAGCTCCTTGCGACCTTCATCACCCCAGAAAGAGTCCAGACTCCCCTCAGAGGGGCTATGAGATCTGGGTCCCTGGTAATCAGATTTGGCAGATGAAGGCAATGAAGTATGAGCAATATAAGGTGGGCCTTCCAGTGCAAAGGAGTCGGGGCAGAAGGTCTGCTGCAAGCCTGTAGCAATACCTTGGGAGATGGTCTGAGAAATTATAAGTCTCATCTCCTGAGAGATCTCGGGCCCCTGACTGTCCCCTGGGCGGAGCCCCGCCACAGTGGGTGTAAAGGTAGCTATAGGGGCTGACCTCTTGAAAGATCCAGGCTGCCTGTCAGTTGCTATGCAAGCAAAAGGGTCCAGGCTTTTTTCTCTGCTGTCAAGCTATAATGAGCTAGAAGGAGAAAGCTCCCTTGCTCCCTCTGGTGGAGACTCCAGCAGAACTGCCTCGTGGCTGAGCTAATGGCTCTATCTGACAGGTGCACTAATTACTTGTAGCTGTCAGGGGAGAAACTGGCTGCTTGCCATGTTTCTTTGCCGCCCTTGAAAACTGCTTTTCAAGGGCTTTTAAACGCCTGTTAGCGTCCCTCTCTTCAGCGCTGGTGTGCTTAGAGGATCTGAGAGCCTTAGTTTTAATCTTGTCGGCTTCTCTCTTGGAAGCCGATCTCGATTTAGCAACTCCTTTGCTGGCTTGCTCAGTTCCTGTCATCAGAGGCATGCTCCGCCATTTTGACAGTTCAGCTCTGACAGGAGATACAGTGTGCCTTAGAATCAAGGCAGGGACTCCGACGGAGATCAGCCTGGTTGACAGCAGCAAGAGCTGTAGCACCAAACTAGCTAGCGCACTCACAGCGGCTCGGAATTAAGAGTCAACACCTAAAGTTTAAACCCACTCGAGTGCGGTGAGAGCTGCAGCACCGAATTAGCTAGCGCTCTCACAGCAGCTCGGAAATAAGAGTCAACACTGAAGCTTTAAAACCAGTTGGGGTGTGCTCAAGTAGCTCCATGGGTCGGCGGCTGTGCCAGGCGGACTGGGCTAGCCAGCACGTTCCTCACGGGTCCCAGCTGAGGGACTTCTAGGTCAGCGGCATTGCCAGGGCACCTGGATTGGCCAGCGTGACCGGTCAGCGTGGAGCTGAACTCCGGCGGCGGGAATGCAGGGCGAAGCTCCTGCTGCTCCCGCTTGCTGTCAATTAGCCACAAATCGCAAGAAAAAAACCTGTTTCCGTTTGACAGAGTCCAAGAATGGGGTTTTCAATGTCCGAAGTCCAGAAATACGTCTCTCTAGGGCTAGACTGAGTCGAAAACTGGAGCCTCGGATAGAGGCAGCGGGGCGTGGCTACAATTATGACTCAGTCTTTGGGCAGAAAGGACATCAATATCCCATTCTTGGACTCTCCCACTATCATTCAGGAGAATTGCTTCTCTTCTATTAGCTAGAGCCTAAACTTACTCAAAGGCCATTTTTTTAAGGGAAAGAGTATCCTAGGATCCCAACTACATTTACCATATTTTATATCACCAACCACCTATACTAACTTATACAACTTTTACCATAACAGTTTTAAAACTGGGCCACAACAATGAAAATGTTTTAATACATTTTAATGATAATACAAAGTTTTGTATTCATTTTAGAAAAGAAAAAGTCTGAGTCTGTGATTATTGGAGGGGAGAATCATTCTAATTCAACAAAATTGGTTCATCGGGATAACGCAATAAACTGAAGTTCTATGTCTTGCATTTGGTATCTATTTTTAATTATGCTTTTTTTCACCTTACAGCTAAAGCAAAATTGTTCACTTTATTCAGTCTCACTAAAAACAAGCATAGAAGAAATGAGAACCACCTCTGCCTTTGGCAACCTTTCACGTTTTTCATATTTCCATAGTATCTCTAGATTTGTTTATATTTAAAATCTGCTTTTTCTCCAGAAGCTCAAGGGGACTTCAATGAAGATCTCCCTTTACTTTATCCTCATAGCAACTAGCCTATAACTTGAGGTGACAGATCCATTGAGTTTCCATGGCTGCGGGTGAATTTGGCAATCCCCCCAGTCCTACTACACTGGAGAAGCGGGCACAGCAGCACCTGCACTTTCTGTGTCATATGAGATGGGCACATCTTCTTTTCCCTGTCCTTATCACTTTCTATAGAAGGACGGTTGAAAGCATCCCATCATAGTGTATTACTGTTTGGTTTGGAAGTACTACTGTTTTGGACAGGAATGCTGTGCAGAGTGGTGAGGATGGCAGAAAAGTTTATTGGAAGTTCACTTCCTTCTATCCAGGCCATGGCATATAAGCCCTGCTTGACCAGGGTCCACAGTGTTGTCAGGGATACTACACAACCTCTCCATCACCGGTTTTCTTTGTTACCTTCTGGGAGGAGGCTTCGTGGTATCCAAAGCAGAACAACTAGATTTTGTAGTAGCTTTGTAACATATAGTATCAACTTTGTTAACTCTCAAGACTTTTTTCAAAGTGTATTCAAAGTGGACAGTGATTGATGTGTGTGTGTGTGTGTGTGTGTGTGTGTGTGTGTATGCAGCATATGTATGTGTGTATGTATATTTTCTTTTGAGAGAAGAATTTCATTTTTAATATGTGCCTATGTGTACACAGAAAAAGTGATAACAAAGGTTATCTTATCACATCATATAGTCTCCTGTTAAATTAAACCAGCAATTACAATCAGTAATATATGTGTACATGCATATGTATTTCTAATTATTTGTCATGCCCCCGTCCGAGTCCGAATCTGCGGGGGAAGATGAGCTGGAACAAGAGCCGACAGAGATTGAGAGGGTGGCTCTATAAATGCTTCCCTCCATTTCAGTATCATTTTCTGATTTACAAAATATCTTTAGTTTATTTCTTATATTCTCGTCCTTATGCTTCCACCATGCGAAGAATCGAAAATGATAAGAGCATCTTCTATATTACTCTTATGCTTCTCCCTTGATTCACTGTTCCTTTAATATTTTCATTAGCTGCCTCACTTTTTCTGCTCTACTAGGAATTAAGTCATAGCCACACCAGCCTTGCTATTTAATTATCAAATCCCTTCCATTCCCAAACTTTTATCCTGTTAATTTATCAAATAGATTACATTAAAACATTATTTAAGTAATTTCCTAATCACTCTGGGATTTTCTCTTCAGCCTAAAAAAGGACTGTATCTATAAAAAATGCAGGATGAGTTCAAATATAATAAAATGTTTTGCTATTATATATACAAGGCATATGCTTAAGTACTTGCTGAGTTAATACTGTTTTTGAGGGCAATTGCCATACTAGTTCAAATACAACAAACCACTGTTACAAAAACCAGAAAACTCCTATGAAAATAATCCAGAAGTAAAAAGAGGGAACATCCAAATTCAAGGTTCCTTTTTTAGGGGCAATAATAATGCAGTATTAGGTCTGAATTTATTCATTGTAATTTTGATTGGATTTAAACAATTTCTATACTTTCTAAATCATAAATATACTCTTTATTCTGAAAAAAAATCCTGCTTTAATTGCTGTTCTATATATATTAATATGATTTTCAGTTTGTCAAATTAAACAAGAAAGGGAAATAAAGACTTACATTGTATTTTGTAATGTTAAAAATACATGGAAATGTATGGAAGAGGTAAATGTATAAGAGAGATCAAAAGTATTAAAAAATAAGGGAAATTTGGTTTACTCTCTATAGCAGAATTAACATTCTGGATTACAATAGAACAAAAAGGGGGGTTATGACGCTAACCCAGACAATGACCTCTATATTATCAGCATATAAAAAAAGGGTTAATATGCATTATATGGTGTGTCTTGCCAGATATGAGGATGCACAGTTCTGCTTTTTTCCCTTCTGCTGCTATGGTGTAATAGATCTCATCATATGACCAAAGTATTCCAAAACACAGGTTTTCAGTGAGCTGTAATGGCAAACTAATGTTCCTCTAAAAGAGAGGAAAAGAGGAACACATTCTGGCCTGAAAAGACACTGAATACCAGGATTTGGGCTGCTAAAATCTTGCTAGAGTTAAAAAGGGAGATTGTGAGATTACCCACATATATTCTATACAGGTGGGGGTTTTTTGCGAGTGGATAGAGAGAACTGTGTGTTTTTGTGGTTGACTTGTGACCAGCTTGGAGTCATGGGATTCCATCATTATGCTTTTAGCCACTAATGTTCCTATATGGACTCTAAATTTGACTAGGACTCATCTCTTAATAATTTTGGATTTAATTTTCCCACCTTTGGCTTTCTTTAAAGATTAAGCACTTTCAGATTGACAGGTTTTATTGAAATCACCAGGTTAGTTGCCTTCAAGGGATTTAATTATATGTCAAATATTTTAAGTTTAAACATTTATAAATTTTGGAATACACAGAAAAAGGAAAATTATTGTTGGCTTTAGAAAGTTTAAAATGAATTAAGGGCTCAGATGGACTTGATTTAAGACTCTGATTGAAAGAATCATTTCTCATGGAAAAATTCTTTTTGTTTAGACTCTGAAACTAATAACATGACTGAAGATGGGTCACTAGACTGCACCATTGATGGCTATCTTTAAAATTTGTTCTATGGATACAAGAGGTTTTTAATCTTTTCAATTCTATTGTAGAATTGGAAGGTGTTATTGAAGAAGAGCAAGCACTATTAAATAAAATGGAATTATAGGTGGAATTTGATAGATAGATAGATAGATAGATAGATAGATAGATAGATAGATAGATAGATAGATAGATAGATAGATAGATAGATAGATAGATAGATAGATAGATAGATAGATAGATAGATAGATAAGATGGAAAAATGGATTTACAAATGAAAGATGATTTTAAAATTGGGGGGGAAAGATGTCCAAATACTGTAGCAAATCAGATGAATAATTTAAATTATTTCCTTATTCTGGAATTTAAGAGGAATCTGCTGAAGTTGCCATGCTGGAAGTATAAAAGACGAGGACAAGAATTTTGAGACAAGAGATGGATGAATATGAAAAGGCAAGAACATTTTTGAAGAATTTAAAGATTGTTCACAGAAAGAATAAAGAATACCAAATTAAAAAAACTAAGACCATGGCATCCAGTCCCCATCACTCCAATAGAAAGGGAAGAAATGGAAGCAGTAACAGATTTTATTTTCTTGGGCTCCAAGATCACTGCAGATGGCGACTGCAGTCATGAAATTAAAAGACTCTTGATCCTTAGGAGGAAAGTTATGGCAAACCTAAACAGCTTATTAAAAAGCATAGACATCACCTTGTTGACAAAGATCCATATAATCAAAACTATGGTTTCCCCAGTAATAATGTACGGCTGTGAGAGTTGGACCACAAGAATCAATGCTTTCAAATTGTGATGCTGGAGAAGACTCTTGAGAGTCCCTTGGACTGCAAGGAGACCAAATCAGTCAATCATAAAGGAAATCAATCCTGACTGTTCTTTGGAAGGACATATACTGAAGCTAAAGCTCAGATACTTTGGCCACAAATGACAAGAAAGGACTCATTGAAAAAGATACTGATATTGGGAAAGACTGAAGGCAAAAGGAGAAGGGGACAACAGAGGATGAAAAGGTTAGATAATGTCATCGACGCAATGAACATGAATTTGGGCAAACTCTGAAAGACAGTGGAGGACGGAGGGGCCTAGACTGCAGTTGTTAAGCAAATCACATGGTCATTAAACAAATTCAATTTCTCCTATTAACTATGTTTGTTGGAAGCTGACTAGAAGGTCGCAAATAGTTATGACATGACCCTGGCACCCTGTAACCATCATAAATACATGTAGGTTGCCAAGTGTCTGAATTTTGATCATGTGATCTTGGGGATAATGCAAAGGTTATATGTGCGAGGATCTGACATAACTCCCTTTTTTAGTGCTGCTGTAACTGTGAACAGTCGCTAAACAAATGGTTGTAAGTCGAGGACTACTTGTATAGATAACAAACACTTGTTGTTGGTTATAATTAAAGTCACTGGATGCTGCATAATGCAAATTGGAAAGACAGACTAGGTTAAAAGAACAAAGAACTGGAGCCCAATGAATAACAATGAAAGTAATGGCTGTAAAGAGACTTTCTTACGCCCTCCTCTCCCAAGTGTCTCCTGAAGGATCCTTACGAATAAAGTAGGTCAGTGATTCTGAAATCCTGTGATATTAAAATGTAAATGAATCTGTGTTAAACATTCCCACTTGTACTCTGGAATATAACCTGCCATGAGACAAACTCTTTGCAGCAACCTGAAACACCAGAAAAAGGAAACACACCACCTATGTAATATCTTCCAACAAAATGGATACTCGCACAACTTTACTAAAAGGTGCCTCACCACTTAACCCACTACAACACAACCAATACACGTCATGTATCAAAAACATCTCAGAAACAACTAACAGTCTGTTACAACCATATGGCATCATTGTAGCACACAAATTAACTAAAGCCCTTCAAAAGTTCTTAAGTAACTCAACAGGCCCAATAACCCAAGAAGAAAAAACAAGATTCATTTACAACATATAGTGTAAAGATGGAACAGCCACTATGTAGGACAGGTAGGCAGAAGATCAGCATCCATGAATACCAACTAGCAGAAGATATAATGAAAACAGTTTAATCTCACAACACAAACAGCTTAATCGCACAACACATGGACAGTGTCAACTGGGAAATTCTGAGAATCCTAGACCAAGCAAAATCTAGAACATTAGGGAATTCCTGGAAGCTTGGCATTTAGCCAAATTAGCCTTCAATGCACATATAGACATAAACCCAGGGGTGAAATGCTCCTGGTTCGGACCGGATCAGGTGGACCGGTAGCGGTGGCCACCAGTGGTTCGCCGAGCTGGTAGCAATGGCTGGCTGGCCACATCCCCTGAACCAGTTCGCCGCTCGCCGCTCGCTCACCCTGCCCCGCCCAGTCTGTGCTCTGCAGCTTGCCTGCCTGAAGCACTGCGCCCCTGATCTGCCTGCCAGGTAAGCCTGTGAAGTCGCGGCCCCTGCCCCCCCGTCCCAGCCTGCCTTCCCTACTCCATTCCCCATGGCCCGCAGCCCCGACATGCTTTCCTGCCTTCCACACGGCCTTCCCGGTTTTCCCGTAGCCAGCTTGCGAAGGCAGGCAAGCGGAAGGCCACGTGGAAGGCAGGAAAGCATGTCGGGGCAGCGGGGAAGGGAGGTAGCAGCCTACTCCCTTCCCCGCAGCCCCGACATGCTTTCCTGCCTTCCATGTGGCCTTCCCGACAGTCTTCCATGCCCACTTGCCGTCCGAAGTCGGCATCCAGCCCGTGACGGGAGATGCGCTGCTTCTGGCCAGGCCCAGCAAGTGGGTGGGTGGCCCTTGGGGGAGACGCAGCTGTTGTGTTGGGGCTAAGAGGGGCGGCGGCAGGAGAAGGAAGAAAGTAAACTGCGGCTGTGGTGCTCCGGGAGGGCGGGCGGACGTCTGCAGCCAGGCAGGGAGGGAGGGCAGCGAGAGCAGCGACCCCTTCCAAGTGCAGGCCTGGCCCTCTCCCCACACGGGGGGCTGCCGCCTGCCCGCCCAACGGCTTCTGCGCTGCACTTGTAGTCGCGTGGCCGGCCAGATTAACAGGTGTACTGGGGACGCCTTGCCCGCCACCTCTGTGCGCTGCGCTTGGCAGAGGCCGCCCCTCTCGCTGCCCTCCCTCCCCACCTGGAAGGAGGAGGAGGCAGGCGAGGCGGGAGGCAGAGGGCACGCGGGGCTCGGCTCAGCCGCTGAGCATGTGGGGTGCCCGCCCCGGCTCTCGGGCTGCTTCCCGCTGCCGCGCAAAGTTTGGTGTGCCAGGCCGGCGGAGGAAGAGGCTCCCGGTGGGCACCGAGGCAGCGGCGGGTTACCTGTTGAGGCTCAGGGCCGCAGCCCTTCCTGCCCGCCTGCTCGGCTGCCTCCCTTCCAGCTCAGGGTGCTGAGGCCCGGAGCCTCAACAGGTAAACCGCCGCCGCTTCCGGGATGGCGGAGAGCTTCCTTGGCCTCTCCCAAGCAATCTCTGCCCCCGCCACTGGCTCTCCCAAGCAAGCTCTCCGCCATCCTGAAACTGCGCCACACCAGAAAACTCCCCCGCGCGTGGCACGGTTCTGGGATGGTGAAGAGCCCAGGCAAACTCTGCCCCCACCGCCGCTGCTGGGCACGTCCGTGCAGGAGAACTCCCCGGGAAGGGCTCTGTCTATGTGCCCAGACCAGGGGTGTGTGTGAGAGAGAGGGGGGGTAAGGAGGAGGAAGAGGAAGAGGAAGAGAAAGGGGAAGGGGAAGGGGAAGGGGAAGGGGAAGGGGAAGGACAATTGAGCCCAAAATTTTGGTTGCTAAGCAAGAGCGTTAAGTGAGTTTCATCACATTTTACAAATTGGCCATGCCCACCAGGCCTCAAACCATGCGCACAAAATAAGCCATGCCCACCGGTAGGGGAAATTTTGACATTTCACCCCTGCATAAACCATATTTACACACCATTCAAAAGAGATAATAAAAAAGCTAAGAAGGAAATGAAAAAGACCAGAACACAGCCCATATCCAACATCCGGATAAGCAGGGATTAACATCAGACAATCAAGAAGAAAATAATATCTATTCAAGGAACTACCAAGGAAAAAAACCACATCCCCACCAAGACTGGCAGGACTAGTTACTATATATAAAACACATAGCAAATCCCACACTCAGTAGCATTTAAGATGTTATCTAGTTGGGAATGAAATGTCTGCAAGTAAACAACAAGCTTGGAGAGCACCACCACAGTGCAACTCTTAGCTGTATAGA
Source organism: Thermophis baileyi (assembly GCA_003457575.1). Classification (NCBI taxonomy): domain Eukaryota; kingdom Metazoa; phylum Chordata; class Lepidosauria; order Squamata; family Dipsadidae; genus Thermophis; species Thermophis baileyi. The sequence continues at coordinate 4,078,890 of QLTV01001700.1, forward strand.
ATCTGCTCTACTGGAATGTCATGAGAGTTATAACTGGATAAGAAATAACTGTGCCACTTAGTAATTAAATGCCTTAAGACCTTATGTAAGTCTGATTAGATTCTTATTAAATTAAAATGTAGATTGATTGCCGTACTCTGTTTTGTTTGGAAATGTGCCTTTACATATAGAAACTAACTAAGGTTATCAGATCTGAGTATAAAAATCCAGATGATCACTACATCGCAGCAAAGTACTATGGTTTTCTGCATCTTTTCATTGACATCTGGACTCCATCCTTTTCCCCTCCAACTTCTCACCTTTTTTTTTTTTAAATCTTATCAACTCTGTCCCAGGACGTATTTTCCTATTCCTCCCTCTTTTCTCAAATATTAACTCTTAATATTTGTTTGCAATTTTATCTTCATTCATTTTGTATCTATGGCCAACCCATCTTTTGCATTAACCTTTCATGTTTGTATTCATTCCACATTATCAGCCTAACAAGGGGCACCAGACAGAAAACATGACCAGATGAGTGAATTCTACTTTATTGTAAAGCTACATTAACATTTCAAGTCTGAAAGTTCATCTCTCCCCCTGTCTCCTTCATAGCCCAAGTAACTAGGATGAGCCTCTTGTTCTGCTCAGGTTCATTCCCACATACTATTACACACATTCATTAAGCACACGAAATTCATTCTTGACTTCTTTTGTGCGCCTTCAAATCAGTGTTGACTCTTGGCAAGTGCCTGAAAAAGTCCCTGCAGTTTTCTTGGCAAAATTTTCAGGAATAATTTCCCACTGCTTTCTTCCTAGGGCAGAGAGAGCGCAATTGGCCCAATGTCTCCCAGCTGGCTTCATGCCTAAGGTGGGACTGGAAACTATCGGTATGTCCTCGCTATTTCTAATCTTAATCACTACCTCAAATATGCTCCTATTCTCGAGTCTGTTTTTTTTATTGCAAGCACTTGTTACAGAATGCATGCTCTTATATACACCCATTTTTTGTTACTTTGACAGAACATAAACTACTAACTTCTGTTCTACCAGTATTTGTACATCTTTAAAGTTCTCCATCTTTCCTTTAATTTCCTTTTTTCTATCAAACAAAACTCTGTAATATAATTCTTTTAACTCTGTTCCAAGCAGCTTCCACATTCATTTTTCTTACATCCATTTTACATCCATTTTCTTGGAAGATTAATATTTATTTAATATTTTTTCATATAGAATTCAATTTTTCTCTTCTTCTACTCATTCTAGTTTCTTTCACTTTTCTTCCACTTCTTTTGAAGATCTCCTCTTGACAATACTGAATAGTCTCATATGCAGAACCTCCCATAATTCTTCTAAGCTTCTCTAATTTTTTCAGTCTTTTCCCAGACAATAAAATCATTCATGCTTTTAGAATCATATTCTTTTGTCACACATAGGCATGAACAGACCTACAATTAAACCACACATTTGAAATAGGCTTTTTTTCTAAGCAGATTATTCATTAAATAGTCACCATTCTCATTCATTTACAGATGTCTAAATGGGCCAATTTTTCTGTAAGGTCTCATCTAGCGAGTACACATCCATTCATGTCATTTAATAAGCTATTTTTCCCTGGATTGTATTCATTTGGAAGCAGGTACAATTTTTCCCCAAACTCACCCTTTGTTCTTCAATTATCACCATTCATTGGAGTATAATATGCAATTATTACTAGTTGATAATTTTCTGTTTTGATGTGCATCCTTTGCAATACATATGATAAAAATTCAACTTTATTATTTACATTTTTGCCTTTTTGTTCATAATTAAATCTATATCTATATTTTCCTTGATTAATTTCACTCCACAAGATCAGACCACATTCATTCAGATCCATTACATCTTTCCACTTTCCCTTAGAAGAAATGTATCATTTATCTCATTTTTTTTCCATTTACTATTCTGACATTCCAAATTACACTTGTTCATATGACATAAAGTACGCTGGAGAACTGCAATGCATATACATGGGTATGCATTTGTGGATCACTTGCACTTAATACATAAGCACTGCAATAGCCTGCTTGTTAGCCAACTTTTCTTGCTACATGCATATGACATCTGTATTGTGTGGATCTTTTATTCTGGTTTTCATCTATGAATTTGTATATAGTTTGGCATCTAGAAACCTACAGGACTGATTTCTGCATCTGCTATCAACCCATCTGCTATCAACCCATTCATTCCTCTTCCCAAAAAGTTTGTGAAATGAGGGGGACAAAATCTACAACATATTGTTTTCTGTAATGGCTCTGATATTAAGGAACAGCTTCGTTTAGAAGTCAGATTCACCCTCTTGGTTTCAGCTTTTCAGAAACTGGTGAATGGGGTGATCTTCTGAAGAACATATGTTGACAAATACAGCTGACATTATGCAGCATATTCTGTTGTATGATGCTTCAGTTACTATTTTTTTAATTATCAGATGGACCAACAAAATCTGATCTCTCCTGACCATTATGACTTTAGTCAATCAAAGCTTTTATATAACACAGTAAGAGGAAGAATGAATAAACTAAACTTTTTTACCTGTCTCAGCTGCATCTATGCTATATACCCATGATGGCGAACCTATGGCACGTGTGCAACAGGTGGCACGTGGAGCCATATCTGAGGGCACGTGAGGCGTTGCCCTATGTCAGCTCCAGTGTGCATGTGCGCGCTGGCCAGCTGATTTTCGGCCTTGGGAAAGGCCGTTTTCACCCTCCCCAGGCTTCAGGAGGCTTCCCTGAAGCCTGGGAGGGTGAAAATCCGCCCAACGGGCAAACCGGAAGTTCGGAATGGACTTCCGGTTTGCCCGTTGGGCCATTTTTCCGCACTCTGGAGGCTTCAGGGAACCCTCCTGAAGCCTCCGGAGGGTGAAAAATGGCCCAACGGGGGGCGCATGTGCAGGGATGCGCGCATGCGCAGTGCAGCGCGCGTGGGGGGTTGTGAGCCGGCATGCGCGCACGGTCCCATTTTTGGCACGCAAGAAGAAAAAGGTTTGCCATCACTGCCATCTACTAATGCTAAGGACAATTCTTCTCAGATATGTTGGCCAATGTGCCACAAGCACACATCAAAGTCTGGTTTTATAGCAATCATCCTCATGCTACTCCATGCAAGTCAAGATCTCTAATCTACAAACTATCTTGCAAGCTAAGATACTGTTCCCTGCATATCTTCAACTAGTCACATCAATAGGATGCTTTTAGATTTTGGACACAACCATTTTTCCTAACTATAAGATCTGAAATAAAAATGCACGAATAAGCTGTTTGAAGTGGCAGTATGAATTAAAACATGTTTTAAATTTTTATTCAACATTGTAAAATAATACAAAATCAAATGAAGAATATTTACATTAATGTTCTGTCCATGGAATGATGGGAGCAACATAATTGGTATTTCTATCTGAGATTGTTCATAACAACTTAATAAAGTTTATAAAAGTGAGGAAAATTAAATGTAACAAATATTCTTCCTTTTGATGTGTGAGTTAATTTAAGTATTCTCATTAGGAGCACGGTGGCTCACATAGTTAGGATGTGAGATTAGCAAGCCCATGTTTGAGACCCGAGTGCTGCCGTGGGGTGGGGTTGAGCTCCTGTCCTTCACTCCAGCTCCTGCTGGGAAAATGAAAGGAGACCCCAACTGGGCATTCCCCCCGCCCCGCAACAGTTAAGCCTTTCAACCCAGAAGTACCTCAGTGCTTCAGACACAAGTGCAAGCAAGTACTCTCATTCCCCTCTTCTTATATTTTTAATAGATATGTATGTCATTTTCAATAACTATTTTTTATAATTTTGTAATTATAATCTGTTCCACATGAAAGTAAAAAAGAGCATTATATATCCATGTGAGTGTGTGTGTAGGAAGTAGATAATGTGCAGTAACTCTAATGAATGCATGAACAGATGCTTAAGTAAATTTGCCCTATTTCTGTTTCAGTAAGGGGTGTGTGTGTGTGTGTGTGTGTGTGTGTGTGGTAGATCCTCTTCATGCACGGTTCCATGTGAATAAAAAAGAATTTTGAAATGTTCATATCACAAACTCAGGATTTATTTTTACTTATAAAATGTTTTACTCATTTTCCAAATAAGCCATTCTCACATACTTCCAGTTAGTCCACTGGACTAAGTTAAAAAACAAATACTTATAACAAAGTTAAAATACTAAAACAATACATATCAACAACATTAAAATACAGAGAAATAGAAAAGCAGACATACATATGTCGTCCTAGTTTGCTCTAAGAATAACAATGAATTTATTTAATACATTACATTCCAATTCAATAACTTTCAGAAAATACTGAAGCAATCTTACATTCACATTACATCAAGGCTCGATATATGCTAATGCTTTGCCAGCAGAAAACTGCCATATCCAATGCACACCCATGTGGAAGCCACAAGAACAGTATAAACATGACACATTTGGTTTCTGTAGAAATTCTTCAATAGCCCATCAACTAGGAAATGTGCCAGTAATGATGCTTACATGGAGTGAGCCAGTGAACCTACAAACTACTGGGAGAAAACCTTAGTAGTAATATAGATTTCCAAAGAACTCCTGGCAAAAGTTTCAACACTCAGGTATGAAATGGACAGTGGAAATGTCACAACACACATTAGAACAACAGCAACTCCCAATAGTCCATTCCAAAAAGTATGGGATGGAAAACAGAAGATGAGCAACATAATGGGGGAGACATATTTCCCACTCAACATCTGCATGCCTTCTCCCAAAAAATAAAGCAGTCGTCTTATGGACACAAGAGAGAAATTTCCCAGAATTCTAATTCACAATTCAAGCCCCAGGTTGCACCTTCCTAACTACATACCATCATTCACAGTCAGTAATCAAATATAGTATATGGCATTTCCCTACTACACAAAGATGTCCCATTCAATACATCCAATAGGTATCACAAGCCCAGGGGCTGTAGAAAGAAATCTAGCAAAATAAAACTGTTCACATATATGTTTTGGGAAATTCAGGTTATAATTTCATGTTAGGTAAAATAAGAGAGATCACGTAAGTGAACTATTGCTTCTATAGACACTTTTAATCTCCCTTTCTTGTCAAATCTATGTCACCAATACCCTTTCCTTCATCTACTATTTTGCTCAGGAGGCCACCCCTACCAGAAACTTTTCAACATGACTTCTGGTTTACATACACATATACATTTCTATTACTTCCTCTACATCACCTGAATATACTGATTTATTCCACCTGGGAATGAACAGAAAAGCAGTCATTGAGTCTCAGCCCATTAATATTGGCTTCCTTCCTTCCTCAAAAGTTCCATTCCATAGCCAGTTGAAGCCAAATCATTGTGACAGTTACCTCACGCTGATAAAAGGGGTGTCACAGCAATGAACAGATGCAAACTACCACTACTTCACAAAAGAAATGGCTGTCTAAGCCCACTACATACAAAAACTAAAAAAAAAAAAAACAGGCTAGAGTTTTGCCACTTTAAAATTACATATATACATGCATACATATGTGTGTGTATATGTATTTGTTTGTGTGTGTATTCTGGAATTGTAACTTTTACCTTCTAAACATTCTTAGTGAGTACTTTCAAACTCTCATTCCTTGGATTCACTATTTCCCCTCCAGACTGCAAAGAAGAAAGGCTGATGGTCATATCTGTTAGAGGAAAAAGATTCTTTCCTTTTAGATGCAAAGCACAATTTTTCGATTATTTCACCTATCAGCTGTTGCTATTATAGTGCCAACTTTCTCCAGATTTTTTTTAAAGTGGGCTAATTTAATTTGCATTAGACAGGAATGTAGGCAATGTCTGTAGAAATATAAGATAAATCAAATCTTTTTTTTCCTGTGCAAGACATCTACGATACCATATACCGCCAGACTACAGATTATGATATTTTTTCACTAAAATGGTAATAAAAATTCAATCAGGTTTAGTTGAATGCTTAATTTTTAAAGAAAAATTTGCAATAGCATCTTAACGAGAAAAATAATTGTTTTTTTTTTAATCGAAACTGGCAATTTATAACAAAATTTTGTGAAAAATACCGACTCATTTGATAGCATTAGGATTGAATTAGCACAATTCTGCTTCTCAAACCTCAAAACAATCCCTAACCAGGATTATAATTCTAACCAGGATTTTATGAGGAAGGGAAGGGAAGGGAAGGGAAGGGAAGGGAAGGGAAGGAAAGGAAAGAGGAGAGGAGAGGAGAGGAGAGGAGAGAGGAAAGATTTCTCCTCCTTTATTTTTTTATTTTTCTCCTCTTTCAGAGATTAGGAACAATTTTCTTCCCATAAGGAAAATTTATACTGAAAAAAATTCTATCCTAAGTACTCATATTTTTATTTATTATTTATTTATTAAATTTTTATGCTGCCCATTTCACTGATACAGTGACTCTTGGCAGTTTATAATATAATGAAAAGTTTTTTAAAATTAATATAAGATAATTAAAATTAGGAAAGTTAAAAAGAAAAGTTAAAAACCAAGACGATGAGCAACCTAGGGGTGGGGATCTTTCCCATCCCAACAACCACCTCCAATGTACCAGGCCAGGTGGCAGAGCCAAGTTTATATAATAAAGGAGTTAAGGATTAAGCAGAAATTAATACAATGTCCAAAGGAAAGAAAATAATTTAATCCAGAGTGTATCATTTTCTAATAGAGAGAAATAACCATTAATAACAAGAAGGATGTTAGGTTTGTCCATAAGCAGAGCTCCCATTGACTAGTGAAGAAGGATGCAGCCATAGCTGATCGAATCACCCAAGCGGCTGCCTGGTGCGTCTTACGAGCGGACAACTCTGCTTTCCTGTCCTCAGCCCTTAGGCCCTCTGCCGTGTCGGAAGGAAGGATGGCCGCTGATGCCAGAGTGTCCAGGGGAGCATCCACGGTCGGTAACTTCAGGAGCTCCTCTAGGTCCTGTTCTACGGTGTACATTTTCCTGTCCATCCCACTGGGGGCAGTGATGGAGCCCGGCTGGTTCCACTGCCGTTGGATGACATCAACAAAGAGCTTTGGAGAAGGTATCACCTCCTGTGCAGTGACTGGCTCCGTGAAGAGGAGGGCACTGGGATCCTGAGGGGCTGTGGATGTGTCTGTCAAACTACTACCCACCCCATATTGGCCATTGTCTTGGCCTTGAATAACAAGGTCTTAAACAAAGTGGGGCGAAAGAGCCCAGTGAACACAGGTTTGTCTGGAACAAGACCCTCATCTTCAGAGAATTCATAGTCACCCACCTCTTCATCTCCCACAAGCGAAATTTCGCTATGAAGGGAAGGGGGTGGGGAATGAGGCTCCTGAATATAATCCATATCGGGTTGCAATTGAGGTTGCAAACCCGCTAGACGGGAGGGGCCCGATGGCAATGGGCACATGAAACCCCTCTGGTGTAGTGCTGCATCTATGCCTTGCGAAATAGTCTCCGCAATGATGCTGTGCAGCTCTTAAGAGAAACCAGGACCCTGATCTTCTTCAGAGCGGAGCCCCGCTGCTGTTGGCGTAAAGGTAGCAGATGGGGCAGAAGGCCTGGTAGCCGTGGTAGACTGCAATTCTGCCGGTGCCAGGCAGGAGAGAGGAACAAAATCCTCCTCGTGAGAGGTTGCCTGAAAAGGCTGCAGCCCGGTGGTAGCATTGGGAGACCAGTTTAGCTGGTCCTCCTCCAGGATCTGAGAGGCTAACTCTGTTCCTAAGGAACTGGGAATCTCAGGTCTTCCCACTGGAATTCTTGGAGCTCTGGCTGCCTCTGCCTGTTTCTGGGCCTTTGAGAAATGTTTTTCCAAAGCTTTTTGCCTCCTCTGGGCATCTTTCTCAGAAGCTGATGAGGTTTCCCTTGAATCCTTAGCCTTGGCCCTGGTAGAAGGCCCTTTTGAAGCTGACCTGGCCCTTCTGGAGCAAGAAGCCTCTGATCTCTGCTGTCTGTGGGAAGGGTCAGCTAAGCTACTGCTGTGAGGAATGGATCGGTCTGCCATTTTGGAAGGACCCGAATCTTTACTATCTGGCTGCTGCTAGCCTTAATTCAAATCTGGGGCAAATCCCAAGCCTGGGAAGACTCCCCCTTGTAATGGTAAGGTTGGCTAATGCTCCTGAAGAAGTGCTGGCAAGCTGAACCGAGGGAATCCGCGATACTCACTGCGAATGCCAGGCAGGTAAAATGGCGCCAAACCGACAACACGGTTTGTAAGCGCAGCCAGTCAGTGGATAAAGGCACGAAACCGACAACACGGTTGCAAGCGCCGAAAATCAATAATTAGTGCGAAACCGGCAACACGGTTTCCAAGCACAAAGTAGCCGCTGCTTGCTGCAGAACCAAAGCCTCGGTCTGCTTCAGCACGATTCAAAGGGGAGCAGAGGCGTCGCTGTTCAGACGGCAGGTTGTTAAAGATCAAGCGGCCCGACTGCAACTCGGCCGCTGGTGCTGTTGTCGCTCCCCTGCTACATGGGAGGGAGCCTCGATGCTCCTAGGTAGTCGCCGGGACTGGAATCCAAGCTGCGCCACCACGGCGTTTAAATGAGAAGTGCTGAAGCACTGTGCTCCGGCGGAAAATGGATTGCCCTGCCGGAAAATCCAAACTCTAGCTGCTTAGGAGAATCCAAACATGGATAAGGAAATTTTTATGTCTCTCTAGGCCAACTGAGTTGAAAAACTGGGGCTCAGCCAGATGGAAGAGGTGTGGCCAAAGAATTTGCAACTCAGTCTCTGGCCAATCAGACAGAAGTTACCCATGCTTGGACTCTCCAAGCAGCGCACAGGAGAACCAGGCTGTCACTTTCCCTCAGGCAAGGTAAGCACAGTGCCTCTTAGCTTTGAAAGCAAAGTATCAGTAGCACTAACCCAATTTTTAGGTGTACACTTCCATCATTCAACATGCTTAGCAAGCCCCTTCCCCACTATTATTCCTGCAACTGTCAACATAATTGCTCCTAGCAATGTTCTTTCTTGTGTACAACTTAACTCAAGAGTATCTTTAGCATGAAGAATTCATGCAAAGCAGCTGTACCCCACACATTTTAATTCTTCTGTGAAGAAACTGAAACCCAGTAATGCAATACCATTGTTGCAAAAGAAACAGCAAAATCCCATATTGACTATGGGCCATTCAATAAAAATCTATCAACTCGATCCATATTTTGTACTGTTGGAAGAAATCTCTTGGGTTCGTTCCCCAGCTGGGACACAGTCACCTACGCTGAGAAGAAATAGACACTGAAGCAAGATGCCAGAAAGTGGAATCCTTTAATTCAGGAAGACAAGGGGACGTAGTGACTCAGCTCAAGTGTTCCTGGCTAGATAGCAAATTGGGATTGTAAGCCTGTGCCTTTTTATACTTAATTTTCCTTTGAAGCTCCTGCAGTTTGATGGGTTTTGATGTGCCTGATTGCCCTGGGTTTTGTTTTTCCTGCTTTAATGGGTTAATCCTGGTCCTGGGTCTTTTGTTTTTTTCTATCCTAAGGCTTAATTCTGTCAGAGAGGCAGGAAAAGGGTGTTCTGGTGTGCTTCAGTGAGTTGTTTTTAGCCTAATTTCCCCCTTATCTTTATTGCTCTATACAAGTGTTTCCAAGGCTGCTCTTGTGGTCAGGTTTTGTTATTTCTTATAACAGCCTTTAAAATGGCTTCTGACAGACTTTCAATTAACCAGAGCTGCTGCTCTTGTTGCCCTCTCAGCTGGGGCTTTCGCTTTTGGGTTTTGACTTTCTTAAAGGGGAAAGGCTGTTTTAAGTTTTTGGCACTGCTTTAGTGGTTCCTGGCACTGTCCTTTTGGGCACTGTACTTCCCACAGTACTATATGAAAAGCTGACATTTTCACCTATTCTTTTCCCTTTCTGCATCCACTATGTTGCCATTAATCTGTTTGAAAGGTTGAGATTCACTCTGGAGTAGCATGAGGAAATGTCTCTCAGGGCTACCAGAAATGGGAGAAAACAATTATGTACAGCTTTCTTCAAAATACTGGCCATCCCTTTGATATACCAACCAAATGAATTAAAATTTAGCAGGACACCCATGAAATGGTTGCTACAAAATAACACAATCTTAAACGCTTAAAATTCACAACACTTAAAACCATGGTTTAATTAATATTCTTCTTGTCCTAACCTTTTAACATTCTTGTCACAATCATATGTGTTACTTTAAATAATACGGCTGACATATTTTGCACTAAAGAATTATTCTAAAGTATTTAGCTTCTGTTATCTAGACAGAATTTTTTTTCCCCCAATAGCATTTAGGATCTCTTCAAGAAAGGTTAATTTTTTTGTTAGATTTTTGTCTTCCTTCAAGAATTTTAATCATTTGTTATTCTGACTTCTGACATTTTACTAGCACATAAAATTTCAATTAACAGGGGTACTGATATTTTACCCAAAAAAATTATAAATTATAATGCCTTTCCTATTCATAAGTTTAGAAAATGTGCAAAAAAGTGAATGTACATTGTTAACACTGTGTTTAGATACCAATGGGTTCATTAGGGATTCCAGATTCATATTTTATGGTGCACTATATACAGTTATTACTCAGCTGCTGACTGAAAGCCAAGTCCCTTTTCTATCCAGTGCACATACTGTATTATTGGAAAGTTGCATTTCTTACCAGTAAATATAATCATGTTGAAAGAATCCATTATTTTGTTTACAGAATAGAAATTTCCCATGCCCCAAGACAGCAGTGGAAAATGCTGTGGAAAGAGTGGACAAATGAGTTGTGTATTGAATAGAACCTGGCACAATTGTTATATATATTCTTTCTATTTAACATACCAGAGTCCTTCGGGAGTTGGGCGGCATATAAATTTTATAAATAAATAAATAAATAAATATTTCTTTCCTTAGTCTTCAATTTTTCCTTTCCCCAGCATATCAATTCATACATTCTATTAAAGCAGCGGTTCTCAACCTGTGGGTCGCAACCCCTTTGGGGATCGAATGACCCTTTCACAGGGGTCGCCTAAGACCATCGGAAAACACATATTTCCGATGGTCTTAGGAACCGAGACACCGCTCCTCTATCCGTCCACATACGAGTACCCGGGGACGGTGCGACGCACGGGCGGCCCTCGAATGCACAGGCGCCGACGGAAGGGCCGCGCGCGCTAGCCCGCCATCTTGGTGCCATGCCCCCTTTGTCACCTCATCGCTTCTCGCCTGGCAATGCGCACGCGCGGGGAGGGGGCGGGGAGGGGATCGTGGCGGCGGGGCAGGGGTCGCGGCATTAGGAAGGTTGAGAACCACTGTATTAAAGAGTCTGGCAGGGAAATAGAATCCATGTTTCTAATGTCTATAAATCACATAACCTCCTTTTTTCTTCCTGAATTAAAAGTGTATCTCATACATGAAACATCCGATCCTTTTATGTTACCATCCACTAGAACGTTCCCATGAGTATAAACCACTTCAAGATAAATGGGCACGAATGCAATTATGTTAGTAAGAATACTCAGTTAGCTTTTACTGCTTTACCTCTTCCTAATAAATTATTGCTGATTGATATTGGGTTTACTGAAGTCTTCATTCTATATTTGAGTGGTTATTACAATCTTTTCCAGCCTTCCAGATATACTAGGTCTTCCCAGAATTCCCAACTATTGGCTAAACTTGTGTACAATTGTGGGAGCTGAATATCACAACACACCAGGAGACTAGAAAGGGAAGACTTATCTTTTAATTAAACAAAAGAAGGTGACATTTTAAAATTAATTTCTTACCATTAGCACCATAAGCCCAAATGTTATTAGCATCAAAACTGCACTGTTTTCCTACTGTATTTATTTTCAGAAGCGCTATCCCACTTTTCCGTCAATGGGTGGAGCTCAGGGAGATCAAGAAAACGAAACAGTAAAACTAAACACAAATATAAATAAATTTTATTTTATATCTTTCCAGTCAAAGACTAAATATAATTAAAGCACATAAAAACACAGAAATAAGCAATAAACATAGAGATTAGCACCAAGATAAACATCAGACCAACAATCAAGAATTAAACAATACCCCAATCAAAGAACTGCCAAACAAGCTAACAGTAAGCAGCCCAACCAAAGAACACCAAGACCACTCCCACCAACATTGACAGGTCAGCCACTAGAATATAAAATGAGAGAAAACCGCACTCCCTACTAGCATGGATGATATTAGCTACGGTAGTTTGGGCAATGAAGTGTTTTCAAGAAAGCAACCAAGTCCAGAGATCACCAAGGACCCTGGGGTTACAAATATTCTCCTCTATCAGTAAGCAATAAATACAGTATGTATGTCCCCCAGATCCTTCAGTTAAAATTTGGTTACATGACAAAGGCCTCTTCAGATATACCAATTCACACAGACAGGTTTATCAAAAACATTCCAACCTCATGCTGTAATTTACAGCGTCTGCCTTTTTCTTTGTCTTGCCTTTGCAATGTAGTAGGCCAAGGCTATTTAAGTTATGGTTCTGCCTTTGTTGAAGGCTGTCAAACAAGCTTTGATGGGAGCTTAGTTTATACTGTAATTATGTTGTATCTTCAAAACAATTTGGTTGCTGTTGTGAGGCAGATTTTGGTCACAACAGTTCCAGAGCCTGGGAGCACTCACCATGAAGAACTATTGAATCTTCTCTCCAGATATACCTCAGTAGATATTAAGTCGGGGAGAAGGATCTGTGGAATTCAGTGCTCCTTAGAGAAGAAACACTTGCCTCTAGTCAGGGGTGGGTTCCGGATTTTCCTACTGCCGGTTCACTCAGGGACGCGACGCGCGGGGGCGCGTGAGTTACGCACCATGCGGGCGGGTCCCGGGTGCGCGCAGGCACGCATCGCACACACATGCACAGTACAAAAAAAGCTTTTGCGCATGTGCAGAAGCAAAAAACAAGCTGGCGGCGTCTATGGCACCGCCAAGAGAACCAGCTCGGGGGTGTGGCAGGCCTGGGTCGCTGCCAGTTCTAGCGACCCAGGCCGCCATGTTACTAATGGTTCTATAGAGCCGGTCCGAACCGGTAGGAACCCACCTCTGAAGTAGACACTGAAAAATTTGTTTCTCTGTAAACAGAGCCTCCTCTGTAAGCCATTCAAACTGACTACCATTATTGTAATTGTGTTGAATTTATGTTTTACCGACAAAGAAATAAAGGGAGACTAGTATAGATCTATTTCAAGCTATTTAGCGCTCATCAGCTAGCCACACCCTTATGGGATTCGAACCCGGGCCCCTTGAATAACAAGGCAAGTGATTAAACCTCTGAGCCACAGGATTCTTCTCCCTATCTGCATGTTCCAGGGACAAGGATATATATATATGCGCGGGCAGGTCGCGGGTGCGCACACGTGTGCAAAGCACACGCACGTGTATGTGCAGTACAAAAAAAAGCTTCTGTGCATGCGCAGAAGGCAAAAAAAGATGGCGGCACCTATGGCACCGCCAAGAGAACCAGCTCGGGGGTGTGGCAGGCCTGGGTCGCTGCCAGTTCTAGCGACCCAGGCCGCCATGTTACTAATGGTTCTATAGAGCCGGTCCAAACCGGTAGGAACCCATCTCTGCCTCTAGTTATGCAGAGCTTTATAGGTCATAATCAACACTTTATGCTTGGGAACAATACAACAGTCAGTGAAACTGATTTCATAAGGGACTCACATGGTTCCTAAAACCAGCTCCACTCAATTGTTTATCCACAGACATTTGCTGGTGGCTTCCACCAGTTTTGAGAGACAGTTGTCCAGAGCCTTTTACAGCTATTGGAAGTCAACCTCCATCTCAACACATTAATCTTTGTTCTGAAAATCACACCTGCCTAATATCATATTCAAGGCCGAGTCCAGAAATAGATCCAAACTCCAAACCTTAATTTCAAGAAAAATAGAAGTGTGCAGAACAGGTGGAATCAAAAGATCTTAGTCTTTGGGATTATGCTTCAAGAGTTTGCCTTCATTCAGTCCATAACCAACATCAGAAACTGATTTAAAATTTGAATTATTGCCTTAATGGAAAAGAGAAGACATTAGCATACAGATGGCACCAAGGTCCCAAACACCAAGATAACTATCTCAGTAGTTCCATATATATGCTAAACAGCACAGCAGACAAGATAGATCACAAAAAATATCAAAACGCACCACCATGAATTAAAAAGAAGTCCTACAGCATCTTCTGAAACCAATATAAAACACTTTTCCAACCTTTTTCCAAATAGGCCTTTTGTTACACACTAAATTGAGGAGCATTTTATTTTCTATATGAGACAATAACTGTATTTATTTTAACCTTGTTCAAATAAATCAACTTTATATTCCTTCCTTTTACTTTTAACAATCTTGATTTTCAATCCCTTAAATAATGTCCTAAAAATTGGTTTCATTTTTCTTTGTCCCTTCTCATAAAATTCTTCAAAATTTTAACAAATCTCTTTGGTGGACTTTTGGTTTGTTATTTTTATATCCCTTTTAATTATTCAGACATCAGCCAGTTTCATTTGTATATCCAGTGGGGCATCTTTTTCCATATCATTCTTGTACCCCATGCTTGTCAAACTGGCGGCATGCGGCCCGGATGCATCACGCGCAGGCCACGCCCACCCCGGCTCAGCAAAGGCAAAAAACATCACGATACATCATGAAATGCGATCGAGTTTGACAAGTGTTGTAGCCAGGGTGGATAAAAATCAATGATTTTTTTAAAAAAATCAAAAAAATCGGATTTGTTTTATTTAAATCGGATTTTTTAAATCAAATTTATTTTAATTAAATGCTTTTGGAGTAAAAATCTATCTAAAGATAGTTTTCTATTTAAGATACATTAATAATTTAGTTTATTCAGCATGAAATGGAGCTGTTATGTAGCATGAGGCTGTATATTCTGCAATATTGGGACTGTCGGTGAGTCAACAACGGGTCAGAGGAGGAGCTGCTGCAGGACAGAGATGACAGTTGCTCTTTAAAAATTATGATTTAAATCGAGTTGATAGATTTAAAGCCTTTTTACTAGTGATTTAAAGCCTTTTTACTAGCGATTTAAATCGTGATTTAAATCGGCATGATTTAAATCAAATACACCCTGGTTGTAGCCTGTCATTTTTTAATCCATATTCAAATCAGTCTTCAGTCTGGTCTGGTAAAACATGCTACTTTTCCATACATCTTCTAAGCACATCTGTCTATAGTGCAGATGTTCTTTAAAATTATCTTCTCGGTATAGTGTTCACAAATATTCCTCAATGTCCAATTTTAAGGTACTTTGCTCCATTCTGTATTAGAAAATCAAATTTAAGTGTTTTTATCCTTTAATTGTAATCTTTAGGTTCTTTTGGTTCCTTCTAGTATCCAACCTTCAAAGTCTCGTCATAGTTTTATTTTAAGAATCCAAAAGAACAGCTTTTTCCCATGAGGAGGATTCTTATAATTAATTTCAAAATCTTATTTCAAATCCATCTGGATCCTTAGTCCATTTGTAACTTTACAGAATCAACATTCTAATCACCCTTTTGCTTTTTGAGAGATTGGGGGGGGGGGGAATTAAAATTTCTTTTGTGAAGGATCAAAGGAGACACGAGTCACTTATCCAGTGGTATAAAAATGTGTTGTTCCAAAGGTTTCTAATAACTTAAAAGCAATTAATAACCGATTTCCAAAGGTGATTAGAAAAGGAACTATGGGAACTCAGTGTCCATAAACGCATCAGCTGAAATTTGGGCTAAAACAGCATTCCCTTGTCTCCCAGAGCTCTAAACTGCCAGAGACTGCTGTTTAATGCTCTCCTTGTGAGGAACAACTATCAGGAATACTTTTGGATATCCCAAGTCCTTTCCTTGTCCCTTCATCAGCTCTTGATTCTGCTGCAGTTGTCAGCTCCACTCTCAGTGGATCTGCCTTCAGTTCACCATTTCTTCCTTTGAGGTCAACATCAATGCATTACTAATTAGATAGCATAAAGTAGTAAATAAAAGTAGTGCAATTACTTATGCTCATAGATTAATCCATGGTTCCCGCTACTGGTGTTCCATAGGATCTTGAAGACCAGGTTGTTCTCCCAGGCTTGTGTTCAAGTAGATAAAACTCCTTGTTGGATATGTTTTTGTCTATTTTTTAATAGAGTGATGAAATTCCAGTTTGTTTTGTTCTGCATTGCTTTTGTTTATTACATTGTGACCCTACATTGAATAAAATAAATACCATTCTAGAATTTATTAGTTTTACTTACTACCATTTTATGGATTTTTTTTAATCTGGTCTCAGTCAGCAATTACAAATACATGTACTAATTTTGATAAGTAATTAAGATATGGTTCCACACTGTATCTGAAACCCTCCAAGCTATATCATTATCACTTCTGACGCATCTGTTACAGGAAATAATCAGAATTCACAGTATTAGCATACTATAAAATAATCAACAAGAGTTGATTATATTTACAGTTTTAGAGTTAACATATATTCTATTTCCAGATATGAAGAAAAAACACTCACTGTTATGTAGCAACGTGGGATCAAACAAGCAAAACTATATCAGCAGTTTCAGGGGGAATTCAGACTTTCCCTCAATATCTTCACTAAATTACACTACCACAAATTGACATTATGGGGCTTTTGCTCCACCTAAGGTTTAAAAAGGTCCCTTTGATCAGGCATAAGGCAGTGAGGGGTGGTTTGATTGGGAGTGGTAACAAGTGATGAATCATTTGCACCAAATACTTATAACTGGCATCAGTATACAAGTAGAAACTGGGCAAGGTTTGAGTTGTGATATCACAACGCATGGGTGTTTTTTTGTTGTTGTTATCATATCTATCAGTAGACACTTAAGGTCAACACAACTATGTCCTGCCTTTGGGGAACATTCTGTTTTTCCTTTTGTTCCAGAAATAGTCCAGGTCTCAACCTTCCTATTTCATCACTGCCAATCTTATTGCTGATTACACAACCACACAGCTTCTGCCTGAATGGCACCCACAGATGGAAATAGCAGCTGCTGCATATGGCCTGGATGAACAGCAAGCACCAGGAACATGTTAATTATATAGGCCTGTTTCTCCAATTTTGCCTTCTCTGGCCTTCCCCACATCTGCATCAATGGTCTTCATATTCCTACAAAAATATTAAATATAGGCTATCAAGTTGCTCACAGCAAGTCATGGTTAACTGAATAAGCCAGACTACATCATAAATTGTGGTTTACAAACCACAATTTCCGGTTTTACAAATCATATTGAATCAAAGCTAAATAATCTGTATTATGACATAGCACATTGTGATATGGCCAGATACATATGACATAGCACATTGTGATATGGCCAGATACATATGACATAGCACATTGTGATATGGCCAGATACATATGACATAGCACATTGTGATATGGCCAGATACATATGACATAGCACATTGTGATATGGCCAGATACATATGACATAGCACATTGTGATATGGCCAGATACATATACTGTATGTAACTCTACCGCCTAGACGAGGGGAGTCAAACTTGATTTCATTGAGTGCCGCATCAGGATTGCGTTTGACCAGGGTGGGAGTGGCCAGGGTGGGCGTGGCCAGCTTCACTCGTGTTGGGGCCCCTGTGGTGGCCCGAGCAATCTGCCAGCGAAAACAGGCTCCCGAGCTCCGTTTCCGGCTGCGACGGCCTCCTGCAACCCTTTGCCAGAAAAAAC
The DNA here is from genome assembly GCA_003457575.1 of Thermophis baileyi. Classification (NCBI taxonomy): domain Eukaryota; kingdom Metazoa; phylum Chordata; class Lepidosauria; order Squamata; family Dipsadidae; genus Thermophis; species Thermophis baileyi. The sequence continues at coordinate 4,096,535 of QLTV01001700.1, forward strand.
AGAGCCCGGGAGGGCTGCACGCAGCCCTTGCAAGCTCTGTTTTCAGCTGCAATGGCCTCCGTTTTCACTGGCAGAGGCATCGCGAGCCAGTCCTTCGCTGTTTCCAGGGCAGCCCCGCGGGCCAGATCTAAGCACCCCATGGGCCGAATCCAGCCCCCAGGCCTTGAGTTTGACACTCTTGTCCTAGATACTGTACTTTTTCAACCTCCATCTGTTAGCCCTTGTTTATGGAGTTGTTTATATCATTCAGACATCAAAAATATCTAGGGCCATTTCCACACAACGTATCCTCAGAAAGTTCATGATTAATGCCTCAAAATAGTCTTGTAATGCTTCAATGACTTTATTACTTGGTTTACTACTGGTCGCTCTGATGTAGGTTTCCCTAAGTTATGTTTACCATATGAATCTCTCAGGTAACAGCAGTCTGAATCAATAACTCTTTCTGGCTACTTGGCTGAACCTCCCTTTGTAGGGGTCTTTAGAAGGGTATCATTCCTTGATGGAGGGCTTCTTCGGCACTGGGATGATAGTGGAGCGTTTGAAGCAAGAAGGAACATGGCATATCTCTAGTGATTTGTTGAATATTTGGGTGAATATGGGGGCCAATTGGTCAGCACAGACTTTTAAGCAAGAAGGAGTTATCTTGTCTGGGCCTGGTGCTTTTCCTGGCTTCTGTCTGTGAAATAGATCTTGCACTTCCTTTTCCATGATCACCAGGGGTTGTGAACCCAATGGGATGGGGTCAATTGTAGGAGGTTTGGCTG
>QLTV01001700.1:4097561-4110341 GCA_003457575.1 Thermophis baileyi
CTAGGTTGTGTCATATCTCAAGACCTAAAATGGTCAGCTAACATCAAAAACGTCATCAAAAAAGCACAACAAAGAATGTTCTTTCTGCGCCAACTCGGGAAGCTCAAACTGCCCAAGGAGCTGCTGATACAGTTCTACAGAGGAATTATTGAGTCTGTCATCTGCACCTCTATAACTGTCTGGTTTGGTTCTGCAACCCAACAACACAGACACAGACTTCAGAGGATAATCAGAACTGCAGAAAAAACAATTGCTGCCAACCTGCCTTTCATTGAGGACCTGTATACTGCATGAGTCAAAAAGAGGGCCGTGAAAATATTTACTGACCCCTCGCATCCTGGACATAAATTGTTTCAACTCCTACCCTCAAAACGATATATATAGCACAATAGCACGATATATATATAACACAAAACAGTGCTATAGAGCACTGCACACCAAAACAACTAGACACAAGAACATTTTTTTCCCAAATGCCATTACTCTGCTAAACAAATAATTCCCTCACCACTGTCAAACTATTCACTAAGGCATCATAACTATTACTATTAGTCTTCTCATCGTTCCTATCACCCATCTCCTCCCACTTATGACTGTAACTTGTTGCTTGTATCCTTACGATTTATATTAATATTGATTGTTTCCTGATTGCTTATTTGTACCCTATGACAATCATTAAGTGTTGTACCTTATGATTCTTGACGAATGTATCTTGTCTTTTTATGTACACTGAGAGCATATGCACCAAAGACAAATTCCTTGTGTGTCCAATCACACTTGGCCAATAAAGAATTCTATTCTATTCTATCAAACATGTCAATTTCTTATATAGAACATTGTATGAATGTCACTTTAGATGAAAAGTTTGCATTGGATTTCCTAAAGAATCACCATATTTCCATCTGGTAATCTGTATTGACATGAAAAATAAAATTGTCAAACAAGGAAGAAGTGTCGTCGGACATTATAAGGGAAGGACAAAATGTCTGAAATCAAAATGGAGATCATCAATACTCAGGCTCCCAGAGCCCATAAAATAGGATGCCAAAAAAGCAAATGAAATTCACTGCAAAATGCTGCAATATGGAATGCTGTTGTAAAACCCATTAGACAATCCCTCTTCCAAGATATTCTCTCTTCAGGATATTCTCTCTTCAAATATCTTCAGCATATTTCAAACACTAAATTATAAAAGTCTCCTATTGTTTCTAATTATTATATGATAGTGAAAGTGGGTTTTTTTTACCGAAATGGAAAAAAATAGAAGAGTTTTAATTTCAAGCATATTTCAGCAAAGCGAATAAAAAGGCAAGTGACAGAACACTCTATAACCACAAAACATGAAATACAGCACAACACAATGCCCGAGGTCACCAACTGATCCACAAAAGGCACTTGACAAAGATGGAACCACAGCAAAATATTCTGCATTTGTTTGTAACAGCAATCTTTATTTTGCTGATCTCACTACAGTGACATAGAGCTTGAGGTTTTTTTTCCCCTAATTTACAAATGAGATGGCACTGCAGTGCATAAGCCTTGCCACAATTTATTGTATTTGCAGAGCATATCTAAAGACAGTGCCATGGGTCGATCCCATTAATATTTGCATTGCACTTTTGGAGAAGAGCTAGAAGGAGGAGACAGAACTTCAAGGCTACAAAGAAAGGCCTGATCATCCTTTCAATTGCTCAGCAAAGAGCCACACCTTTCATTTCTGTTTTTCAATTATGATTGTGACAGCCAGGTTTTCTGTTTTATTATTTTACTCTAATCTGCTTTTTCTTTGCAGCTGGCAAAAGAAAGGTTATAGCCAGGACCTAATGTGGAGGTTTTTCCACATATGATAAATCAACATGGTTTTAGTTTCTGATAACCTCTGTGATTTTTCTCTTGCATGTGTGGGAATTTATTAATTAATTAGTACTGAGAAATGGGACATGTTTAGATATGGTATGAGTCAGAACTTTCCAGCTTACCATAAAAAAATATGATTTCATCCCCTTTTGGCTATTTCTATCAGTAGGAATGAAGATACCAAGGATGGTCCTTCCACAACTTTTTCAATGTCATATGCAAACTGGGAACATTGACTTGCTGTCCCTAGGAAGCTAGAATTGAAAGCTAAAACCAAATCATAATGCAGACTTATATATAGGAATTCAAGAATTACAGCCCATCTATGGTATTTTTTTAGAATTCTTCTAGACAATGTGCAGAAAAGTGACTGTACATTTTTAATACTGTGATTAGCTACCAATGGGTCATATAAGATGGTGTAACTGTTATGTTCCTTTCAAGAACTCTTCCAGATTTGTATTTCATGGTGCATTTTACATATATAGTTATTACTCAGCTGCTGATTAAAAGCTAACACTCTCTTACAGCAACCAACATAGGTTCTTCTGGCCCATCCTTCCCCATAATAGTCAGGTTACTTTTGAAAGGATCATCAATCAGCAATCTGAGGACAAATAAGGTAGAGAAATATCGTCATTTCACCACTCTTACAGAGGTGGGTTCCTGCCGGTTCAGCCCGGTTCTTTAGAACCGGTAGCGGGAATTTCCCCCCGCTCGCCGAACCGGCAGCGCTGGCCAGCTGGGCAGAAGCTGGATTTTCAGCACTGCACATGCGCGCGTGCCCACGTGGCGCAGGAGGAAGCGAACCGGCAGCGAGGTAAGTCAGAACCCACCCCTGTACTCTTAGTGCCACTTGAGCTCTTATCTGTGTCAGATTCGCTCTTTTGCCTTCTGCCAGTGTCATATCCTGCTAGGTATATCCTGAATCTCAAGCTGCTTCATTCCCTAAAGCACCTCAATAAAGCAAGGGTAATCAAAAGAGTTCATGGCTCTGGACATGTCACCATGGCTACCTCTGTTTTCCAGCAAGTGACTAAGAATCTGAAGAAATCCTCACCAAATTCCCCAATCTCTCTCTGGAAATCCTGAGGATCCATTAGACAACCCAGGAAGACCAACTGAACAGATCCTTTAGCCCTGATGACAGAGATAGTACCAACAAGTTCAAACTCAAGCAGAAAGTGACCCAACAATGGCAAAGTTGGATGTTGATGTCCACCAATTTCAGTTCATATCATATCTGGTCTGAAATGAAAATCAGGTCCAGCATGAAGCCAACATCAAGAGCTAGGTCCCTTATAATCTGTGATAAACTTATGATTGTCATGCTGGCCATGAAATAGCTAATGGCCTCTGATGCCCACTCCAAGGATGACAGTACAACAGCAACAGTCCCTGTTTGTTCCTTGAATCGAACAGCTTCGCTATTTCTCCTACCAATTTTAAATACTTTTTTATTATGAGAATGAATGGGGAAAAAGACACCTGTGACCAAACTTTTTTCATTTAAAGTTGAATTCTTACTGTTAGCTGATTTCATTTTAAACCTAAAAGCAATATATTTGTAGGCTCACTGAATTCTCCTTATACTTTTCCACATTCTTTCCATGTCCTGTTATATAGCACTTCTTGTACATAGTCTCTGAGTAAAATAATCAAAATAAAGAGGTATAATATTTGGGGGGAAAAATTAAAAACATTCCTCTGAACTTATAAATCTCTTATTTCATACTGGTACCTTCACACCCAACAAAAGTACATTATCATTATCCCATAAACGTTTTATCACTTTAACTATATATAAACTTTTGCAGAAAAGCTATTTTCCTAAACTTGTTTTAACAAGCCTGGGAAATTATAACATCCATTTATTACAATACTGAATAAATCAAACACAAATGGAAAGTGTGATTCTCTGAAAATTACATTGCTTTCTGTATTCCACACCCAGTTATGCCAAGTAACAGTTTTACAAGTAAACAAGAAGTTTATAAAGAAAGCTTGATGTTTGTTAAATCCACATTACTCATCAACATACATCTTGTACTGCAGGAGGGTAAAATGGAGACAGGCAGCATTTAAATTGCCTACATACCTGTCCTAAGAAAGTGAGGAAATAATGGCTATCAAAACTATTATAGCAGATAATTATGCCAAGCAGGACTCTTGTGTAATAGCACAAGTTATCCATATGACGCTGTATCTACTGGTATAGTGAATGAAAGGTCTTTGCTATGTGCTATTCTGAGTCATTCTTACACAGCCAGATTTTCATTCTCAGGGAATTTTAAGTTGCTAATTAAATAGCAGGGTTTCTCGTGGGCTGCCTTAGAAGAGGTCATATCCGGAAAGGCAATTCTTCCCATTTCAATATTTAATGCATTGCTTTCTTCTTTCACTTTAGATCTTACCAGAACTTCAACCACTGCAATTGCCCAGAAAGACAGCATACGCCCACACTGCCGGCAGTAATTCAGCTGGAAATATACTGCAGAGATCTACAGTTTACTCTACTAAAAATGCAACAAGAAGCCTTCACAACCAAAGAAAGAATTTTCCTGCAACTTTTTAATCAGGCTCCAGCCTCACTATTCTTCATACCAATTTTAAATACTTTTTTATGAGAACAAAGGAGGAAAAAACACTTGTGACCAAACTGATTTCATCTAAAGCTGAATTCTTACTGTTAGCTGATTTTATTTCAAACCTATTAAGTGTAGATAATAAAATCCAGAAGTGAGAAATTCCATCTAATTCACTTGTCTGTTACTGCAAAGCAAAAAACAAAACAAAAAGGAAAACCACAGCAGATTTGCTCAAATTAATGCACTGCAGCTGAATTCTGCCAATGGTAATCTTAAATGCTAATCAGAGGAATGCTCCCTGAAATAATATGACAAAGATGTAAGCAGAATAAAATCCCATTCTTATCACGAATGTAATAGTTGACAGAAAAATAAAGCAAATAAAATATGAAACTCAGATGTTTTATGGAGGCAAATCCCATTTCCCAGCATAAACAACTTCATGTAAAGAAGGAGGTACAAAATATGATTCATTCAGTTCTGGCACAACTATTGTCTGTGGCAATCAATTACTTTGATTAGCAGTAATTGAGATAAGAGAACTCTGGTGTGTTTTAATGCCCATGTCTCCTTTTTCAATGCCAGTATAGTACAGTATAGTTGGGTTTCTTAAAGAGAAATGGTATCTTTTTTTATATGCCATACAGTACATAACTATGCTCTTCAACAGCCTCTGCTGTTCAGGAAAAGAACTGCATTATTCTGATAAACCTATTAGCAATTTTTGACATTAATCTGGCCCACTATTGGCAGTACTCTTGTTGTGCCATTTTGAAAGCAAGACTGCAAAAATCTAAGGAAGATTATTCATATAAAACACTATCAATGTCAATGTAACTGTTTCAATGTTAAACTGTTTCAATATAAATATAACTGTTTCAATGTTCAATGTTAAATATTCAATACCTGAAACAAGCATCAAATATATGTTGTTACTTGAGATGAGTTGCAGATGGATTCTCTCAAATTTTTATAACTGGACTCACTATGAACATAATAGAAGAAATAACATCTCCACAGAATTGTGTCAAAACACATTGCTTTTTTTTCTGGATATATTTCCATTTTTCTCTGTGGAAAGATATCACAAGTATGGCCAAATTTAAAAGTTTATTTTACAATTTATTACAGTAAATTGTGCTTTTAATACAATAGCTTCTTTCAGAAAAAAAGTATTTTCCTTTTTAAGCTGTATTATTTATTGTCACAATATTTTCTTTCCCTGATGAAAAGAATCCAAAAATGTCCATTTTAAAACTTGGATAAAGGTTTTTTCAACTATCCTAAATGTAAAAATAGAAGACGATATTAAAAAATATTTTGAAGAAAATAAAGTGGGAAAAATCTGTGAAGAGCATGCCCAGAATGGTTGGAAGTGTGCAGAACCTGTAAAAAAAATGGAGGCCAATTCTCATTTTCTCTCTATAGAATTTTCCAGGACATTCTTTTTTTTTATAAAAAATGAAGTTAGATTTACATAGAATTTGTTTAACTTTGGTGCCTCCCACAGGATAAACTCCTTTGCTTCTTTCCTCATTCATTCATTCATTCATTTATGCCTTAGGTCAATTGCCTGGATGAGTCCTGCGGCTTTCTTGATAAGATTTTCAGAAGTGATTTGTCAGTGACTTCTTCCTAGGGCTGAGAGTGAGCAACTTGCCCCAAGTCATCCAGCTGTCTTCACACCTGAAGTAGGAATAGAATCCACAGTCTTTCAGTTTCCAGCCTAGTGCTTTTAACCACTACACCACGGGTGTCAAACTCGCCGCGTCACGTTGTCGTCACATGACATTTCGTGATGTTTTTCCCCTTTGCGGAGTTGGGGTGGCCATGGCCTGCGCATGACACATCCGGCCCGCAAGCTGCCAGTTTGACACCCCTGCACCAAACTGCCTCTCATCCCTGATGATTATTTATTACTAATTACTTCCCTTCTATACTTTCTGTCTTATAATGTATTTGATTATCACTCTCTATTAATTGGCAACACAACCTTGAGATTCAGCTAAATTAACTAACTCTTACATGGACATTATATGATCAAGCAGACTGGTAACCATATAACCTCAATTTTTGTAGCATCTTCCAATTGGCCAAAAACGTTCAATTCTAATCTGTAAATACAAAGACAGGCAAATGTGATGTTTTGCTCTTCCAACAATCTCTCTCATATTGCTGACATTCAACCATTGCATTATAATGCAGCTGAGGTTGCCTCTAGCAAAGACAAAAAAAGCTTACTTTAATATAAACATTAACTGTACAAAAGCTATACTAAACTGCAATTGCCATAACCTCATGTTAGAGAACAAAGTTGGAAAAGAAACATTAATTGAAAGTGTGCAGTAAAATATATATTTTTACCACTATTAAACATCTCCCAGGAAACCAGAGGACAAGATCAGAGATCTCAGATGCAACATACAGTACACTATATTAACTCAAAGCATACTTAGGCAAAACTGGAACCAGGATTGTTTTTGAAAACAGTAATGTTATCAGATTTTCCTTTGTATTTTGACTTTCTCGACTTAAAGCAGTACAATAGAACATTGTAGAAATGTTACAGAAAAATTTAGACGTGTATTCAGCTTGTGTAAGAACATAGGACACGACCTTGTAGACGACCCTCATTCTGTCAAGGATCTTGGAGTACTCATATCTAATGATCTAAGTGCCAAAGCCCACTGTAACAACATTGCCAAAAAGGCAATAAGAGTAGTCAAACTTAATCCTGCGTAGCTTCTTCTCTGGCAACATTACACTGCTAACTAGAGCATACAAAACGTTCGCTAGACCAATTCTCGAATACAGCTCACCTGTCTGGAACCCGCACTGCATATCGGATATTAATACAATTGAGAGAGTCCAAAAATATTTCACGAGAAGAGTCCTCCACTCCTCCACTCGCAACAGAATACCTTATTCCACCAGACTTGAAATTTTGGGCTTAGACAACTTAGAACTACGTCGCCTTAGAACCGATCTAAATGTAGTTCATAAAATTCCGCTCCAAACTCGACTGCAGAAAATACGACTTCAGCAATAGAGTGATCAATGCCTGGAATTCACTACCTGACTCTGTGGTTTCTTCCCCAAACCCAAAAAACTTTAACCTTAAACTGTCTACTGTCGGCCTCACCCCATTCCTAAGAGGTCTGTAAGGGGTGTGCATAAGCGCACCAGCGTGCCTACCGTCCCTGTCCTACTGTCCTATTGTCCTCATCTATCTGTATTCACTTTGATTATGTTTATGTTTATACCTATACCTGCTATCTTGTACATGTTTGACAAACAAATAAAATAATAAATAAAATAATAAATAAATAAATAAATAAATAAATAAATAAATAAATAAATAAATAATAGCCATGCTTCTAGAAATTTTTGGATTGGCCTTGGATAAAGTATTTAAATGGGTTGGTCTTAGATAATGTATTCAAATGCCACAATGTTTTTATATTTCGAAAGATCGAAATCATGCAAGCCATGGTAATCTCTATGACACTCGTGGGAAGCTAACACTGGAGTTTGAAGAAGCAAGATAGGAAGACTATTGATGCTTCTGAACTATGGAGTTGGAAAAGACTCCTGAGAATACTCTGGACAAGAAAATAAACAAATAGATAATTGAACAAATCAATTCAGAGTTCCCACTTGACACACAAATGACCAGGATCAAACTATTCAACTTCTGACACATTATGTGAAGATCTAACACTCTGGACAAGACTCTAATATGGAAAAGATGGAGAAAAGTAAAAAAGAGGGCTACCAACTTTAAGGTGTATGGACTCAGTTACAGTGAGTGAATGAACTATTGGAAGACTTGAAAAACCAGGTTAAGGAGAGATTGTCATGGAGAAAATCTATCCATGTGGTTGCTAAGAGTCAACAACAATATAATCAATCAACTGAGCCCTGGTGGTGCAGTGGTTAGAATGCAGTATTGCAGGCTAACTCTGCTGATTGCCAGCAGTTCAAGGTTGACTCAGCCTTCCATCCTTCTGAGGTCAGTAAAATGAGGACCCAGATTGTTGGGGGCAATATGCTGACTCTGTAAACCGCTTAGAGAGGGCTGTAAAGTTCATTGAAGTGGTATATAAGTCTAAGTTCTATTGCTATGCTATTACTATTGCTATTAGTCATAATGGAAACAGAATGCTGGACTAAATGGCCTTTCTAGTATGACCCAGGGGTGGGCTTCAAAAATTTTAGCAAGAAGTTCTCTGTCCGGTTGCTGGGTGGGCGTGGCCTAGTCGGCCTCCTGCACCATGGTGGGGGGGCGTTTTTGCCCTCCCCACGCCCCGGAGGCTTTCCTCAAGCCTCCGGGAGAGCGAAAACGGCTTCCCCAGGCTCCGGAGGCCCTCTGGAGGCCAGAAACAGGCCCATTTCCGGCCTTCCTGAACTTCCGGTAGGCCCATTTTTTGCCCTCCCCGAGCCTCCGCGCGCACCCTGCACTTACCTGCATTCAAAACGGGCTGCGTGGGGACTCCTGGGAGTGGTGGGGTGCGCGGGGCCAGACAGGAGTGTGATTTGGGGGTTCTCCGAACTGCACAGAATCTTAGCTAGAGGTTCTCCTGAACCCCTGCGAACCCCCCAGCAGCCCACCCCTGGTTTGACCCCCCCTATTGTTTTATATGTTTTATTTTTCTCTCAAGGCCAATCATAAAACAATCATATGGGTTCCAAATCTATTTATATGCATCAAAAAAAAATATAAGCAGCTTAGTTTTATTTATTATTTTGTTACATATTGATAACCTTTATAAAGTAAATTTAGAATTAGCCTTTCAAAACTGATATGCTGTTAAACTTAAAGAAATAAAACAGAACAAAAATAAATAAAAATTAATATTACATAATGGATAATGACCCTAATAAAGATCTGATTGTTTACAAGCAAGTGGAAAACAAAACAAAATATTTTCACCCTTACGGTGGTATGTGCCTTCCTCCACCAGAGGCCTGGGGGTTTAAGAGTTCTGCACAGTACTTTATCTATTCCTAGCACTGCACTCTTTCAGACAGTGCTTTGATATTGTTCCTGGGATCTGCTACTCTCTCAGCTTAGAAGTCACAGTCTCGAATGCTCCTATCACTACTTGGACCACTTTGGCCTTTTACTTTCCACATCTTCTCTAGTTCCTCCTTCAGACCCTGCTACTTACTTCTCATAATCTTCCTTCATGATGTTGCTATCACTTGGCACTGCTACATCTATTACCCCCCACTGTCTTCTGCTCCTTGATTCTTAGCCAGTACCTGCTTGTTTGTCTCAATCTGGAAGTCCCACAGAACCTGTTAGTCTCCATAACATTCTGTGTAATCTCACATTTGGACTTAGGAGGGTCTATCCCATAGACTGTACACAATGCCAGCTATGTGGTTGTACCGTTTAATGTAATATATGTTTTTCCTGACTGCATCTTACACCCTGCTGCTATGTGTTGGGGTGTCTTTGAGTCTCTCTGCACAGTCTGCATCTCAGATCCTCTCTAATGTGGTAAACCCGTACATCTATGGATCCGGTACTTAGTGCCTATTTTGTGCTGCTATGATCAATGCCTCAGTACTGTCTTTTAGTCTAGCCCAGGGGTCGGCAACCTTAAACACTCAGAGAGACATTTGGACCCGTTTCCCACAGAAAAGAAAACACCGGGAGCCACAAAACTCTTCCCGTGCCTGACTATTTCCTGAGCGGCCACAAAACTAGCATATATAGTAGAATTAAAGATTTTGTTTTCTTCTGAAACTTTTTTTCCTTGGATTTATCCATGGTTGGCCTACCAGTGGTCGAAAAGCTTAATAAATTGCACGTCAGTGGGTGTCACACATTGGCAGTTGTGACGTATATTTTGAGCGACGGAGCCACAGCAGAGGGATGAAAGAGCCACATGCAGCTCCAGAGCCGCGGGTTGCTGACCCCTGGTCCAGCCCTTCCCACTCACTGGTAGGATTTCTCAATATCATCCACTTCATCTACCTGTCAATGCTACATCCCATGCAGGGTGTTGCCTTGCCATGGCACTTCCTCTGCCTGATCTTTCTCCCATGTTTGCTGCTGACTCAGGCATTTTCTCAGCAGCTCATTACTGAGTGCCGGCTTACTGATAAGACTTCAATAGAATTCTTTATTGGCCAAGTGCGATTGGACACACAAGGAATTTGTCTCCGGTACGTAAGCTCTCAGTATACATATAAGCAACAAGTGATAAATCATGATCATAATCATAAATACAATCATCATAAATCATAAGATACAACACTCAATGATAGTCATAGGATACTAAATAGCAATCAATATAAATCATAATAGGATATTAAATAGAAAAAATCAACATAATTGTAAGATACAAACAAATCATAAGATACAAAGATACTAAATAGAAACAATCAACATAAATCATATAACAAAGTTATAGTCATAAGAAGCTAAGGAAATAGGTAATAGGAAAGATGAGAAGGATAATAGTAATACAGCCCTACTAGGTGGTTTGACATCCCAGGGCATAAGACAGTGTTGTGGAAATTAGTTGTTTAACGGAGTGATAGCATGGGGAAAAAACCTGTCTTTGTATCTGGTTTTGTCATGCAATACCATGTAGTGTTGTCTTGAGGGAAGAAGTTGAAAGAGTTTATGTCCAGGATGTGAGGAGTCTGTAGATATTTTCATAGCCCTCTTTCTAGTTCCTGCAGTATACAGGTCTTCAATGGAAGGCAGGCTGGTTGCAATTGTTTTTTCTGCAGTCCTAACTATCTGTTGAAGTCTGTGTCTGCCTTGTTTGATTGCTGTGCCAAACCAGACAGTTATAGAAGTGCAAATGACAGATCGAATATATCCACTGGAGAACTGTATCAGCAGCTCCTTGGGCAGTCTGAGAAGTACTGATGTACTTCTGAATGTTCTTGATTTCATCCAGGATAGTGGGTTAGCCATTTACCAGACACCACCACCCTCTTTCCAGCTGGTGTACAGTGTCTGGGTGTTGGATATGGGGTGGGAACCTACCGGTAATTACATTGTGAGGAGCTTCCAAGTTCTTATTTTGGCAGCCTCCATGTCCTCCTTTTGCTTGCTCACTATACCAGCAGAGTATCCTATGATTGACAGGGTATACATATTGATGGCATGGAACTTGTTCTTTCCACTGAGCTAGTTCTTCAGGACCTGTCTTATCTTTTGATTTTTCTTGAATGTTTCTGTCTTCTTGCCTCCTTGTCATGGTTCCCATGATCGTGGGACACCAAGGTATTTGTATCTGGTCTGGATGTCTGCTATGACATATAGTTCCACCCCATCAATCTTAACTATCTTCTCTCTCTTTACTACCATTCGGCAACATTTCTCTAATCCAAATGATATTCCAATGTCCTCACTATAGATCCTTGTCAGTGGATTAGCAAGTCAATGTCTCATTCACTCTTGGCATACAGCTTGATGTCATCCATGTAGAGGAGGTGAATGATGATAGATCCATTCTTGAACTTGTATCCTATATCCAGTCCTTGAGATTATCTGGCTGAGGGAATTCAAGCCTATGCAGAACAGAGCAGGGATATGTATCACCTTGATATATGCCACACTTGATGGCCACTTGTGCAAGCTGTCTTGAGATGACTTGCAGTGTTATCTTTCACTTATTGTCAGATTGTCCTCATTCCCCAACATCTTGTTAGTGGACCTTGCTGGTTAATTCAGGTAATGTGCAAGCCAGCATGACTCTCTTAATTTCTGTCATTCTCATACTTGAGGTGGGCAGGTGAAGTGTTAAGGGGTGTTTGCCCAAGGACCCCTACCAGGGGTGGGTTCCTCCTGGTTCGGACAGGTTCTCCCGAACCGGTAGTGGCCCGCTGGTGACATCATGATGATGTCACCGAACCGGATCGGTCGATGCCAGTCCGTGGGGGCCGCCATCTTTTTTTTTTTTTGAATTTTTTTTATTTCCTTCTAAGCATGCGCAAAAGCCGACTTCTGGCACTGTGCATGCGGTCGCCATCTTTTTTCCGGCTTTGGTGAGTTTTTTGGATTTTTTTTTACTGTGCATGCGTGCGCGCGCAAAGCGCACGCGCACCCACGAGGCACACCCACGCGGTGCAGGAGGGAGCGAACCGGCAGGAACCCACCCCTGGCTTAAAGGGAAGTAAAATAGGCTACAGCATATAGAGCTGAGCTGAACTGAGCATTTCTTAGCAATCAAAGTGTCCAAGCAAGTTGAGAGGGATAGTGAACGCCTTATTTTACATATTGGTTAAAGTGGTGTTTCTCAACCTTCGTAACTTTAACATACAGTATGTGGACTTCAACTCCCAGAATTCCTCAGCCAGCATGCCA
>QLTV01001700.1:4110383-4126775 GCA_003457575.1 Thermophis baileyi
ATATTGATTTTATAGACCTTTCTGAAAAGAACTTCTTTTTTCCTAAATGTCGATTTGGTTTGCATAGAGGAATCTCTCTTTGGACAATTTATATTTATACTGACTTTTACTTGCCTATTTGGATCTCTTTGTTCTATAATACCGAAATATTTACATTATCTATTTATATTATATTTATACTATTCTATACTATATTATGAATTAATCTAACCATTGGTATTTAAATATTTGAAGTAGAAATTAAGTATTAAGTATTAAATATTTATAGATATTAAGATAAATTAATTAAATAGCTTTAAGTATAATTACTAAAGATTAGAAAATAATAATAATATTTATTAGCGTTGTGTAATTCCTTTTATTAGCGTTGTGTAATTCCATATTTTTGATTTTGTTCTCTTACTTTAGTTCTCCCTCTTTAAGATTTATCTCTCTTCATTTCTATATATATGATATATAAAATAACAGTTTAATAATATTAGGAATCTATAATCTACAATAGAATATTACAATTGAAAATATAAAGAGTGAATAGGTAACCATAAGAATTTGGATAAAAATAAAATACAAGGGGGCAGTTTAAATTGATGATACTGTGGAACAATTTTTTAAAAAAGTAAACATGGCAACTACATCCACTGTGACTAAAACTATCAAAAGAGCGATGCCTGCAGTGGCCTCACCAGCAGGTCAAAAATCAATTACAGAGATGATACCTATTGAAAAATCAGGACAAACAGGACAAACACCAGCATTACAAAGCTTACAGACCTCATTAGACATGATACAAGAATTTTTTATTTTTTTTATATTTTTTGAATTTTATTTTATTTTTTTCTTCTGAGCATGCGCAGAAGCCGACTTCCAGCACTGTGCATGCGGTCGCCATCTTTTTTTTTGCTTTGTTTTTTTTCTGGATCTTTTGTTACTGCGCATGCGCACGAGAAGCGCACACGCGCCCACGAGAAGCGCCCACGCAGCGCGGGAGTGAACCGGCAGCGAGGTAAGTTGGAACCCACCCCTGACCCCTACTGGTAAGATAGGTACCAGCCAGGATTTGAACTCAGGCCTATCATGTCAAAGAGCAGTGCTCTATTCATTATTATATCTAGCCGCTAATAAAAGTCTGTTAGAATCTCTCTTTGGACAATTTATATTTATACTGACTTTTACTTACCTATTTGGATCTCTTTGTTCTATAATACCGAAATATTTACATTATCTATTTATATTATATTTATACTATTCTATACTATATTATGAATTAATCTAACCATTGGTATTTAAATATTTGAAGTAGAAATTAAGTATTAAGTATTAAATATTTATAGATATTAAGATAAATTAATTAAATAGCTTTAAGTATAATTACTAAAGATTAGAAAATAATAATAATATTTATTAGCGTTGTGTAATTCCTTTTCGTATTTTTGATTTTGTTCTCTTACTTTAGTTCTCCCTCTTTAAGATCTTTTATCTCTCTTCTTTTATTAGCGTTGTGTAATTCCATATTTTTGATTTTGTTCTCTTACTTTAGTTCTCCCTCTTTAAGATTTATCTCTCTTCATTTCTATATATATGATATATAAAATAACAGTTTAATAATATTAGGAATCTATAATCTACAATAGAATATTACAATTGAAAATATAAAGAGTGAATAGGTAACCATAAGAATTTGGATAAAAATAAAATACAAGGGGGCAGTTTAAATTGATGATACTGTGGAACAATTTTTTAAAAAAGTAAACATGGCAACTACATCCACTGTGACTAAAACTATCCAAAGAGCGATGCTTGCAGTGGCCTCACCAGCAGGTCAAAAATCAATTACAGAGATGATACCTATTGAAAAATCAGGACAAACACCATCATTACAAAGCTTACAGACCTCATTAGACATGATACAAGAATTTATTTTTAAAACACAAGAAACTATGGTTAAAACACAGGAAACAATATCAAATAATCATGAAGAAACAAGGGGGAATTTTGAAGAAGTAAAAGGGGATATCAAGAAATTAGATAATAGAATGGAGAAACAATTGCTAAGAATGAACAGAAAATTAAAGTGATTGAAGAGAAAGCAGAAAGAACAGAAAAAAGATTAGAGGAAACAGAAGAGAGATTAGAACTGGTAAACAGAGAGTTAGAAGGGGCGATATCATATTTAGAATTGGAACGATCTGCTTATTATTTAAGGTTCCAGAATGTGCAAGAAACAAGAGAGGAAGATCTACCTAAATTGATTTCAGAAATATTGACAGAACCACTTCAACAACATGATTTGATAAATAACATAGATGAGGTTCATAGAGTACAAACAAATTATGCAAGAAAACATAGACACCCACGTGAGATACATGTTAAATTTATCAAAAAAACTATTAGAGATGAAATATATAAATATATAAAAACACAAGAGGTAAACAGATTAACTTTAAGGGGAAAGAGATAATTGTTCTCAAACAAATTCCAAAAAGAATAAGAGAAAAAGGAAGAGATTTCCAATACTTTACAACTAAACTAATAAGAAATGAAATACCTTTTAGGTGGTTGATTCCAGAAGGACTGCTGGTAACCTGGCATGATAAAAAAATAAGAATAGATACGATAGAGAAGGCAAACCAGTTCAGAGCATGAAAAAAAAATACGCATAGATACGATAGAAAAGGCAAACCAATTCATAGAACAATATATAGAGAAAGGAGATAGTAGCATAGATCTAGAATCTCAAAGTCAAGAAGAACAACAAACAGAAGAGAAAGAAGTACCAGAGAGAGAAAGCAAGAAAGTTAAAAACCAAAGAGAGGCAAGGAACACTAGAGTAACAAGAGCAACAAGTAGGCGGTAAAATGGAGGAAGTTAAATTCCTTTCAATTAACATAAATGGACTAAATTCCCCTATTAAAATAAGACAATTATTTATTAGATTACAGAAACAAAATTTAGATGTCATTTGTCTGCAGGAGGTACATGTGAAAAAAGATGAAAGTAAATTGTTAGAAGCCCCTAAATTGGGAAAACTTTTTGTAGCTCTGGCCGATTAAAAAAAAAGAGGGATAGCAGTCTATATTAAAGATTGGCTTCACCCCAAACAAATCTACTCAGATAAAGAAGGCAGAACATTGATAATTGAAGTTGCACTTAATCAAAAGAAAATTTTAATTACGGTTATTTATGCCCCAAATACGGAACAAAAAGAATATTATAAGAAATTATATAATCAAATTACAAAATTAGAAAGAGATAATATATGTATAATTGGGGACTTCAATGCAGTGGTAGACCCGAAAAAGGATTACAAATCGGGGGGGGGGATTATGAGAGGAGAATTTTACCAAAAAAATTTTTTGATTTGGCCAGAGAACTAAAACTTAGAGATGTATGGAGGGAAAGATACCCACAAAAAAACCAATATACATACTACTCCCATCCTCAAAATTCCTGGTCCAGAATTGATATGGTCTGGATGGATATAGAAACAGGAGATAATGTAGAAGAAATCAAAATAAAACCTAATACCTGGGCAGACCACAACCCTATTGCAATTACACTACAGGGGGTAAAAAAAAGAAAAAAAGATGGACTATGAACCAAAGAATAGTAAAAGAAAAAAATTATATTCAATATTTGGAAAAAGAACTAACATTATTCTTGAAAGAAAATTGGAATCAGGAAACTACCACTCAAAATGTATGGGATACAACAAAAGCATACATTTGGGGTCTCACCATCGCATACACCATAAGAAGGAATAAAAATAAGAAGAAACGAATTTCAGATTTACAAAATAAAATAGTGGAATTAGAATACAAGATGCAGACAGAGCCCCCAAACCATAAGATTAAGGAAGAGGTGGGCAGGGAGGTGGAACCGATTAGGTGGTTCCGCCCCAGACGCCTGATGGACCCGGAAGGGTTCCAGAAGGAGCTTGGGGAATTACCTGAATCCCTTGTCCACAATTCATCTGAGGCCCTAGTAGCAGGAAATACTTAAACACAAGATAAATTTAATTACACAGGAAGAAGTAGCTCAAAAAATTAAAGCAGCCAGACAGAACTATTTTGAACACGCCAATAAACCAGGACGGTGGTTGGCTTATAAACTAAAGAAGGAAAAAGAAAAAAAATATATACAACAATTGGCAGATGAAGAAGGGACTATACAATTCCAGATCGAAGAGAAGAAGAAAAAGCGACAAGGTACTTTCAAAAATTATATAGTAAAGATGATATACAGGAGAAGGATATTCAAAATTACTTACAACAGATAAATATTACACCCATAACAGAAATGATAAAAGATTTATTAGATGAATCAATAACGATATCAGAGTTAGAGAGAGCAATTCAAAAACAAAAAAATAATAAAACCCCAGGGCCAGATGGAATCCCAGTAGAATGTTATAAGGAACTACAAAACCCATTGGTAAATCTACTATTAACAACATATAATGAAATGCTGGATAAAGGAAAGATGCCAAAATCATGGACAGAAGCTCTGATAACATTAATTCCGAAGGACACCACAGAAAAACAAAAGATCCAAAATTATAGGCCAGTCTCGCTGCTAAATGCCGACTATAAAATTTTCACAACAATATTGGCAGAAAGATTAAAAAATACACTTAATGGAATCATCCACCCAGATCAGAACAGTTTTTTACCAAATAGACATATAAAAAACAATATAAGGACAATATTGAACATTTTGGAATACTATGAAACCCATCCAGGAAAATCGGTAGCACTTATCTTCCTTGACGCACAAAAGGCTTTTGACAATTTGAATTGGGATTTTATTATCAATCAATTAACCATGATGAATTTCAGTGATAAATATATTGGAATGATTAAAACAATATATTCGGATCAAATTGCAAGAATAATTATCAATGGAGAAATATCTGATGAATTTAAAATATTAAAAGGAGTTAGACAAGGATGCCCCTTATCCCTACTGTTCATTTTTTCGATTGAAACACTATTACACCAAATTAGACAAAACCCAGAGATTAAAAGTCTAAGAATCAGGGAACAACAGTATAAAATACAGGCCTTTGCAGATGACTTGGTATTTAATATAGAAGAACCAATAGAAGTAGGACCAATATTATTAACTGAAATAAATCGATTTGGCAATGTAGCAGGTATAAAGATCAATAAAGGGAAAACTAAAATAATAACTAAAAATTTAACAAATATACAAAATCAAGAATTAGAAGAAAAATTGGAAATTCAAATAGTAAAGAAAATTAAGTACCTAGGAATCACATTAACTGCCAAATGTAGTACGATCAAGGAAGA
The DNA here is from genome assembly GCA_003457575.1 of Thermophis baileyi. Taxonomy (NCBI): domain Eukaryota; kingdom Metazoa; phylum Chordata; class Lepidosauria; order Squamata; family Dipsadidae; genus Thermophis; species Thermophis baileyi. The sequence continues at coordinate 4,115,693 of QLTV01001700.1, forward strand.
TAACTATAAAGAATTAGTTAAACGAATAGAAAGGGACTTAGAAAAATGGAATAAATTGCAAATCTCACTAATTGGAAGGATTTCGACCATTAAAATGAACATACTACCTAAATTATTATATTTATTTCAAACGGTACCGATCAAATTGGAGAAGAAGTATTTTGAACATTCAAATAGAATAATATCCAAATTTTTATGGGCGGGGAAAAAACCAAGGATTAAATTGAAGTTACTGCAAGATAACAGAAATAGAGGAGGGTTTGGTCTACCAGAATGGGAACTTTATTATCAAGCATCTGCACTAACATGGATAAAAGATTGGATACAACTAAAAAACAAAAGAATACTAACGCTTGAAGGATACGATCTGCAAACAGGTTGGCATGGATTTTTATGGGACGGAAAAAACAAGACACATTCATATTTTTCAAGACATAAGATCAGAGATTCATTACTTATGATTTGGACTAAAATTAAAAAAAAAATCATTATATGAAAATTCCGAGCTGGTTCTCAAGTATGGAAACAATAATACACCCAAATACAATAGATCTACATAAGATGGTCCGGTATTCTGAAATTTTAGATGAAAGAGGGGAATTAAAACCACAAATTTTGGATACAACACAAATTTAGAACAATGGGAAAGACTCTGGAACAAAAATTACAAACTTACAAAAGCAATTACGTACAAAGAGAATTTATACAAGATGTATTATAGATGGCATTTACCCCCAGCGAGACTGGCTAAAATGTACTCAAATTTATCACCTAAATGCTGGAAATGTAAATATAAAATCGGATCTTACTATCATATGTGGTGGACTTGCCCCGTAACAAAAAAATATTGGCTCAAAATCCAGGAATGGCTAGAGGAAATCACAAAACAAAAGGTAATCATGAAACCAGAAACATTTCTACTGGGAATTCTTGACTGGAAAATTGAGAAAAAATATTATTATATTATATTACATATACTAACTGCAGCAAGAATCTGTTTAGCACAATATTGGAAACAAAAAGATATACCTACCGAAAATATAATCATAAAAAAATTCTCGACTGTGCGGAATTAGATAAAATGACAATGGAATTAAATGAGGAGGAGGATTCGGAATATTATGAAATTTGGAACAAACTGTATGATTGGCTTCATAAGAGGGACCAAAACAAACTAAATGTAGTAAATTAAATTAGTATTGTAAATATTATGATGTCTATTTACGTTCAAATATGATAAATATGTTAAAGAATTATAACTAAGTATATAAATGGAAAAGATTATATAAGCATGAAACTAATGTTGATATAAGTTGCTGTACTATAACCCTAGAGGTTTTTGTATTGGATTTTTTGTTGTTGTTGTGTTGTATTGTTTTGTTTTGTATATTTTATATATGTTTTTCTTTATGTTGTTTTTAAATGTAAATAACTTAATAAAAATTATTTTTTTAAAAAAAAAGTCTGTTAATTTACAGGCAAGTATATAAACAGAAAACATAAACAAACGAACACAAATATTGTACTAATCTCCCCATTAGTATTTCTCCATATGCATCAACAATGGCCACCCAGAGCCAAAAAGCATTGTACCCCACACTGGAGAAGCCACTTTTTTTTTTAATCAAACCACTTTTTGCCCTAGAGGTTGGATGATCAGCTTGCTGATCCTAACCCCTTAAAGTGAATTACTATACTTCTGCTGTGTATTGGAACAGTTTTGAGTAGCACATTTCTGCTTTGAAGAGCTGAACAGCATCCTGACTCTAGGAAGCTGTGTANCCAAGATAGCAATAGCAATAGCACTTAGACTTATATACCGCTTCATAGTGCTTTACAGCCCTCTCTAAGCGGTTTACAGAGTTAGCATATTGCCCCCAACAATCTGGGTCCTCATTTTACCCACCTCAGAAGGATGGAAGGCTGAGTCAACCTTGAGCCGGTGAGATTTGAACCGCCGAACTGCAGCTAGCAGTCAGCTGAAGTAGCCTGCAGTGCTGCACTCTAACCACTGCGCCACCTCGGCCAGATGGCGGGCTAGCGCACGCTTAGGCGACCCCTGTGAAAGGGTCGTTCGACCCCCAAAGGGGTCGCGACCCACAGGTTGAGAACCACTGTTGTATAGTGATATATTGGCCATTCCTTATATTAAGTTGAATTTAAAGCAATGACTGACACAGGAATTACCAGGAACGGAATGATGTTCTTTCTTCTTTCTACCACCACTGTACCCAGGCAAAGGAAGCTGGTTGCTTAAGCAGGGCCAAGTGACTTTCTAATTGGATAGTATAAATTTGTTTGGAAATTACTTTAGAATTTCATAATAAAAATAATTAGGACTGTGCATCTTAACATTGCATACATACTTGGGGGGGGGGGGGTTCAGATATTTCAGGAATATCCAGAGACCAATCTAGACATAAACTTTCTATTTAAAAAATACCTGAATTAAAATATAAAGATTATATTTCTAGCTCCCAAGTTTCTCTTCCATTTTAAACAAATTCCATTATTGCTGCATGCATAAGCATCACCCTGGTAAAAGAGTCCGGGAGTTGGGCGGCATACAAATTTTATAAATAAATAAATAAAAGAAAATACTAAAGCACAACATGGCTTCTTTTTAGTTTAGAGTAATCTATGAATATATTCAACAAATCATAGTTTAAAAATGAAATTTAGAATTATGTGTGAACTCAGCAATTATTTATCATTTATACTTGTATGTCCATGTCAATATTACCTGTGAGTTCTTTCAAGTAGCATGAGTTTATTAGCTTCAAGATTTATGATCAGAGCTTATTTCTGCTTTCAAAACTCAGTTTCAGTTTCACCTCTGGCATAACCACAGATAGCTTCAGTGCATGCATCAGCTACACCACCAATCCAGTTTTTATTAACCAAACTTTTTAATAACTTTTAAATTTAACTACTGTCAGAAGCACTAGACCTTTCTTTTCTCTGTTAGTTGCCAAGCCAGGAATTTAATATAATCACCAGACGATTAGTGGAGGTCAAAGAATATATATTTCTCCAATCCAAAATTCTCAAGCAGTTTTGCACCCTACTGGCTCTGACAGAATTTTATTAGTTTAAAAAATATTTCATTCATTCTAGCTATTTAAAAAAACCAATGGAGATTATTATTACAGCTATAACTGTTCGGTCACATTAAATCAATAATAGGAGAAAGAACGCTCCAGCTGTGTCTTGTAGCCTTCTGTGCATATTTTATTGCTGTAGTATGAAGCAGGCAGATTTATATAGAAATCAATTTTTGATTTCCACAAAATTCAAAACTTAGATCAAACGATCTTCTATCTGAAGTAAATTATAATAAATACTGACAGAATACAATAACATACAGTAGGATTTACAATTCTATATGAAGGCATCCAAGCTTTTGTTGCTGTTTTTTTTATTATGAATTATAATGGCTCTTTCCACAAGACATTAAAAAAGAATATTCACTGGACTGTTCTTCTCTTGCAGGTCAACTTTAAAACAGGAAAATTAACCAAGTCATACAGTGGATGAAGACAGTTTTGCTAGAGATGGGGAAAATTTCAGAAGGAAAACTTGATGTACTATCTAAACACAATACAGATAATGCATCAATGAATATGAAGCACTCAAACAGTAATTTAGCTGAATTAGAAGACAGCATACTTTCTGGAAATTTCAAATCTACTATAATTATATTTTTAAAATTTAAGCCCTGGACAAAGGTTCTTGAAATGCATCTTCAAATCAGAAGTGTGCCATTTTCATCCAGTGCTTTTGAATAGATACAATTATGGTTCTTTGTTCATATGGTTTTGGTAACCTGGAAATAATAATCCCAAAACATTTATCCCAAAGCTTTTAGATATTTCCTTAAACCAGTAATTCTCAACCTTTTCTTACCATGGACGCCCTTTGAATACCTTTTGTGGACATGGACCATGGCCATGGACCCCCAAGACTTAATTCAAGATTTAAATCATAACATTTCTTCAAGCCTTCACAAACCCCGTGATGACATTGCGCCCCCCAGTTGAGAACCACTGCCCTAAACTTTTACATTTTTAACCAGAGATATTATGTTATCTCATTATGATAGTTCAATATTCTCTATGTATTATAATGGAGTTGCATGTGGAAATGAAAGAAAATCACTAATTGAAATTCTATTATAAATTATTTTCAACAATTATAAGATATAGAAGTTATATTGTCTATCTTTTCCTCCTATTTATTATTAACTTTTTTTTCTTTTAGAGTTTTATAGGGTCCATTTCCTGAGATGCAATTCCTATCTCAGTTATCATTTTTGTTACTTTTTCTCCTCTTTATCTCTTCTACTTAGTAATGGTATTAATCAAATTCAGCTCTTGTCCTTACTCTTTTTTTCTCCATGTCAATATTATTCAGTACCTCAGTTTTAAGATCCTCTTCCCTGATTCTGTATCGTTTCCTACCCCTGTGTATCAACACATCTCTGGTGTCCCTTCTATTTCTACATGACCACAGAATTATATCATATGATATATATGTTGAGACTCTGGAAAGAGTGCAGAGAAGAGCAGCAAGAATGATTAGGGGGCTGGAGGCTAAAACATACGAAGAACAGTTATAGGAATTGTCTAGTCTAATAAAAAGAAGGACTGGGGGGCATGCTAGCACTGTTGCAATATTTGAGGGGATCCTAAAAAGGGGGGGAACTATTTTCCAAAGCACCAAAAGGCAAGACAAGAAACAATGGATGGAAACTAACCAAGGAGAGAAGCAACCTAGAACTAAGGAGAAATTTCCTAACGGGGAGAGCAATCAACCAATGGAACAGCAGTGCTCCATCACTGGAGGATTTCAAAAAGAGACTGGACAACCATTTATCTGAAATGGTATCGGGCAGGGCTAGATGTGGCCCGCGCAGGCCACGCCTACCCCAGCTTCGCAAAGGCAAAAAACGTCCCGATACGTCACAATACGGCCCGTGATGCAATCAGGTTTGACACCCCTGGTATAGGGTCTCCTGCCTAAGCAAGGGGTTGGACTAGAAGACCTCCAAGCAGGGTGGATTTTATTTAAATCAAGTCGATTAAAATCACGATTTAAATGATTTAAATCACTAGTAAAAAGACTTGATTTAAATCAACTCAATTTAAATCATAATTTTTAAAGCGCAACTGTCATCTCTGTCCCACAGCAGCTCCTTCTCTGACCCACTGTTGACAGTCCTAATATTGCAGAATATACAGCTTCATGCTACATAACTAAGCTGCATTTCATGCTGAATAAACTAAATTATTAATGTATCTTAAATAGAAAACTATCTTTAGATAAATTTTTACTCCAAAAGCATTTTATTAAAATAAATTTGATAAAAATAAAAAAAAATCCGATTTAAATTAAAAAAAATTGATTTTTTTTAAAAAATAATCATTTTATCCACCCTGCCTCCAAGTTTCCTTCCAACTCTATTACTCTATGTTCTATGAAATCTTTCAAAAGCAATCTCTTTAATTATTCTGGTTATTTTTGCCAGTATTTGCTGCACATAACTGGTAAGGTCAATTTCTCATCATCTTCCTCTTTACATAGTAACATTTAATAACACTTTTGATTTAGCTTAACATTTTCGAGTCAGTTCAGCTCTGCACATAAATAACATGTAATAGCATTTTCAATTCAGCTGGGTTTTGTAACACTAAAATATTACAAAAAGTCATCTTTCTACATAGTACTTTAAATATTCAATTTTATCTTTAAGCAGTGCTTACATTCTGCTTAAACATTATTTTCCTATGTTCTAATACGTCCTTTAAAATATAGTTTTCTAGTTAGTCTTGCTTCATGGGGTTTTTTTTCTCCATTTCACAACAGAATACAGGTATTCACATTGGTTGTTTGTTGTATTTTTGCTGACAGGTTTCTCCCCTTGATCTTTTTCTCCTTACAGTTGATATTATTTTGCCTTCTGCATTGTCATGTTGTTGTTTTTTAAAGAAGCTTCTCCTTAAAAAAAAATTCTGAAAAGCGCTCCCATCAAGATAGACATTAATGAGAAAATGTTGCATATGCTAGCAGCGGTGTCTAATACTTGGGAAGAGAAGGGGGGAAATTTAAAAAGACAAAGGCTGAAAAACAGTGAATGGAAACAAATAGAAATAGGAATGTAACAGAAAGAAATGTAAAGTTATGCATCTAGGTAAGAAAAATAAAATAAACACATACAGTACGGAGAAAATCTGGCTCAAGAATAGCACATTCAAGAAGGATTTGGGTGTTCTAGTGGATCACAATGTCAACATCTCCCAACAATCTAATATACAGTATCTGCAAAGAAAGCCAACATCTTGAAAAGTATCAAGAACTATTTTTTAAAAAACATGATGGGTTGAGATACTAAAGGTTGCACACTACAGGAAACCAGAAGGAACTACAGGTAGTTCTCAACTTATGACCACAATTGAGCATTTCTAAGGAGACAGTTGTTAAGTGAGTTTAGCCCTATTTCACAACCTTTCTTGCCACAGTTGTCAAGTGAATGACAGCAGTTGTTAAGTTAGTAACACAGTTGTTAAGTGAATCCCCATTACTTTGCAAAAAGTGATCACATGACCCCAGGACACTGCAATTGTGATAAATAGATGCCAGTTGCCAAGTGTCAAAATTTTGATCACGTGACCACAGGGATGCTGCAATGATCATAAGTGTGAAAAATGGCCATGTCACTTTTTTCCAGTGCCACTGTAACTTTCAGCATTCACTAAACGAATGGCTGTAGGTCAAGGAGAAAAAAAGTTTCTCACAACTAAATGTAAAGGTCTGTAAAATATTAAGAGGAGTATAAACCTGAAGCTTTTCTTATAATGCCAAGATTCCGTTTTAATTATAACTGAATTTAATCACAGGACACTACAGCATTTGGGAACAGATGCTATGTTATCAATTGCCTTATTATTGCTCATCCAAATTAAATTACTTAAAAGAAGCTATTCCTTTGGGATTTGCCTCGATAGAACACATATTCTATAGTAATGGTAAAAAAAAGTCTGCCCATCCAGCTTAGAAAGGGGCAAAAACAGAAACAAAGACAGGAGTTGGAGAAAGATACATTGGAAGCAAGACAGCACAAACTTGTATAGGAGGGAAAATGTCTGTGTCTGTAAAATGGGTGTTTTGTGTAATTCACTATTGAGGAGTATGTCTTTGACTGGGGGCAACAAAAATAAAGTAAGGGGAGACTAAGTGGATGTGCATGTGTGAAAGATACAAACCTGTATAGAGAAATCAGTGATTTAGCAAGATGTATATTATGTGGTTTGAAAATAGGTAAGAAAAAAAATCTACTATAAAGACATTGTATATGTTTTGGACCTCTGCTTTATAATCTAACCCTGGAGATAATTTCTTGTCTTTTAGCATCACCTGTGACAGCCACTTGTGACTCCACCCACAAATCTCTCAAAATTCCAAATAAGTTCACCCGATCAAAGAGACCACTACTAAGCCAAACGAATCAATGGAAATTCCTATCCATATAACACGAATGGATACATTTTACTAAGAATGCCATTTCTATCCCCAAATCCATAGAGAAATAAGCTTCAGCTAATAAAAGCCAATGTAAGGCATCAAGGTGAAAAAAAAATCCTAGGACCGTTTTCCACTCAAAATCATCGGAACATAATGTGAACAGTTGTAATATTATTTTTGAAGAAAAACAAGACAGAAACTGAGATGAGCTTAGTTTCTTAAGTTAATGCTTTAAAAATCTGAAGGAGGAAGGGAAGTTACAACGGTAATTATGAAAGGAGTTGAACTGGTATCACCTGCCCCATTACGTAATGATCAGTAAATGGCCTACAAAACTGTGGGTCTGTGGCAGCTGAAAAAAATAACCATTATCTAAACTCGGAGTATTGATTACCATAGATGTACCCATGAAATAATTAGCAGCATCCTCAGAACCTTACATCGAAATGATAAACACACTGTTGTGACTTAAGCTCTGCTCCTTTGGGGAATGTACGTGTGATGCTTTGACACATGTAGAAAAGATGTGAAATTTGCACTATGATCCTATTTCTATCAGACTGAACCTCTTTACATCCTTTGGCAGACACCACTGGATAAAATATTATTGCTTCAAGTCATTGTTTCAAAGACTGTCCCTGTCAACTCTGTGTATCTTTTCATAGCCACTACAGAACGCTTCACTGGCAATCCTACTGGAAATAGTGCCAGTCTATGCGCACACAAACAGGCTTTGAAGGAACCAGGCAAAATTTTCCAAGGTCGTATTTATCTAAATGCAACTACTTATATCTAATTAATCAGAGTATTATGAAATACTTTATCAAATGCTTTCTTAAGATCAATTATGTCCAAATCATTCTCACAATCTACTAAGGAAGCTGCCTGAATAAAACATAACCTCTGACAAGACTATTCTTAACACATTCATACCAGCTTCTAATAATAACTACATTCTTCTCAAGATCAATATTTATGAATGGCTCTAGGAACTTCCTAATTACAGATGTCAGATTTACTGATCTATAACTGCTTGTAGCCTGTTTTTTTCTGGTTTGAGGAGAGAAACATTTACCCTCCTCTAGTCATTTGATAATTTGACAACTCAGAAAGTTCAGAATGCCCAAGGAGCTGCTGATACAGATCTACAGAGGAATTATTGAGTCTGTCATTTGTACAAACCAGATATTTGTACGGTCTGGTTTGGTACAGCATCCACACAGGACAGGTAGAGACTTCAACAGATCGTTAGATCTGCAGAAAGAACTATTGCAACCAGCCTAGCTTCCACTGAGGAAATGCATACTGCACAGGTCAGAGGGTTGAGAAATTATTTACAGACCCCTCACATCCTTGGACATAAACTGTTTCAACTCCTCCCCATGGGACACCACTACAGAGCATTGCATGCCAAAACAACTAGAGTTTTTTTCCTCGTGCCATCACTCTGCTGAACACTTTATTTCCACAGTTCTGTCTTATGTCTAAGTATATTACCATGTAGTATGGCTATATTACTTTATCCTTATCATCTGTTCCACTACCTTCTCTATTAATATCAATACTATGATTATTATCCTGCATTATTATTAGTTATTATGATTATTATTATTTTTTGGTTTGTATGTACACTGAGAGCTTATGCACTAGAGACAAATTCCTTGTGTGTCTAATCACACTTGGACAATAAAGTCCAAGTATTCTGCTCTGCTCTGCTCTGCTCTGCCCTACCCTACCCTACTCCATGATTTGTCAAAGTAAATGAATAGAATCTTACCATCAACGAATACATCATTGTCCTAGGATGCACTGAAGGGAAATAATTTGCCCTGGAAACTTCAGATTATTTAAAATCAGTAAGACTTTCCCTTTGATTCAATCAAAGGTTCTATCTCTTTATCAGCTTATTACTGTTGTCTATACTGTATATAGCCTTTACAGATGGTAGAGCCAAAATAATTCTGCCTTTTCTCTGTTCCGTGTTACTTTTACCATCATCTTCACTGAGCAACTCACATATTATTTTTTTCTTATTTTAAATTTATCTGATATATCCCCTTTTCTTGTCCATTGTCAATCTCCTGGCTTTAGATTTTTTTGACACCATCTCCACAAATCTGGACTACTTCTAAGTATTCTTTGTTAGTTATCACTTACTCTTTCAGTCTACATATATAAACTTCAGAATTTTAGTAAGCTTCTTGTGTAGCCGCAGTAGGTTATTTTGTTATATTCCCTTTTTTCTCTTATTGAGTTTACTTACAATTAATGCATTTATAAACTTTTTAGGAACATCCACCATTGGACTCCTTTACAGATTACTTTTTTCCATCACAGAATCCTATTACTTATTGTTCTTTTATCAAGATTCACTTTCCTGAAGTTCACAATATGGACATTTCATTTGACTATACTCAACTTTAATTTCCCTTAAAATGTAGAATTGCAGCATCACATGGTCACTTTCTTTCGAAGTTCCCACCTTTTCTAATTCCTGCTGTATCTTTCTACATTTTCAGAAGAAGAAAAAAATTCAGCAAAATTGGGAAGGACTGTGCTTCAATTACCTGAAAGGTTCATATTTGGTAGACTTCATCTCCCAACACACATCAAAATCATTAAAAATTCCCATCCCATTTCAAAGAAAGTTGTTTGAAAGCTTTATTTTGGAGAGGTTCAATCATATTTTGTCTTTACTAAGTGTTAGTGGTGGACATCAATAACAGTACTGCTTTGATTCCATGTTTCATTTACTTCTGTCTGAATGCTCTGAAGCATATCAGCAAGTTCATTCCCTTGAATTTCTTTGTAAATGAAATACACATAAAATTTTAATATACCGCACTGTGCAACTCCAATTCAGTTGATTTTGTTCTTTTCAAACAAGTTGCTTTGCTGTATTCCAAACTGATATACCAGCATAATCATATTTCATATTTCTCATCTTGTTTCATTCCCATATTGTGAATGAACAACGAAAGCTATTAATCTTGTAAATGGATAATTTTCCACTGAGTGGTTTAATAGAACTTAATATACTTAATATGTTTCTTATTCCAATAGGGCTCCAATCCCACAAGATGATGGAGTTGCTGTACCAACCTTGCCTATAATTAGATCACAAATGGGAATCGGGGGCTAAGGATGCCTGGATTAGAGAAAATGCAGACGCATTATTCGTCAGACATATACTTTTCACTGGACATGAATTAACTGAACCTAAATGGATAAGACACCTCATAAACTGGCAGATCCTCTGACACACATCCCTATTACAGTGGGGCAAAAAAGTATTTAGTCAGCCACCAATTGTGCAAGTTCTCCCACTTAAAAAGATGAGAGAGGCCTGTAATTGACATCATAGGTAGACCTCAACTATGAGAGACTAAATGAGAAAACAAATCCAGACAATCACATTGCCTGATTTGGAAAGAATTTATTTGCAAATTATGGTGGAAAATAAGTATTTGGTCAATATCAAAAGTTCATCTCAATACTTTGTTATATATCCTTTGTTGGCAATGACAGAGGTCAAACGTTTTCTGTAAGTCTTCACAAGGTT
>QLTV01001700.1:4134757-4192320 GCA_003457575.1 Thermophis baileyi
CTTCGGGCGGCGGCTGGGGCGGACCCAGGGTAGCCTGCTCCTATGCCAAAACCGGCTTTCAAGATCCCAATGCCGATTTTTAAAATTTTTTTCCGAAGAACACGAAGCCAAGGCAAGCCGGCTTGCGCCCGCCGGCAAAAGGCGCCAAATTCAAACCTGTACGATGTCCTGAGGTTGCAAGACAAATTCAAATGGAAATGACTCGTTTTCTGCCTAGAGGTGTTCAGCCACTAAGCGAAGCGTGTCTCTCTGGCGAGGACTGAGTCGATAACTGGAGTCAGTGACAGAGGCGACGCCAGAGAGAGAGGAGATGGAGGCGTGGCTAAAAATTATGACTCAGTCTCCAGGCAGAAGGACGAAGTCACAACCCATTCCTGGACTATCCTGCAACCTCACTGGAGAACATGGAACTATGAAAGCTATATGAAGTAATGTAGATGATTCTCTTGTCCTTAAGATTCTAGTATGAGTGGACAAATTTGACTGACTGTGAATGCACTTTTTATATTTATATTTTGGGGCATCTGAGGATCACAGTGGTATAACAGTGATGCAATGAAATCCTAAATTGGATGGGCATATCCAGTATAGAAATTTGAAACAAGCCACAGTGATGTCACATGCTCCAAGACATCATCACAGAACTGGTCTCAATTATACACATTCACTGTGGGATAACAGTTCAATTTAAAAAGTCTTGAGACTACAATAAATTAACTCCTCCATCCTACTAATTACCATAGGTATTTGAAAAACATCCTAATGCCTACACTTGACTCACGAATGTCCTGCACAAAAGACCAAATTTAACCAATGAAATTGTTGATGCTGTTAGTTTCTGCTGCATTTGTTTTGGTTAAGTAGGAAACATCAAGGGATAAAATCAATTCTCTTAATATTTTTTTTTAAAGCAAGAAAATTCAGTCAAAATGCAACAAAACAACTGGGATTGTCTTTCCCACAGAACAAAGGTAAAACGCAATTTAAGAAGTATGCACAAATCACTGTATCCGGGACTGACGCACTAGACCATTCTAGATACACTACATGGATAATCTCTTCAGCAGTGTCACTGTAAAGGCTGCACTATATTAGCAGCTTGACAGTCTGTCCAAAGATCTGTGTAGTATTTTCCAGAAGGGTGCACTTACAGAACACATATCAGTATAGCTTTTCTCACAAAATACAATATAGGCAGCTCTGTATTGGTAGCAGAATTTCACTCTAGTAGCCTTAGTGTACCCTTAGAAATCTAAATTATAAATAAATAAACTTCAAAGTTCATACCAACAGTGACAATTTATCAGTTCATTTTAGAAAATAAAATAAACATTTCTGAAAAATTACTAATTATGTTCAAGTTACTTCATGTTATACATTATAAAGCATGTAAGCTGTTTATTTTATTAATAAAGAGAAGGACAATTATTTAAATAAGCTTCATTCTGATACTATGATTTACTTTATAACAATAAATCTATAGTTGTTGCAAAGGCACTAGCAGTATAATTTTTCTGCATCACTCCCTCAATCCTCAGAAAAAGCAGAGATATTCAAATAAAAATATAAATTTCGAATTATATGCAATCCTAACTAGATTACACAAGGAGGCTTCCAACTCACACAAAGGAGGGTATATTCCTCTTTTCCTGAAACTTATTCTAGAGAACTCTTCAATCATCTGGATCCAATTAGATAAGTGTGCAAAGATTCAAGGAAGATGTCAGTTAGATACAAGCACTCTGTTCCACTGGTCACACAACTTGGTTAAGCATTATAGATTCAATAATATTCTTAACTAATGCACAGAAATGCGCAAATTTGTCAATTTTAGGACTTTTTCCATTTTTAATTCCTACAAATATCTCAAATTTTATTTGACTTAAATATTAAGAGTTTGTGTAACTTGTATTTTTATGCACATTATTGCAGTATTGCTTAATGTTTTGTAAACATTTTCCTCTAATGTAATTCTTACAGATTCTGATATTTCACTATTATATTAAAATATTTAAACAACTTCAAATTTTGAAAATTTGGTTTATATACAGGTTTAAAATTTCAAAATTGGACAAATGTGAACTACACTAATTTCTTCACCTATTGAATTTAAAATGTGTAAGTTTTAAGCAACCAATTTGGTATGGCTATACAGTATTAAGCAAAATAATGTTTTAAATATTCTAAAGCAGGTCAAGAAATAAGCATATGTAATAGTTCAACTATTTAGTTATAGAAAACTCACAAACATTACATTTAATTTTGTAGTAGGTACCTACTTTCTTTAAGTCAATACGACATTTTAAAAAAACTATATAAATTTTAAATGATGAATATACATGCAACTACTTAGAAAACAAAATCAGACCAGTGATGATACTATGGTAAAATAACCTGAGTCACAAATCTGCACCTTGAATATTTACAGTTCACCATATGCATTAAAAAAAAAAAGAGATGACAATAAACTGGGAGAAATCAGAGGCTGAGACAGAGAACAATAGAGTGTATCAACTCCTCCATAACACAAAATGAGTATACTATATATACATGTAATAGAATTTACAAATACTGAATAAGTATTTTTCAGTATTCTTTAATATACATAAAGTATACAAAAATATACAAAAGTAATTTTAAGACTTTTATCTATTTTACTAGCCATCTGGTTTAGATGAAAAAATAGAGGGGAAAAAACAGGTAAACCTAACACTTCAAAATTACTTTCTGCTTGGACATTCAATTGCATGTATATGTAATAGTAAGAACATTCTAGAATAAAATTCTTGCCTAATAATTAAATTTGTTCACACAAAGTTAGTATCACTCTTTTATGAGCAACAAACATTTTGTATTTTGAAATTCATATTCACTTAAGTGACATAAAAGATTTTTAACCAGAATAGGGTTATGGCTTAAAAATAAAAATGGCTAACTTATTCAAGGCCAAAGGTAAACTAAAATTGAAAACCAGGTGATTAACCAAAGCTCCTAAAATTAAATCATGGATTTGGAATTTAAGAAATATACAAAGGGAAATACAAACAAATCATATTCTATTGCAATGTTGTTCACATGCTGATTTAAAATATTATAATAATATAAGCATTATTTTCTTGATATATTTCAAAGAATGAATGGGACACAGAAATAAACTGCAAGGTTAAAGAAAGGAAATAAACCAGCAGCTCTTCCATAACGTTTTGGGATTTACTTTTTATATAGGCTATATCAAAATCTTCCCACCGTTTATAATTTGCCCTCTTCAAGGTCATTAATGTTTCCAATGAAAACAGTCTGAGGATTTTAAAAAGATAATCCCTGGCTAGGATTTCTAAACCTTTATTTCTAGCAAAATATGCATAATCTGAAGAGTAGTTTATGTAACATGTTTTTACTCTCAAGTGCTATCGCTTTGAACATTGCTTTTATATGCTCAAGTCATTAGCTGTGACTTGAACATGACTACCTTATTCCCCAGTGAGAATTCAAATATTATAACTCCATCTCAGGAATATTCTACTAATACTTAAACCTGCAGGACACCAATTTTTGTATGAACTTTCCAGAACATTTAGGCAAATCAAAGTAGTAGGAAACATAACTCATCCTACATTTTTTCTATGGGTTCAGCAAATTTCTCAGGAAGAGTCATATTTAGCTTGAGAAAAGTTTTTAGTCTGATATGCATTCTGTTGACATTATACAATAACTGTAGGAACACTTATGTGAAATAGCCTCCTGACTAAGCTAGTTTTATTAGTACCTCCAGTTACTGCAATATATTGAGAAAATCCAAACACCAATAAGACAGCTTTGAGGATGTGGGGGAGAGGGTCTCCTTTTTCATAGTTTTCTCACACCCACTTGTCCTGATCAGATCTTATTACATAAGAAATGCAATATTATTACACAAGGTGCTTCCAGTTGGGAATTGAATAATCGCACTACTTCATGCAAGCATTTTTACATACATCCATATTACTTCATCTTCCACTTGTAAATTATTCATTTTCTCATTGCTTTATTGTTGTTACTTCACACACTCACACACAAATACCCAAAAAACTTTTCAAGGACAAAAAGGTGAAATAGCTGAATCTATTCATACTATACTAGGGCATCTCCTTCTAAAAGCAACCCAAATTTCCAATGTCTCTAAATATCACGTATCGCAATCATAAATTCCCAAACTATATAAATATATTTGCATATCTTCTAAAACATCCATTTCTACCAATTTGTTAAGTTTACAGACATCAAAAAATCAACTCTGATTTTTTTTTTTTTACAAAAACAGATATTATTTAAAGGCATATTCCACAAAAGCAATAACTGCAGTCCTAATATAGGACTACATTTATGGTTTTCATTTCAAATGCGTTCAGTTGAAGAATTCAAATTGCTAACAGTATATAACTAAAACTCATACACAAGATCTGAAAGGCTCCTCTTTACCCCTTCTATTATTTGCTTTTGTCAGAAGATGAGGTATTGTTGCAGCTTTTGGCTCAGCATTGCTGCTTGGTAAAATATCTGCAGTACATAGAACAATTTGGTGGGGGGGGGGGGAGAGAAGGAGAAGAAGATCCAAGGAAATATATTCAGTTGGAGTCCACATATTAAGTGATCTGCTCTTGGACAGCTGCCATACATTTTCACAGGTTTGTTTTATCAGTAAAGCACTTAGGAGTGAGAAGGAAAAAAGACCAGACACATGTAGGGGGCTTTCAAAATAACAGCTCCTTGCCCTACCAATGGAAAGGCATTGTGCAAGCTATTTTCTCTCTCTCTCTCTCTTTTTAATGTGTCGTCCCCCCCCCTCTCACCCGTGGAAAGAAATGAAACAAGACGTCTAGAAATCCCTGATAAAATCCCATACGCGAGGCAGGACGACCGCAAAATAAATGACTGACTAGTTCGACCACTGGAAGCGTCCCAAGAAGTGACCCACACCTCAGGAGCGAGAAGGGAAAAACCGAGACGCGGTCGGTTCGCCCCGTGCAGCGCCCTGCTAAAAGTCCCATCCCGCTACACCACCACCCCTTGAGAGCGGGGCGCCGTCCAAGCCAAAACCTCGGATGTTAAGGGCTTTTCCACGCGGTCCAGGGTTTCTCAACTGGGGAACAAGAGCGAGTGCCGACTGCCCTTTCTCCAGAGAGAGAGAGAGAGAGAGAAATATCTATTTCAGAAGCCCATGGGGGGAGGGGAACCGCCCCAAAGCATCACCCCTGGGGATGTTACTCTACGGGGGTCCTTACACCTGACAGACAACAGTTTCGTTTCTGGATATTGTACTCATCCGCCCCTGGTCACTCTTTAAGAACAGGTGACGGCAGGGGCCATAAAACTCCTCGCCAGGTTTCCGCTCCTGACCCCTCCCACAATATTGTAGAGACAGCCGGGGAAGAGGGAGAGGGAGGTTTGCAGTTCCTCAGCCCATCCCCGCCTCACCGAACGCCCGTCTCTCGAGGAATTCCAGAGCTGAGCCGGAGTATTTGCCTTAATTCATCAACTCTCTTAATGCAGCACTCCCGAGATGTCTCCCCTATTAGCAATAGGTTGCCGCGCGAGCCATCTGCTCCTCGCCTCGGACCCTCAGTCCCAGCCTACGAACAATGCGCGAAGGGGACGCGAAGCCCCAAAAGGAAAGAGAGGCGCTTAAGTGCTTACAGTTCGCAGGAACTGTATCTCGTCTTCCCCTTCGCCCACTTCAGCCATGGCGCTCTCCCGCTCTCCTTTTCGCCTCCCGGGCGCTGCTGCTGCTGCTGCTGCCTCCGGAGCCCGGGTTGGCAGGTGGTGTGGAACTGCAAGAGGAGAGGCACTCCTGCGGGACGGAAGCAGGAGGAGGAGGAGGAGGCGAGGGGGTGGGGTGGAGAGGATGCTGTCTGCAGCTGAGCGAGAGGCTCCCAAGCCGAGCTGGACCTTTAGTAGGGAAAGAAAGTGAGAGCGGCCCGGAGCCGGTCGATTAGCCCCAATCTGCTCGAACGTGTGTCACTCCCTCTCTGCAGCAGAATGGCAGCTCAGCCGGGGTTCCTTGGTGCAAGTGCATGGGGAAGAACTAAAGCGGGGAGGGAAGAGAGGGCTGCGATTAACAGGGACAACGGGGGTGGAGCTCCCCGACTACTGCAGGTGATCCGCAGCCGGCTTTTTCCTGCAAAAAGCAAACCTGAAGCGCAGCGCCGCTCTCTGGCCGGCCGGCCGCTGGCTCGCTCGCGCGCGCGCGCTTCCAAAGCCACTCCCTCCACACCCTGCGCGCCGAAGGCGTGGAAGACAGACGCGCGCCAGGCGCAGAGAAGAACTGCATGTTGACGTGCAGCGGAGGAGGAGGACGGGCGGTCGGGCGGCGAGCCTGGCCAGCCTTCGACCGAGTGGTCACAATCTCCTTAGGGAGGAGGAGACCCCCCTCCTTAGGGAGGAGGAGACCCCCCCCAGGTGGGATGCCAGAAGAGCTCCGCAAACCGATTAGCGGGGTTGTCATAAAGCCCCCCACGACAGGTAGAAAACCGTCAGGTTCTCACGGCGTTTTCCGCTTGGGTGGCACCAAAGGGGGAAGGTAGACTTGACTTTGGTCATTTGTTGAATCTAGAAATCGATGGATTTGAGCTGGTCTTTTTCTGACTGATGCGTGATACTGTTAGTAACATCACGTCTGCTACTATAGCACTACAGTACCAGGGTAATGGCAGCAATACTATTGTTATTGGCCGTCCAGAGTCCACTGGAGTTGAGTGGCCAGTACATTTAAATAATAAGTGACCAAGAGAAGACCTATTCCAAATCTAATAATGCTTTGAGTTACTTAGAAATTCAGAATATTTGGATGCTTTTGGCTTCCAAAGTGTACCAGAACTCCAATGTTCCCTTCTCAAAAAAAAAAAAAAAAAAAAAAAAAAAAAAAAGAAAAAAAAAAAAAAAAAAAAAAAAAAAAAAAAAAAAAAAAAAGCAAGTTTGGTGTGGTGCTTAAATGGTTGGCCTGGAAACCAAGAGACTTGAGTTCTAGTCCAATCTTAGGTATGAAATATCAGCTGGATGACTTTGGGCTAGTCACTTGTTCTTAGCCCAATTCACCTCACAGGGTTGTTGTGAGGAAAATACCGGTAGGAGGAAGTTAGATATGTTTGCCCTATTGAGGTATAAATGGAAAAAAGAGCAGGATATAAATCTTAAAAAAGCAAATTTCAAATGCATTTCTCTGGGAGGCCGTGCAGCTTCTCCTGGGGCAAAGCAAAGAAGGCCAGTTGTTTCATCAGTCCGATTTTGAAGGAGGGAGATCACCAGATCCCAAAGAAGAAAGGCAGACTGCTATAGGGAGATGCTTCCCTCAAGTTCTTGCTTACTAGCCATTAGTCTTTGAAAATAAGCACCTTTCATTGTGCTTGAAAACAAGTACTTATGGCAGTGCAGCACCATCAATCATTGTAATGCAATTCAACCTTGCCGCTCCATTTAACTTCTGTTAGCTACCCTGCATTCAGCAATATTTGAAGCTTCCAGGCTGTATTCAAGTGCAACACTAGTTTTATGCATTGCCATAATCAGGTAAGGAAATAACTAGTGTATTGTAGAGATCGTTGTGGCCAATCTGTTGTTTAGGATGGCAGTAGGTGGCAGAGACACTGTAAATGAGTCCATCCAGGCTCAGCTAACCATGCTTATTTACTGAAATGGTACATTTATCTCATCTAGTACATTTCAGCACCTGCCTAGCCTTACATGATTCTCATGATAATTAGCAAGATGGACATCATACTTGAATTATAATCAGGAGTACACTTGGAGCTGCTAACATCTGGCTCTTCCAACAGGCAATGGGTTAGGTGGACTATAATATGTTCCCCTGATAAATTAGATTATATTTTTAAATTGTTAGTGGATCTTGTTCTGGTCTTCCCCTGATGTCTGTGAGATTATTGTTTATGATTGTTATTTTAACTCTCTGCTATAAGCTACCTAGCATTACTTTTTGAATAAGGCAGAATACAAATTGATTAAATTTTAAGAATAAACAAAACCATGATTCATATTGTCACAGTGCAAACGGCACCCTGTTATACTTGCATCTCAGTATTGGACACAGCTGTGTAAATTACAGTTTGCATTGTGATAGATCTTTCATCCCTTTGCCCCGCCCTAGGATTGTTTATTAAATGTATAAAGCCACTTAACAGGATTGAGCTATCAATGGTTATTGAATCTTGATGGCTGTTTGTTTCATGGCTGGAATCACAATTGGGATGTCTTTTATACCAGCTGCTAATGGAGGAGGGATATCTTGTTCTAATTTGCCATTGCAGGACACAGCATATTGAGTAAGATGACCATATTGTCTAGTTCATCTCAGCCACTATTCTTAAATATTACAGGTGCTGCAGACATGTAGGCCAGATGGGAATGGCATGGCCAGGTACTTCAGAGTGTGGGCAGGTGCACAAGCAGGTTCTATGGAATGGGTGTGCGTGGGCCACAGGGGGCCTGTGGGCAGCCACTCGGGGAGCGTGGGCAGGCAAAAAACAGCAAGAGTGATTTCCCATTTCCTACCAGTTTCCCTATTGACTTTGTTTGTGGGAAGCTGGCATGGAACATCAAAAATCACAATCATAGACCACAGCTTGCTACAACATTGTAACTGCAAGCCAGGCATCGAGGGCCCAAATCACAATCATGTGCTCAGAGGGATGCTGCAGCAGCCCCTCATAAGTCCCCTTCAATGAGTGCCATCACAACTTTGAACAGTCACTGAACAAGTGGTCATACATGTCTTGAGTGCCATTTAATTCCAAACAGCAACAAAACATTTAAAACAATAATATAAACAAGAAACATCCTCTACCTGCACTATACACTGATGGTAGATCAATCCTCAGTGTCCCCCATGAAGAGCCAAGTCTTTAAAGCCCTTTGGAAGTCCAACAAGATTTGGGTTTTCAAGCTTTTGAAAGTTACTCACTTTTTAAAACATCCTAAGGTAGGCAAAAACCAGCTATTCAAATGACTATCATTGCAAATACATCCGTTTTCCTCTTTAAATACCCATTGTAGGTTTGTTTTGAAAAATGAAAAATGTGTTTTCATTGCCATTTTTACTAAACGGCAGAAACTAGCGTATTACTTCAACTGATTTCTTTAATAATTGGACATTTTGTAAAGAAAATGGGAAAAGTACTCAGAGCATGAGAAAGGGAAGGTTGGCAGGGTATACATGTTGATGGCATGGATCTTGTTCTTTCCATTGAGCTGGCTCTTCAAGACCTGTCTTATTCTTTGGTAATAGTTTGATGTCGTTGTCTTCCTTGCCTCCTCATCATGGTTCCCATGTGACTGTAGATACCAAGCTGCTTGTACCTAAGCTATATGTCTGCTATTTAACCCACTGGTAGTTCCCACTCCATCACCTACTTTCCCTCTCTTGACTGTCAGCTCACTTCTCCAGTCCAAATATTATCCCAGTGTCCTCGCTGTAGATCTGTGTCCACTGGATCAGTGAATAGATGTCTTATTCACTCTTAGCTTGATGTTATCCATATAGAGGAGATGTCTGGTGGTAGTTCCACTCTTGGATTTCTATCAATATCCATTCCTTGTAATTATCTGGCTAAGGGGGTGAAAGCTTGTTGCAAAAAAAGGCTGCATGTGGTGTAGTCACCTTGCTTTATGCTGCACTTGATGGCCACTTCTATGAGTTGGCTTCCAGTGTTGTCTTTCTCAGCTCCATTGAGTTCTTGAGGAAGGTCCTCAGTGTCCCGTTGACTTTACATAGCACCAGGCATTCATAGATCCATGTGTGTGGCATTGAGTCGAGGGCTTTCCTGTAGTCAATCTAGGATGTACTCAGATTGGCCTATTTAGACCTTGAGTCTTGGGCAACTGCTCAAGCAACTGGTGTTTTGATCTCTGGTGTTGTTCCCAATGCCCTTCTGAACTGTGCTCATGTACTGTCCATATGGTCATGTAGCTTAGCAACTAGATGCCTGATAGGACATTCCAAGTTGTGGGGAAGCAGTTTATTGCCCAGTAGTTGGACAGTGCTGTTCCCTTAAGCCTGGGGAGGGTGAAAAACAGCCCAACTGGAAGTTCATTTCCGAACTTCCGGTAGGCCCGTTGGGTCTGTTTTTCACCATCCACATGCTCCGGAGGCTTTCCTGAAGCCTGGGGAGGGCAAAAAACGGCCCAAAGGGCCTACCGGAAGTCCGGAAGCTTCAGTGAGCCCTGCGCGCATGCGCGGGGGGGCAGCGCAGAGGGGTTGTGCACGCATGCGTGGGGGGGAGGGCATTGCATTATGGGTGTGGGCGTGCGCTATCGCGTGCATGCGCGCCCTTTTGGCACCCAAGCAAAAAAAGGTTCGCCATCACTGCTCTAGGGCTTCAGATGGGATCAGGCCTTTGTATTTTTCCAGTAGCCAAATCATATCCTTAATGTTCACACCCTTCTGTAATTCCACCAATTGATTAACCTCTCTCCAAGTTACCTTGATCTTATGCTCTAACCTCATGTTCTGGAGGTGGTGGTGGTTATGTATTGCTGTTCTTGATCATATAGCCAAGTATACCCAGGATTATAGCAGTTGTATGGTATACCAGTTCATGGTTTACGTTATGGTGGTGGTAGGGATTGTTTTGAAGGCTCTATTGGCATCTTCTAGCATACTATATGATGGTGATTCTTTATTTATTTATTTATTTTATTTATTTTGTTTGTCAAACATGTACAAGATAGCAGGTATAGGTATAAACATAAACATAATCAAAGTGAATACAGATAGATGAGGACAATAGGACAGTAGGACAGGGACGGTAGGCACGCTGGTGCGCTTATGCACGCCCCTTACAGACCTCTTAGGAATGGGGTGAGGTCGACAGTAGAGGTTAAAGTTTTTTGGGTTTGGGGAAGAAACCACAGAGTCAGGTAGTGAATTCCAGGCATTGATCACTCTGTTGCTGAAGTCGTATTTTCTGCAGTCGAGGTTGGAGCGGTTTACATTAAGTTTGTATCTATTGTGTGCTCGTGTATTGTGGTGGGTGAAGCTGAAGTAGTAATTGAAAGGTAGGACATTGTGGCAGATAATTTTATGGACTACATTTAGATCGGTTCTAAGGCGACGTAGTTCTAAGTTGTCTAAGCCCAAAATTTCAAGTCTGGTGGAATAAGGTATTCTGTTGTGAGTGGAGGAGTGGAGGACTCTTCTCGTGAAATATTTTTGGACTCTCTCAATTGTATTAATGTCCGATATGCAGTGCGGGTTCCAGACAGGAGAGCTGTATTCGAGAATTGGTCTAGCGAACGTTTTGTATGCTCCAGTTAGCAGTGTAATGTTGCCAGAGAAGAAGCTACGCAGGATTAAGTTGACTACTCTTAATGCCTTTTTGGCAATGTTGTTACAGTGGGCTTTGGCACTTAGATCATTAGATATAAGTACTCCAAGATCCTTGACAGAATTCTCCACTGAGTCTTGCTAACTGGTCTCAAGGGTTGATTGTAGCTATGATCTTATGCTTTGTATCAGAAGCTGTGCTCTGTAGTGTAAAGGATGGTAGTGTCATTTTAGCTTCAGGTGTTGTCTGCACATCCAGTTGTTCTTCCGGGTCTTCTTGAGTATGAAATGTAATATGTAGTTGGTCCAAAGTTGTGAGAGCAACTTCCTGTTCACTATATTGAAGCATTGTGTAACTAGCTGTTTCTCAGTTACTATAAATGCAAGTCTTCTATACATCCATAAGTTCCCTCAGAATTTTATATATCCTTTCTCATTAGGCCTGCTGTTGTACCACTCTATCATTTCCAGGTATGATTTGTTCCAGTAGCCCACTTACCATCAGATGGTCCTGGTTCCCCAGCATCTTAGTCAGAGCTTGTTAATCTGCACAACGACCAAGTCAGCATGACTCTCCTAGTTCATGTCACTCTCATATTTGAGCTAGGCAAGTGAAGCATTTTGGGGTTATTGCCCAAGAAACCCTACTGGTAAGATTTGAACTGCAGTCTTCTGCATCAAAAGTGGCATTTTAACCACTACAATTTCTCTCTCTCTCTCTCTCTCTCTCTCTCTCTCCCCCCCTTCCCCCCCCCCCCTCCCTCCCTCTCTCTCTCCCCTCCCCCTCCCTCCCTCTCAGAATAGTTTACTGTACTAAAGCTTTATTATCTCAGAAAGCTTGGTATAAGATTGCAGACTTAATGGTACTAAGTGTACTAAAAGAAACTGAAATGGTGATTCATCATTTAAAAGCAGTTTATGTGGCAATTAGTTTCAGAGGGGAAAAAATTAATTCACCCACAGACAAGCAATGAATGATACTTTAGAATCTGGGATATTGATTGATCACACAAATATAATAAGTTAGAGGAGGGAAGCTAACAGATCAATTAATAGAAAAGAGAAACATCTTTATTATACATTGAAATGATAGTAATATACTTCAACAGTTCACTCTTTGAGGATAATTTAATATCAGTGTAATGAAAGGAAATACAATTATTGTTACTCTTCATCAACATTGTTAGAATTTTATTTTTACAAATTTTGTTGATTACATTTGTAAGAATACCCTATTACAATAACTTTTTTTAAAAAAATCAGGAACATATTGAACTTTGCATAATTAATGTTTGTACAGGAGCTTTAAAAATATCTAAGAACTTAATGAATTAATCTAAGAGCTGGTAAGTTTCATGCTGCACATTAAAGATAGTTCTGGGAAAGGATTTCAGACTCTTAACTGTAGGAACCAGAGCAGAATAATGTCAGTGCACATTAAGCCTGGAAAACCTGTTCTGCCTCAAAAAATACCTTGAGGTAAAGTATCCTGAACCAGATGGCTATTGTAATAAGTATGCTTGCTTAAAATTATATAATTAACATAAATTACATAAATTTCCCTTCATCTGAAACAACGGTGAATGCTTCAGCTTAATATGTTAAGGAGTTGCAATACTTTTATCCTCCAAGTTAAATTATATATATACAGGTAGTGCTTCACTTACTACCACAATTGAGACCAAAATTTCTATTGCTAAGCGAGACAGTTGTTAAGTGCATTTTGCCCCATTTTACGACCTTTCTTGCCACAATTGTTAAGTTAGTAACACTGTTGTTAAGTGAATTTGGCTTCCCCGTTGACTTTGCTTGTCAGAAGGTCACAAAAGGTGATCACATGATCCCAGGACACTGTAACTGTCATAAATATGAGTCAGTTGACAAGTGTCCGAATTTTGATCACATGACCATGGGGATGCTGTAAGTCATAAATGTGAAAAATGGTAATAAGTCACTTTTTTTAATGCTGTTGTAACTTTGAACGGTTACTAAATGAATTGTTGTAAGTCAAGGACTACCTGCAAATAAAGGATGTACAGTATATATGAACACACACTTTTAAATAATAATATATATTTTATTTAATATTTAAATATATAATAAATATAATCTTAATAGAAATTTTAAAAACATGACATGTTTTTAAAACAAGATATTATAGATAATCTTTGAGTTACGACCACTTGTTCAGTAACTATTCCAAGTCATAATGGTGTTGAATGAGGGGAACAAATAATAGGCCCTTGAAGTTCCATCCATTCCAGTATCCCTGGGCTCATGTGATCACAATCCAGGTGCTCAGCACCTGGCCCATAATTATGACATTACTGCAAGTCAGGGTCAAGATATCATTATTTCCAACATTACCTGCCAGCTTCGTGCAAGCAGCGCCAATGGGAAAACTGGCAGAAAGTTAGAAGTCACAATCACATGATCCTTGCTTAATGCCTCAGGTAGCCCTTGTATAATGACAACTGGGACTGCCAGAATGGCCATTATTAAGTATGCAGTCATGTGACATCACACTTTACACCATATTGCTTAATGATGGAGTTCCCAGTCCATCACTGGGAATCCCAGTAATCCAGGGACTACCTGTACAACTTGATAGTCCTGTATCCTTCTGACACAAACATTCTAACACAGTTCCTTATTTGTTCCTCCCTCTATGTTATCTGACCCATGCTTTAGGCAAGCAACTTATTGACATGGTTATAATACCATAACAGACAAGCTCTCTTCTAAATTGTTTCCTTTGCTTGCTGCTCATAATTTTGGAAATTGCAAACGCAGCACCTCTGGAGCTTAGAGAAGTCTACTTTTAAATAAGCATGAATTTTGCCACTACTTTTAACGCTATTCTCTAAAATCGGTTTGGGGTTCTAAACTGATTTTTTCAATTAATTGTGCCAGTCCAAACAAAAAAAGCATTTCTTGTGTGTGCAATAAATAATCCCAAGGTGAGATTGGCCTGCTCCTTGACATCCTTTCAGAAGTCACTTAAAAGAGGCCTGGGCATCTCAAGGAAATGGCAACTTCCTGAGATGGTTGCATGTTTTTAATATTTTTCTCCACTATCTTGTTATTAATAATATTGATAGCATTTAATTGTAGTTTAACATTTTGATTTCATGATTGTTTCTTTGAAGAAGTATTTCTCAAACTAAACTGGGAAAAAGATGGAATAAAATTAATGGCGCCTATTAAAATCACTTAAGATTTGCAGATGAAGTTGTTCTCTTCTCAAAAGACCCAGAAGAGCTACAAAGACACATACAGTACAAGAGCTGCACAAAGCAGGAGAACCATTTGGCTTAAAAATAAACCGGAAAAGAGCCAGGTTACGTTTAATAACTTCACCAAAAAAAGAAAAAAATTATATTTGGGGAAGAACTAGACATAATAGACTACTACATAGACCTTGGCCAGCGCATCTCAATGGAAGGTGGTACAATAAAGGAAATTGAATGGCGTGTTAAATATGGCTGGCAGGCATTCAACAAGCTAAGCATAATTTTTAAGAACAATCTCCCCCTATGCCTGAAGAGAAAAGTTTTCAATCAGTGTGTGCTACCTGCTCTAACCTATACCGGTGAAACATGGACACTAACCTCAAAATCAATATAAAAGCTACGAATGGCACAAAGTGCCATGGAAAGATACACGCTCAGTATTTCAAGACAAGATAGAAAGACCCGCACATGGTTAGAGAACAAACGAAATGCAATACCATCAAGAGATTAAAAGAATTGAAATGGAAATGGGATTGTCACATAGCAAGAAGAACTGATGGCAGGTGGACCAAGGAAGTCATAGAATGGATCCCACTTGATAAAAAGCATCCATGAAAGAGACCTAAAACAAGATGGATCAACGACATCAGTAAGTATTGTCAGCCTAGTTGACAAAAGAAAGTTCAGGACCATATTGGTTGGAAACATGTGGAAGAGGCCTTCATCCTGCAGTGGATAGACAATGGCTAAGATGATGATGATTGTTTCTTTTGTAAGCCACCCAGAGCCACTTTATCGTGAGACCGGCAGCTATATAAATGGATTGATTGATTGACTGAATAAATGGTTTTAGCATATGGGGGTTTTTTTATGCACATCCAACCCCTATTACAAAGATCTCTGAGGCAGAGAAGTAGGAATGCAGGAATGATCAATTGTTTATTGAAGAGGCTGATCTTAGTCACTATCACCTCAGGGACTAGCTGATACCTGGCCTCAGCATCTCATGCAACAGCACACATTCCTGGAAAAGTTTCTATAGCCCAAATCTTGTTCCATGACTTGAAACAGCTCTTCCTTAACTACCATAATTGATCCTAGATTACCATCCAAATTACTAGCTCCAGCTCTGTTACTACTAGTTGGGGTTGGTGGGGATATCTTTTCCTTTACTTGCATTTGATCAAACCTGAAGAATGAAAAACAAATCAGTAAGACAAAATGGAAGCTATCTCCCTTCACACCCGGGGCGCTTCAGCATTTTATATTTCTGCACTTATTTATATCCCACTTTTATTACTTTTATAAATAACTCAAGGCAGTAAACTTATCTAACACATCTTCCTCCTCCTATTTTGCCCACAGTAACAACCCTATGAGGTGGGTTGGGTTGGGTTGAGAGCGACTGGCCCAAGGCCACCCCACTGGCTTTCATGGCTAAGGTGGAGCTTGAACTAATGATCTTTTGCTTCCTAGCCTGGTGCCTTAACCACTAGACCAAACCTATCTCCTACCTTTATCTGGATGAACGTGCCAATTATGTGTAATAGACATAAAATTATTTAAAAGCTTTTTTCTAATTGATTTGACATTCAAAAGGGTCAGTGTCAATATTCAGATTACATTTTAATTATTATTCCTTTGAAGCATAGCCTCACACTGTTTTGATGTTTATTATTTATGGAGTGTGATAATCATGAAGTATCATTTCTATTTCCTGCCAGAACTGCCAAAATCAGAGAGCTCAGTATTGTCAATGATTGTCTGTAGTTCTAAATGTGAATCATAATTATCTGTGCCAAGAGCATGAAACAAGCGTTCCCCACAGTGTTTAGAACAAAAGTGTATTTGCTTGTCCTTATAGTTGATACAGCTATTACAAGCAAGAAAAAAAATCTGATTTTCATTGTTGTCTGAGTAGGTGTACTCATTATTCTCTTATGTATTTAAATTTCTCTCAAAGGAGCTGAGAGCTAGTGCTCTCCTGATCAGCTTTTTTTCTCATTCCAGCTTAATTATCTTGTGAACCATCAACCATTATGCAAACAAAATGGCCACAAAGAAAAAGGCATTAGTAGACATTGGGTAATACCACAGTGTGCTAGGATGCAACAAATCCTAAAAGTGGGGAAAATCCAAATAGTACAAAGTAGACTGCATTTGTTCCGTGCCTGAAGAATGTCGACAAAAAATTAAAAGCAAATTAAATGAATAGAACAAGAGACAAAGTGGTGCAATGATGTTCATCCACCCATTTACCCTGCAGTCAACCCAGCCAGCCTTTGTTCATTCTCCTTCCTGGTGATGTCCAGCCACTCTGCCTAACAAGAACTCTTAAGCCTTCTCCAACACATACTACAGCTTTTCTTGTCCTGGGATAATAGTGAAAATGGTGTTACCCATATAGATGAATGTTATCAGCTGTGTAAAATAATTCCAAAATTTTCTAGCTATCATGAAGCATACACAGTAGCCAACAAACTTTGTGTGGGAGACAAAATACAAAAGGATTGGGATTGAAATTTCAATGGCATATTTTAGAAGAAAGCAGAACTAGTTACTACCCTCAAAACAGAATAACTCCATATTGCAACACTTTGTTGCAGGTTCCACTAAGAAAGTGTGATCTAGTATTGCTGTCTTTCCCATACATATAATCCAAATAGACAATTATGGCAAATTATAAGATACTGTAATGGCTCTTCCTCCCAAATCTTTTAATACAAGAAATGCCCCTCTGTCAAACAGCCTTCCCAACCTTGTGCCTTTCTAATGTGTAAAAAGTCTATGGAGATTCTCAGTCATCCAAGTCATGGTTGTCCCAAAGGTGCTTTTTCAGGAGGCAACTGGACTTTCTTTTTTCTTTGAAGATGTTTCGCTTCACATCCAAGATTTTTTCCTCTCTGACTGGATGGCGGGGAAAAGGAAGGATTTATATTCCTTGTAGACAGCTGGTAATTTGCATTCTTTTAGAGAGCCGTTGAAGCCACTTGGAGGTTTATCTGTCTCCTCAGGATCACCTGAATACTGCAAATGGATGTGGAGCCTTCTTGGCTGCAGGATGTTTTTTGCCCTGTGTCTCTTCACTGTGAAGACGTTGGCATTACTATTTCTAGTAAACATATTTTGGAATATTTCTTTCCAGTTCAGCCATATTCAGATGACAATGCCTATCACATGTGAAAATGGGCCCCAACACAGTTAAGTGTTTATGTAAATTTCCTGTATAAACATTTCCCCCAAATTTAGCATCCCTTTTATCTCATGTTTAGTTCAGTGTAATTTTAATATATTTTAACAATGTTTCTTTAAGTAAAACATTTTATGATGTTAACATCAGAATGCATCATTAATGTATATTATTAATGCATTCAGTTCTAACACCGGTATCCAGCATGATGGGGCAAATGACTGAACTCCAGGCTACCATCTTCATCTACTTTTGAAGAGAGTTCATTGATTTTGAAGCAGCAAGTAGAATGGACTATGGAGATGTTAAATGGTTCAAAATTAGGAAAGGAGTGTATTACTTTTATATACCATCAACTTCTTAAGTTATATGCAGAATATTTCGTAAGATGCTGTGGACTAAAAGAAATAGAAATTGGAATTAAATAAATCTCATCAATCTCTGAATGGTGAAGATAATATTTTGGAGAACTGACACATGAAAGACTTAAGGAGTATCTTGAAAGATTACAAAGGCCAGTCTGTGTCTCAGTATTTTTTTAAAAAAGCTTAAAATATGTCACCAGGCAATACCAATGTACGCAACTAGAGAAGAAATTAACTTAGTAACAGACACTGTCTATCAAACTCAAAAATTCACAAGAATAGTGACCATACTTATGATGTGAAGATATGTCCACAACTTGGGGGGGGGGGAACAAACGTAAACAAAATAGTAAGATGTCAGGGATTTTATACTGACAACATAGTTACATAGTGCCAATGGCCTCTTATCTCAATTGAACAATTTCTCCAGTTATTAAAATGGCAGTGAAACATCATAAAAAAATATGGTAAGCCTAGCTTTGCAAAAGGCAGTGGCTAGTAAACAGGAGACTGTAATGATTTATGTAAATATCCAAATGGACCTAAAGCGTGCTGACATTTGACAAAATTGCATTTTAATATTCATGACCATTTACTCCTAATTTTATTCTATATATTTAGAGTTATAAATATGTAAGTATACATTAATTTTTATAATGTTTCCCCATTAATGAAGTAACACGAATATAAATTTAAAATCAAGCCCATGGTTTAAACAATAATGCAATCTTAAACATTTTAAACAAGGAGCTAGATGCAATCAATATGGTTATCTATATATTATCATACATTTAGGCCTTCAGCCAGCAATATTAATAGCACACTAAGCAAGCACTTTTGATCTTTGCTTGGGAATGCTTATGTGTAGACTATTATTTCTTTGAGATTTACTTTTATACAGATATTACTGTCCATGCCTAATAGGTACAGTTATGTAAATTCTACCCAACCAGAAGATCTTAAGCACATATCTCTGTTCTGGTCTTTTGCTATTAAGCAAAAGATGGCATTCTTTTTCATATCCTGCTAAGAACTGCAAGGCATTAATTATTATTAATTCTGTTACGTAATCTGCTTTTTACTCAGGGCAGAAATTACACTATACTTATTTCTGAAATCTTGTCATACAGCGTTGAAAAGGACAACTTCTGGGATTATGCAATAACTTGTAAAAAATATCAGTAAGAATTATATCTCACACAGGAAAAAGAAACTGATTGATAGAGATTATATAACCTCATTAATTACCATGTCAACCAAATCAGATTTTCCTACTTCTTCAGAGTGATATTAGTTATCTCAAATGCAAATGAAATTAAAATATTTCAGACAATCAGCCTGAATAGAATTTTGTTTGTAACTCAGTGGAAAACAAATCATCTTGATTGATAAGAGTTGCCTTCTTGGTCAAGTCAGTATTATTCCTGGTTTTGAGCACATTACAAGAAATATAGCAGATATATTTTTTAAAAAATCAAAAAAAGGAAATAAGACATGAATTGTACTATCTATCGAATCTAAATTTGCTGCATGAAAAAACAGTATTCTTTATATCAGCACAATGGGTTTTTAAAATGTTCATGTTTCATCATAACCTTAATTATGGCATGATGGAATATACTGTTGACATGGATATCATCCATGAACATACTGTTTCCTTAGTGCTGTTGGATCATGATCTGTTTGGACAAACCCATTACCACTGTATGTAGGAATCAGAGTGCATCTCCTTTTTAAAAGATTTTAGAAAATTATTTGGAATTTGAAAAACAGCAAAAGTAACTACGACATACTGCTTCTCATAGTCATTTACTTCTAACTTGTATTTCTAGGCCAAATTATAGTGCTACTTTAGATTTTTAAAGCCTGAATGATTTTTTTTCTGCCCAGAAATGTAGATCGTATTGGAAAAATTTTAAACGCTTTCTTGCTCTTACATGAAAATCAAGTGG
This sequence comes from Thermophis baileyi, assembly GCA_003457575.1. NCBI lineage: Eukaryota > Metazoa > Chordata > Lepidosauria > Squamata > Dipsadidae > Thermophis > Thermophis baileyi. The sequence continues at coordinate 4,154,809 of QLTV01001700.1, forward strand.
ACTTTTTTTTAGACGCATTATTGCAGCTTTGAAATGTGCTTAGAAAGACCTGCTTAATTTTGTCACTAACCTTACACGGACTAGGGAGGCCTATTGAAAGGTAATTATATTCTCATTTTGAATTCCCCTGGCCTTAGCAATCATCTTCCACTTCCACTGATTATTGTGTTTATAGTGATGAACATCCTGGGTTTAATTTGTTAATTGATTTTTTAAAATTGTCTATTGGTTTCCCTGGAGGTCTTTCCAAATCAGAACTTAAGATTACAAGTATAGAACATGACCTTTAATCAGCACACTTTGGCTTAGCTAACTTTCTTGTAGCTTTTGCTCTGCATGTAAGTGCCTTATGGGTGCAGATGTCACTGGATTCAGCATACTGTAGTGGTCAGTTACTTTGGTGACCAAGACCTGGTCTCTGCCACATTCTACTGCATTTGGCTGCACTTATATCTATCTAATGGATATTTCATTGGGTTAATCAAGGGATGTATAATGTGAAATAATTCAGCTTTATTGAAACACATATCTTGATTCATGCATATAATATAAGCATGTATTACAACTTACCAATTCGATATAAACTCACCTTTTCAATTTCCAATAAAATCCAGAATACAGTTAACAGACTTTCTGATGCCATTGATTTCCATATAGTATCATTCCATACAGTTATCAGCGCTCCACACAAACATTTTTGTACTACTTTGATACAGATAACTTGGATACAAGCTTTTAAACAAGGCTAAGAGCCAAAACAGTATGAAAAGTAGAAATGCATTTTAGTTTCACGTTCACAGATGCTAATTGTGCATGAAATGTATGTTACAGTTTGTAGATGTGTTAATTGGAGCTAATTATATACTTATTAATGTGTATTGACATCTTATTTTCTCTATGGTTTCAGCCTCTAGAGCAGTGGTTCTCAACCTTCCTAATGCCGCAACCCCCGCCCCGCCGCCGCAACCCCCGCCCTGCCCCACGCGCGATGAGGTGACAAAAGGGGCATGGCACCAAGATGGCGGGCTAGCGCGCGCTTAGGCGACCCCTGTGAAAGGGTCATTCAACCCCCAAAGGGGTCGCGACCCACATGTTGAGAACCGCTGCTCTAGAGAGTTTTAAAATGTAAGGCTGCCTAGTCACCTTAATATAAATACGTAACATAGCATAGCAATGTAACATCCAGTTAGAAATAGTAGAATGGAATATTCCTCTGGATAAAAGGCAGGTGATATCACTTGATTTCTCTTCCCCTCTGATGTATTCGGGATCTCCAGTATCTGATTTGGGAAAGTGGGAGATCCTCCAGAAGAACAATGGGAGTGAGTTTGTGGGTTGCAGGAGAGAAATTTGAATTAATTTGTCCACCGACCCCCATGTTCTTGTGGTGAGGAACATTTTAAAATGTCCAGCACAGTACAATAGAGCAAAGCAATGAACAGAGAAGCCTTTAATGGGAGGAAATGTATGACAAGTTAACTGCACATAAAAATATGCTGTGATAACTTGGCAGATAGAAATTGCTAAGTAGAATGTCAGTAGTCTTCAAATAATTGCACTACTACCATACTACATAACATTAAAACATTTCAAGACATTCTCATTTTAAATCACTATCCCCTGTTGAGCTGTAGCTAGACTACAGTATAGATTTGCTAGTTAAGGGAAAAGACAAACACTGATGGAGAATAGTGGGGTCTGAACTAAATAGCAATGGACAAAGTTTGATTAGTCTAGTTGAGAAACAGCTAGGGAAAAGGGTCTGCAAAGCTGAGTGGCTTTTTCAAGGCAAAGGACAACATAAGGTGCAAGTTAGCCTGAAGCTAGAATTTTAATGTTCTGACTTCACAGACAAAAACAGCATGTTGAAATACTTGTGTGTGTTTCAGAATTAGTGAGACAAGGTATATTTTTAAAATTAAATTTTCTAAAACTCATTCCGGGCGTTAATAGAGAATTATGTTGTAGGATAACTCTACCATATGGATAATCAATGATATTTATATGTAAAAGAAACTTAAATAATACCATCCCCTGTAATGCACTTTCTAAATCTGTGGTTGGAAGCATGTTGAAACTACAACTCCCATCACCTAACTAGACCTGCTAAGTATAGTTTCCAGGAGTTGTACACACAATACATTTAAATACAAGAGATTATGGAACACTGGTCTTTGAACGCAGGTCTATTTATTAATTTGAAAGAAAACATTTGAATACAACACAACATTCCCTTCTACAAAGTAGAACACTTCTTCCTGTTATTAGAAACGAAATACAAGTTAACATTATTATCACTGCCTTTCCCTCACTCTTAATTTCGATTTCAGGGAAGGAGATGGGGAAAAAAATCACATCCATTCAGCCATATTTTTTCCTAGAACCCACTTGGTTCCAGCAACATTTTATAAAGAGGAGGTACAGCAACTATGGACTTGTTCCTGTAATACATAGCTCTAGCAAAATAAAAAGGTTATTCCAGACTACTAATGGGTGCAATAATGCATAGCTTAGTAGCACTAGGCATGGGTTTTCCCTAGCGAATGATACATGTATTAACAAAGTATGCAAAAAATGCAAAGCAGAAATTGGAAAATTCTAATTGCTGGTTGGTTTTCCTTAGTATTCACTCAATTTCTACTGAGAGAAAGTAGTTAGTTTAAAGTTCTACTGTTCCAACAGTGTTCTAAGAACCCAACTCCATATATATTTAATGCTTGTCATGAGCGGAGTCTGAGACTCACGTACTGTCATCCATCAAGCTACAAGGCAGATCAATAACAGTGCTAAGGTTTAGCGATTTATTTGTTCTTAATCTTTCGTTCAAAGACTTGAGAAGGATATACTAAGCCATTAACAGAAAAATAACACCAGGTGCCATTTTATGCTATATAATAATTTTAAAATATACATTTATACACAGTTAAGTCTTACACAATTAAACCACAAAAATGTGAAAGTATTGTTAGAAGTAAACTAGATGAAATATTAGATACTTTTTATTTTATTTTTAGAAATGAATACATCCGTATTTGATTAAGTGCGGCTGGCATTTGTGGGTGCTAATTGTTTGACTGAATTAGGGACTCCATAAGTCTCTCCATGACCCTCCCAGCCCCAATTTTGTTATGCTCCAGAACTGCCCAGGATTGTTTCACTGGAATTCTGTAGCAAATTGCTAACTTTCAATGGTGATTGAAGCCAATAAAGATTTTTCTTTCTTTCTTCCCTTCTCCACACAACAGCATTTAGAGATTTAAAAGGACCAGTTGTGTTATGTTTCATGCTTCACTGATAACCAGGAACAGTTTCCACCATGTCAGCTCCCTGGGAATTTCTTCTTTCTAGTTTTATTAAACCTTCTGAATGCTCTACAATTATGAAAATCCTTCTTGCCAGATGGAAATTCATCAAATCAAGCTAACTTCAATTTGAGTTAGAAGAACCAATTACTGTAAAGTAGCATTGGTAAGGGTAGCATATTTTTAATCCTGATTTTGGTTGTGCTGAAACATAATTTTATCCCATGCATTTCACTCTTTTTCATGAATAATGTACATGGATTAGTCTCTCAGCTAGGTTAGGCTGAGAGACAGCAATTCTTTTTATGATATTCAGTGAGTTTCATGACACAACAAGGATTTAAATTGAGTTTTTAGTCCTTTAAAAATATACCACTCTATCTACAGCTTTTCAAATTGCATTAGAGTGTGTGTGTATTTGTGTATTTCCAATGAAGCTCACATGGAATTCTCATTTCAGTTTTTTCTTGATAAGCCATCACAGAGATTTGAACAAGTCACTCGCAATCCAATTTAATGGCATAATGTATTCAGAAATGTACTGTTAATATGTGAAAATGGGGGATCATGAAAGACCTCACGAGTGGAGCCCTGCAATAGTAGCCAAATAATAGGATAATCAGGAATACTAGGGAAGATAGTTGGAGAATCTAATTTGAATTGTTGGATAAGAGTCAGGTACATAAACCTTGCAGTAGCTCACAAAAGCACTACTTAAGGAAAGAGGTCCATCACAACCAGAAAGAAAAAAACTAGTGATTAAGGACAGCTAAGGATAAAGCTCTGCAATTACACAAACAAAGGGTTTTTAAAAAACAAGAGGCAACAAGGATAGCAAAGAAAACCCAGCATCTTAACTGGTACCTGACAGTTAGATTGCTAGAAAGAAAGCCTCAGACATCCTATTTACAACAATGCTTCCCTGTACTTCTAAGTTAAAGATAGATCCTATTTCCTTTTTTAAAAAATACACTTTATTTAATGGAATGGGGCTTGCTATAAAGAAAAATGCAAGGCCCCAAAGCATTCAATTTATTTTTCTCTGGCGCCCCAAAGAAAATTTAAAAAGTAGATGACAAAGAGACTGATTACCTTTTTTTTTTTTTTTTGCACTTGAGGGTTAAAAATAGATGCACTAACTGTCTGCAAGTTTTAGCACATCTATTTTTAATCACTGAGCCAATCTCTCCTTTAAAAATCAAAAACAAAAAGTCAAAAAAAAATTGGTTTTCCTCGCTCTGTGACAGTCTCATGCCACAAGTCACAAGTTTTCTGCGATCCTTGAAAAACTAGGGAAAAAAGTGGTGGAAAAAAGTGCCAGCCTTCCTGCAAAAAATCTGCCCTCTTTACTCCACCCCAGATAGATATAAGGAGGCAAGCTTAGGAATTTGATTTTAACATCTAGCAGAGAGCTTGTTTGCCGAGGCACTTACCCCATCTGTTTGTTTTTTGCAGAAACAAAACAAACAGCAAAATAATAAAGACATTCATGCAACCGCCAGAGTTCAAAATAACTTATGCATCTACTACACAGTGAACACTTGCTGATATTAATAAGGTATACAGGATGCCAAAGAAGTTAACAAAAGAATCCTAAAGAATTACACTTTAGTAAGAGGTTTTATTTGAAATTTGGTGCTGATAAATCCTCCACAAGCCCAGTGGATGGAGCATAAAGAATATTAGCATTATTTAATCTGGTGAGAGGTATGATGGGCTAATCATAATTTGACATAGAGATATCAAAACATGTAATATAAAATCTGTATAAATAATAGTCCTTCAATGATAAACAGTAGCTAAGATCTCTAGGTACTGCCTTGCAAACCAAGAAACTCTTGCCTGCATAACACCAATCGGGATTCACGTGACACACTTGGGAATGGAGCATTAGGAATAAATATTAATAATGGTAAGTGGGTTGCAGGAGAAGGAAAGATATGGTAGGAAGTTGTGACCTGGCTGTCACAGGGAAGGGACACAGGCCATTAGTTGACTTCCATTCCTTTCAGGTGGTAATCTAAAGAAAATTAACAGTATACATGGCTTCCAGATGGTTCAGTTTACTCAAAATTTGGGGCATGTGTCTACTTAAGAAAGTGTTATAGGAATTATTTGTGATATTTCAGCAAGGGATTTTCTTGAGGGACTTGACTTTTCAAAACTTTCCAGTTTACATCTATTCATAAATCTCATTGTTTGAGATCTACAGAATGTGAGACTTCTCTTGTCTAAATGAATACTTCTGTTTCATTAAGACTAAAAAAATATAAATCTAATTTGGTTTCATCAAGGCCCTAGAGAGCCTCTATCGAAGTCTACAAATGAATTGCAGTCTATCATTAATAAATATTTTCCTCAAATTAAAATGGGAAAATAAAATATATGAAAACCTATTGTGAAAATATTAGCAGTACTAATTTAAGTCCTCTAGCTATCGATACCAGAATACATGTAGTACTGATGAAGAATCCACATATCACAGAGGCCTGCAAAAAGGCAATTTGATGGCAAAAGAAAATAGAGATTTCAAGAAACTGACCTCCTTATGGCAGTGGCATAAGGTACTGTTCATGTAAAAATCTAAAGATTTGCAGTCTAATGTTTTGGCAGCTCTTGGTATGTAACACAACACAAATAACAGAGCACATTTCTGTAGTAACAGAACAGAAGGCTTAGCCACCTGTGAGTATAATTACAAACAGATACTATAAAGGTTCCAAAAAGAGCATGATTTTTCCAGGGCTTACAAGAGTAAATAATTGAGCTATTATGAACAATTGATTATAATAATCGATAAGCAATCGTTTATTTAGAAAAAAGACATGTGAACACAGGAATGACAAGAGGGCACCCTGTGAACTCCAATCATCACAACTTAAGTGGAGAAGTCTGAAGAGTATTCTTAGGCTTATATGCAAATATGAACTCTGTAACGTCTAGAACTGTTTATGTGAATGCATACCATAGTCTCCTGAAGCTAGGAGGTAACACTATTGTGGGCCCTTTTTCCCATATTCCTTTACTATTCAGACATATATCCCAGTATATTAAGAAGGAATTAAGAATCAAGGCACTTACTAATCTCTCATTCCTTTTAATTTCTGAACCAATTTGCTATTAAATATTAAAGCTATGCAATGCTTGAGGGATTCAATTGGGAAAAAGTATTTCAGAAAACATGGGCGCCACAAAGGCAACTGATATACATCTCACTAAAGCAACTAGGTCTTTTTTCTCTGATCATATTTCTGAAAAGAGGTGACTGCTATGAATTGCAGAAAAGTGTTGCATTCACGGCCCAAGTCATTCTGAAGCACCTCTTCCAAATGAATCTAAAGCACTGGCACCACCTATTAAATACACATACAATTATATTAAATATCAGTAAGACTCCCAAATAGAGGGACGTATCAGTGCAAATAGTTGCTGAGCTTTTTCTTATGGCTATAAAACAATGTCCAACGGCTATATTCTCAGAAGATAAAATTACAGATTACAGTATCAGTAGTGAATTACAGATTTAGTATAATATTTGCATTAGTTTTCATGAAATATTCATGTATTTGATTTTTTTATCTTGCCTTTTATTTCTTTATGAAACTATTCCATTAAAAAAGATGAACTTTAGACACCCAGGCAAAGGATACTTCATATACACACATCAAAACCCCAAATACAATTAGAATGATCTTTAATTTAGAAAGAAAAGAATATCTTTATTTTAAATAGCTCACAGTAACATGCACGTGCATGTAAATGGACAACATTTCCAGGGTAGCCAAAACTGAGAGATATACTTCACATCTAAGAATTTTGTTTTAGGTTTGTTGTTTTACAGCTTATTGTAGGTTTGATGTAGTGTAGAGAATATTTTACAATTAGATATTATTTTGTTTAGCCATGGCAGATAGCTACACTGAATAATCATTTGAAGGGTTACCCACAGAACAGCTGTTTCTTGTTTATTTAAAATTAATCACAAAATGAGGAAGTGCAGTTTTCTCCCACATTTGTTCCACAAGTTTGGTGGACTCTGCTAGACAGTATGAGATGGAGAAGCAATACTGCCCAACACAGACACAAATCCCCTCCCTATTCTGCTTCTGAATGTTTTCTGTTATGGATATCAGCTGATTACCAACCAATCAATCAATCACCCTATTTTGTTACTCTGAATCATATCCAAGAATAGGTCCAAGCCATTTTTCAACTTCTGCCACAGGCATATTTTTTCTTAAGGCATAGTCTTCAACCTGTAGAACAAATAGGATGACTAATTAGCATTTTAAGTTTCAGATCTTACACTAATAAAATATATGGAAAACTATATTTCATATTTTTTTCTGAATAGAAAACTCTTCTGCTACAATTCTGTGAAAAAGCACTCCTTCAGACCTTTGAGTTATCTTTGGCATTTAATGTTATGACAGTTTCTTGGAGGTTCTGTGATATATAAACAGAATCTAAGTGAACAAATGACAATTTATGCTTTTATTTATTTCACAAATATAGTCATTCAATGTGCACTGGGTCAGTGTGAAAAACTAATCCCCCTTAAACAACTTACTGTACCACCTTTAGCTTCAAACTATGTCTGTCTGTCTGTCTATCTGTCTGTCTGTCTGTTTGGCTCATGGTGTTGTCTGAGCTTGCTTCTCTTTTACAGACATGTCATTACCAAACTAGGCAACATCATTGTTGCATGGGGGACTGCAGTTTGCTAGCTGTTTACATGTGGTAGCTTGTCCTATCATTGGGATATTGTTTCTCCCTTGATTACTTTTTGAGTGGCATACTGCTTGATTGCAATATGTGATGCAGAAGGGTGTGTTCAGGACTGTTTGCCTCTTTCCATTATCTTTGCTTCCTTCCTTTCTTGAATGGTTTGTAGATGGGGCTTCTTCCAACATGTCTGCTAATGACCAATTCATCAGACTGACCTGCCTGCAGGAATTCTCTAGAACTTTTGGTCTAAGATATCTAGAGTTTCCCAAATGACGTTGAATTTGTTAGCGTATTGTGAAATTAAAGAGTTTTCATTGTGTCTTCTGCCTGAGAGATCTTACATAGCTTATTTTCTGTGCTATTGGATTGTTAGTGTAATAGTTGAGTACTTGATCAGTGTGGACTTTTTTTGCGATACATTTGGAAGGGTAGTTTATTCTCTTCTCTTTTGAATCTTATTCTTTCAAAATGATTTGAATTGAATACTTTATTTGGTTAAGTGTGATTAGACACACAAGGAGTTTGTCTCCAGTGCAGAAGTTCTCAGTGAACATTCAAAGCAACAGAATCATCATCATCCCAATAAGAGGGCACAGTAAAGAAGATAAGAAGAAGAATAAACAATAATACTACAGCCATACTACATGGGTAAATATACATATAAACTAGACAGCACTGTGAGGATTAGGTGTTCAGCAGTGTGATGGCACAAGGGAAAAAACTGTCCCTATGTCTAGTTGTTTTGGCATGCAATGCCCTATAGCGATGTCCCGAGGGAAGGAGTTTAAACAGTTTATGTCCAGGATGTGAGGGGTCTGTAGATACCTTCTCGGCCCTCCTTCTTACCCACACAATATACAGGTCTTCAATGGAAGGGAGCCTGGATGCAGTTTTAACTAACCATTCGAGTCTGTAACTGTCCTGTTTGGTTGCTGTACCAAACCAGTCATAGAAGTTCAAATGACAGACTCAATAATTCCTCTTTAAAGCTGTATCAACAGCTTCTGGGGCAGTCTATACTTTCTGAATTGACACAGAAAAAATATTAGTTGTTGTGTCTTTTTAATGATGGTTCTAACATTAAGTGTCCATTTCAAGTCCTGGGAGATTACAGAACCCAAAAACGTGAAGGATTCCATTGCTGATACTGTGCTGTCAAATATCATAAGAGGTGGTACAGTTGAAGGTCCCTCCTAAAATCCACTCTCATCTTTACAGTTTTAATTACTGGTAAGAAAAGAGAGAAAGAAGACTGCCTCCATGGCGAATTAGATCTATTCAAGTGAAGTTCTAACATGATCTGCTCATTTCAGGTCCTACCATAATACCTATATCAGCTTTAGTTCTAGACATTGACTTGGCCATTCCAAAAAATTGCAACTGTTCTTCATATATTATATAGTAAATTTAGATATATATTTGGAATTACTACTTTTAACATGTATGCTTCACTTTTAGTTGATGGGAGTTGACATAATATTCTGTTATATCTTTGTATTATTTATTTTTTTCTGATAGAAGCAGAATTTATGCTTCCTTCAGAGAAAGGAAGTTATCCTCCTCTATGCTATTACCACCCGAATGCTTGAGAGTTGGTATGAGGTTTATATTATAGAATGTGGTGTTTGGTTTCTCCCAGATATGATGACACACATATAGTATGTAAAGTTCTACATCTGACTCAAATCTGAAGGCTTATCCAGGTGATTTTTGTCAAACATGAGATAACCACAATGACGATGCCTTCCAATTCACTCCTCTCCCATAAATCCAGTTTTTTACCTAACGGTTTTCTGATGGTGAATTCATGAACACTAATTTTAGCCAAGGTGTCAAAAGCCTGTAGATCCTTGGGTGCTCCCTGCACTCTTGGAAGTGATTTTGATATACTTGACAAACAGAAGCCCAGAGGTTAGACATGGTTTTATAGCCTTTTCCAAACTGACAGGCAACAGCAGCTTTTTTATAAATTATTCAGAAAGTAATTTTGTGAAAGGCATGACTCTAGATTGCTGGTGCAAACTTCGCTATGAGAGGAGCCAGCATTTCTGGGAGGGAGGGCTTAAATAAGGGCTAATTGTTTAAATGAAATATTCACATGACTTGACTCCAATTATCTCTTTAACTGAATTGAATGAGTTGGGGGAAGAGATTAATATTTTTTCACATTGGCACATTTCATGTTGAATATTTTTTATAAAGTAAAATATAACTTTGGTCTTACTTAGTTACTCACACTCCTTTTATATATCTATAGGCTTCACAGAACCTTGATGTAAATAGCAAAGATACTCTAAAATTCGAGGTGGGTGGCGTACAAGTTTGATAGATAAATAAATAAATTTAGAAAATTCAGATGGGATTCATTCTTAGTCACAGAGCTAGCTATGTTTAAATCCTCAGATTAAAAAATATATAAACTTCCAAAACTTTTAATTATGTTTGATATGACACGCAATACTAACACTGCATCTAAAATAACTTAAATCAAAATTAGGATTTCAAAAATTCTAAACCCAAATAACACATTAGTAATGAGCCGAGGTGGCGCAGTGGTTAGAGTGCAGCACTGCAGGCTACTTCAGCTGATTGCTAGCTGCAGTTCGGCGGTTCAAATCTCACCGGCTCAAGGTTGACTCAGCCTTCCATCCTTCCGAGGTGGGTAAAATGAGGACCCAGATTGTTGGGGGCAATATGCTAACTCTGTAAACCGCTTAGAGAGGGCTGTAAAGCACTATGAAGCAGTATATAAGTCTAAGTGCTATTGCTATTGCTATTTCTGCTATTATCATCAATAACCAACTGTTTGCAATATAACATGGTATTTAACTACAGGTTTCTAAACCTTGTCCACCATTTGTTCAATTTATAATATTGAACAAGAATTATTGGTACTGTTAATACACACAAAATAAATTATTTAGAGCTCAAATACCATATTGAATAGTCTAAAGCAGCGGTCCCCAACCTTTCTGGCTCTGGGGACTGCCGGTGGCGACAGCAGTGGCATTGGAGAGAAGATGGTTTCGCGTGCACACTGCTTATGCAAATGCAGTTTCGTGTGCTTGCACTGGGCCGCGGACTGAGGTTGGGGGCCCTTAGTCTAAAGGATATGTTATCAAAAGTAGCATGTTTCTGTATATGATTCCCATTTCCAGCTGTCTCCTTTTTAATGCTATTTCTTTAACAGCAAAAAGGCCTTACCTGATCTTTCAATATTTTCCCAACAGCAAAATACCTAGCAGCCGGATTGGAAAAGTAGAGACCAGATACTGCTGAGGCAGGGAGCATTGCTAGGGATTCGGTTAACTGAATACCTGTAAGAATCAAAGGAAAGGAATTGTGTTGGCTCTTTTGGAAGATAGGTTCTATTTTGATTTTAAAAATTGCCAAATTGCAGAATCTCTGACTCGTATCGGAGAAAAATTCTTTGGGAGTTCAATTTCCTGACAAATCCAGTCCAAATCACCCATTATAATTTTATAGCTGTGCAATCAGTTAGCAAATTATCTATACACTGTATGTGATTTTGTGAATTTGTGAAAAAGAAGGAGCCTTCTTCAAGTATACACTAAAAACAGATGATTAATTAATAGTCAACAGAGGATGGGACCATGCATACAATCCTGGCCATATTCTGTCCCACCTGCACAACTCATTCGGGAAGTCTGAAGAGGAGGTGAACTTAATGGGGATCCTCTCAACCTTATAAACATCTCAGTCATAAAAGGAAGACAATAAAAATGAAACAGAGCGTTTATAATTTCTCCCCTCACCAATTTCAAAATGCAGAACAGGTATGAAAAAACAAAAAATATTTTAAGACAGAACTTCCTAACCAAACTTTGAAAGATACCTGTAGCTTCCTCAATATTGGCAAGTCTCCACATAGTGATTTTTTCAGTGTGGTCAGGTTGACATGGATAACCAGGTGCTGGGCGAATGCCGTCATATCTTATCTTACGCAGATCTGAAAATTCCAACTGTTCATTTTTACAATAAGCCCAGAATTCTTTCCGAACTCGTTCATGAAGTTCTTCTGCAAATGCCTTAGAAATAAACAAAAGCAAGCTCTAACTTTAATGATGCTTTGTCCAAGTACCTAATTTATTACTGTGTGATGCTTTCAACTCAAGTCCTCCTGGTGACTACACAAAGAAATCTAAGCAGTTTTCTTGGTATTTTTGGTAAAAATTGTCTGTCATTGCCTGTTTGTCATTGCCAAATATCTCTACATTTACTGTAGGCTCATTGCTGTGCTAGAAGGAAATTTTAATTGATCCATTTATTTTCCACACTTGCACACATAAAAGCAAAATGTTTCTTTCAGATTCCCATGCCTCCTGCTTATGATCTACAGGATTCCCTTCCCCTCTGAAGCAGATTTGGTGGGTACAGGAGAGAATGAACAATAAAAATTGATTAATTCTTTCATTTGCTGATGGAGGTTTTCAAAGAATCAATAAGACCTTTATCGTAAATGACATCACTGGATAAAATATTATGTAAGTTATCACAATACATTTGCTATACAGATAATAGTCTTCTACTTCCAAAAAAAGCAGGTTGGTCCTTCCTTCCCTTCCCCCCCTCCTTTCCAATACATGAATTAAAATAAGTAGAATCATGTAAAAAACAAAACTACAATATATTACCTCCGCTAACCGATCTGCTAGTGCTTTCACCATTATAATACTGTAGTCATCTGACTGTTTTTCATATTCTTTACATAGTTCATCTACTCCAAAGCATGCCACAGCAAAGAGCCCCAAATAGTCAGAAACACCAGACTCCAGGGGGGATATAAAATCAGACAGGCAATAATAGGGATCTGTGGAACCAGAGTCTTTTTCAATCTACAATGATAAATTGAGCAAAATGTTAAATATAAAAGACCTAACTATAATACAAGACAACAAGATACACAGTGATTCTCCCAATCTATAGTAATATGTAGACATTTGTGGGAGAAGGGAAAGCAGCATCCTGATAATCACAATGTTTTCCTTTCATGCTATTCATATTAATTCAAAACTAAGTCAGTGACGTATCTGCATGGCAAATAAAATTTCAAGTACAGAAAGTTCAATTTCATATGGGTTAGATCCCACCTTGATTACAGTATCTGATTCTGTAAAATTTTAAGGAGGATTCAGACTAGGCAACAATGATGATCATGGACTAGAAAATAATTCCAGTGAAGAGATTTTGCAGAGATTGGAAATACACTAAGAGCATAACACTCTTCAAATTCCTGAATGTCACAGGAATAGTGAAGACAGTGTCTTATTGTACAAGACATAAAATAATGGGCTTGTATTACAGGAAGGCAGATTCTGTCAGAACATTAAAAAAATATCCTTGAAGTAAGAATAATTCAACATAACCAATTAATCAGAAAAGTGGTGAGGTCACCTCATTGGAAGTATTGGAGATTATCTTTCAAAAATGTAAATATATTTTACATTTGTATATGTAAATCCACAGAAAGATTCACTTTCTAAATTTTCTGTGCAGCATTTCCAATAAAGATCAAAAATCCAAGTACTACAGTTCCCTTGTAAAATGTCATTGTTTTAATCTACTGTTATACTTCTTCATAAGCTTACAGAATACATCATTATCATTTTGCTAACTTTTAAAGACAATTATCTCCACATTACACACACATACTGTGAAGGTTTATTACATAAATGCAATGATCTTTTCTTTAGCTTCTTATATAACTCTTCCATTTTTAACTGATTTTAAAGACAAGGTAGGAGGTTGCATTACTATATCTCAAACGAGCAGGTTTAATATAGTGGCAAAGACTTTTATGCAGATATAGAGGAAAAGACAGATCATTTGACTTAAGATACAGTGGCTGCATAACAGGTTATATTTGCAAGTTCTTTAGCTGCAAAGCTGTATGTGTTTTTCAGATTAAAAACAATGCTTTCAAGTTGATAAAATACATTAAGAGGTTTTCACATCTCAAAGATGCAAAGAAACAGACAGGCATGCTTTAAATAAAACAATAAAAAATGAGTGTATAGTTTGTGACTCTCAGAGGCAACTAATCTTATCCCCTCCAAATACTTCTATCTTATACTTCTTGACAAACCATTCTGGAGGCTGGGATTTAGGAATTTTCTAGCAAAACATCTGTGGATCCCAACTTGCTTGCTCTTGTCTACATAATCACAAATCATAATTAGGAAATGCGTAAAGATTAGTTCAAGCTCACAATCTGAAATAAGTAACATTTCATTTCAGTAGAATATCATTAAGCCACACCTGTTGTCGTAAGCCACAGAACTTGGCTATTGGTTCCAAATTTTGTAGCTTCTCTTCTGTATCATATAAGTAAATGTCATCTTTAATGCTTCGAGCTGGCCAAAACCCAATCAAACCTTTGGCTTTAAGCTTATTTTCTGTAATCAAACTTTTCAGCAGGTTTTGAGCTTCATTGTAAACTTTTTTTGCCTCTTCTCCTAAAAAAGGAGAAAAAATGGTAAGAATGGCTGGATAAATCATTTTGAATAAATTACAATGCTTGGGTTCATACACAATACAAACTAAACCTAAACAAATCATATTATGGTTTACCATGATGTGTCAACCCAGTCATCAAAACTTAAAATAAACTCACAATTTTTAAAGAAAGTAATCAAAGTTTGGATTATTTTTTTTCACCTGCAACCTTAAAATCACTGACTTTGCTTTCCTTATCACATCTGTTCAATGACTGCATTGCTATCAACAGTTTTACAGGGAGATTTACTGCAGGCATTTGGATGAAAATAAGTATTTCATAAAAAGTATATGAATGTTTGTACATTTCCTAGTGATAGTATCCAAACATACAATTTTATCTTATTAAATTAGGAAGATATAAACAATCTTGTAAATCTTCTCTATCCACACACTGATTACAGGTGGCCCAAAATAGTATCTTGCCATGGCAGAAGAAAACGATTTAATGAATGGCTAATCACAAGCCTTTCAAAAACGAAAGTTGGATTAATGGAATTAGTTGTGTTCACTGTATGCCAAGATAAAGACAACATGAATTTACTGGTTACATAATCGTTTTATGGATAATAAATCTATCTGCATCTCATCTGCATCACTAATTCCTTTGCATGTTTACACAACTACAAGCATTTTAAATAATAATTAACCTAGTTTTTACAACCTCCACTAGAGAAAATGCTATTGTGCTTACTCACCCACTACTTTATCATTGAAGATTTTAGGGAATCCCCGGTTGGGATATCTGCCTCTAAGCTGCCAGACATCAAAAAATGGTTTCCAGTCAATATAGTCCACCAGCTTCTGTAAGTCATAATCTTCAAAGACTCTAGTGCCAAGGAACTGTGGTTTAACTATGAAAAGTCAACACACAAATTTTGTACTTCAATATATGTTTTTTAATTTTAAGACTCAATTTTAATATGCTTTTAGTACAAACACTTAATGCTGAAGGATTATCATATGCTTAACTTCAGTTAGCCAAGTCTGTGTCTTTGGACCCTATTGAATGCAGGGAACATCCGTGAATCCAACAAACAGGACCGCTATTGACTATACATTTATTTCTCTTGAACTAACCAGCTGGAAAATAATAAGAATATATGTATGGTTTTTCTGCAGCATGAGATGGCAAAAAAGAAGTAACAGAACTAATAAGCTGTTGTATATGGAAAATCATGACTTTACAAATCCCTTCGCTACTGAAGCTATGGTGCCTTTCCTCTGTCAGGGATGCTTTAATCTGGATTCCTCACGTCAACTTTGCAATTAACTGTTCAGAGAATGTAGAGCTGATTCATGGGAGCTGTTTATAATTCTCCACGAAAATTCCATATAGCAGTATTAACCTATTTGCTTCTTACTTTAGATAAGGCAGGCACAGATCAAGAATTCTTTTCATATGACCTTCTCTTAATGTTTTTGGAATCTCAATTATTCTAAATACATAGTACTCCTTTAAAGGCGCTAGCAATGAGCATAGCAGATTGATTGGTTGATTGCTTAACTGATTAAGTATTTTTTATCAGTAAGTAAATAAGGATCAAATAAGAATCGCATTTTTATCCTGCAATCAAATGACTCTTACAGAGAATGTAAAACTGATAAAATATTCACTGTACAAAATTCCATAAAAACAGTATAAACACCCACACCTAAAAATACAAATAATAAAAACAGAAGTTAAAGATGATGTGATAACATCAGGGAAAGCCTTCTCAAAACAACTCCATCTTTAAAAGTTTTGGGGGCTAGCCTGATCTCAATTGGGAGGCTATTCCACAAGGTCAGCACTACCACTGAGACCAGCACCTTCTGGCCTCAGCAATCCGAACTCTCATCAAATGTGTCAGGAATAACGTTTTCGCTCTGTTGGCACTGATTGGTTGGGCCAATTCTTGCTGAAATGAACAGTCCTACAGAAATCCATAAGACAAGCTATATTTCTTAAGGAAAGCAGCCGGCCAATCTTTATATACAAAACAGCCCTATTAATTCTTATATATTTTAAAAGTACTTTTAATTTAATATATTACTTAATTTTAAATTAAAATAAAGTTAATTAACTAGAGAGGCAAGAGAGCAATTTATAACAGTTCTCCAAGTAATTCTTAAAAAAAGTAGAGACTCTTAAAAATAAACAGAACGATATGGTAACCAGTTGAATTTCTGAGAGAAAAATTATTTACAAATTAATTTTCACTAAGTTATAAATAGTGAAAATTAGATTTAAATCCAATTTCAATTCACTATGGAGTTTTCCCCCCAAAAAATGTCTGTGTTCCTAATAGAAGAAAATATATCTACTGTAGCTCAGTACCTTCTAGCACTGAAGATGTTACCTAGTTGGGTAATGAAAATTCTGCAAGAAAACAACCAAGCTCATAGAGCAGTAAGAATTCTACATATCTTTATTTTGGTAAACAGTTTTAAAACTTAACCTGGTTTAGCCTCCGTTTTCCAGTCATAATAGAAGCATTTATTTCTTGCTTGCTCTAAAGACAAGTATTTTCTTTCCTATACATGGGGGGAAAATCTAGAGATTAGTGCTGTGTGGTTTAAATCTAGCAGTTAATTTATTTAGTTAAAAGAAAGCAAATAGAGCTAGCAATAATTAATACAAGCCTGCAAGGCACCCTTGTCAGCAGGAATAAAACTTTTTCCTAGAGTCACATAAAAGTGAGATCGACAGCTATATCAATCAAATAAACAATTATAAATAAATTTAAAAAATTTAAAAAACCTCAGAGATTCCCAATAAATATCTCAAGGTATAGACTTTAGATTAAGAATCCCCATCTTCACCAGGAAGAGATACTCCCAGTCCCACCATCTGGTAGAATAATAAAAAAAAAAGAATCCTCTTAAAAACAAAGGCAGAACTCAAGAAGGAAACAGGAAGAAGCTGGAAGTGATGATTTGAAAAAGCACTTATCTTAGAGTTTCCCACAACTTCAGATTAAAATCTGAAAGTTCAGGAAAAAAGAATTCTGGACAAAGAAGCAGAGAAAATAGTGTCACTGAAATTATTTTCATGTTTTGCTATTTTGGCTTTCAATCACCAGTAAGACAGTACTGGAAGTGTGACCATATCCCTGAGTCACAAACTGGGGGTTTGAGGGAGGATATTAGATAAGATGTCCCCTGAAATATAAGTGTTAGCATCTTGAACTACCAAGTTGCTAACACAAAGCAGGAGACAGGACCAGAAGTGAAGACCCAATGGGCTTCTGGGAGAGGTTTGTCATAGCCAGCCTTACACCCTACACAATGCTCCTGTGATATTAAAACGTAGTTTTACCACTATTTACCTTGAGTGAGTCATAATGATCCTGTCGAATGTCTTCATACTCTTCTCGTATTTCTTCAAAAAAGTCATCTTTTAGACTTTCATCTAAAAGCTGAGAGCACTGTAAGAAATACAACATGATGATTAAATCTGTCATTGAGGCATGCTATCCATTATTTTTTGAATTCTCTCTTTCGAGAACTTACATACCCTAATGAGGTGACACTCCAAAAGAACATGTGTAGTAACTACCTTAACTTCTTTTGTAAAAATTACAGAATTCCTAATAGATACATCATATTTTCATATGAGTGCTATTTCAATTAAAAGGATGCCAAGTGAATGTACTGAAGACCTTACTTGCAGACCTCAAATATGGAAAAAAAATGAATTAGTTAAGAAAGCAGATCTGAAATGAGAAGATGATGAGGAAGATTTTCCCTTCATTCCTGGATGAAATGAAGGCTGACTATTTCCTTGAGTGGATGAAATCCAGGTGTACCTGATGAGAGGCAGAGTTTTGCCCTGGAATTGATGATTAAGAATTTCCTCCAATTCCCTCCCACTAGTTGCCCTGCTGCCTTAAGAAGATTCACACCTGACCACATATACTTCATACGCTTAGAGCTATGCAGTCCAAAGGGGAGGGATTTGAAAAACATGATCCTACTGAAAAAGTATTAATATGATGTCATACAGCAATGTGAAAATACCCATCTTTTAAACCATTCCCTTCACTAGGCAGGTAAAGGTAAAGGTTCCCCTCGCACATAAGTGCTAGACATTCCCGACTCTAGGGGGCGGTGCTCATCTCCATTTCTAAGCTGAAGAGCCAGCACTGTCTGATGACGATTCCGTGGTCATGTGGCTGGCATGACTAAACGCCAAAGGCGCACGGAACGCTGTTACCTTCCCACCAAGGTGGTCCCTATTTTTCTACTTGCATTTTTACATGCTTTCGAACAGCTAGGTTGGCAGAAGCTGGGACAAGTAACGGGAGCTCACTCCATTACGCAGCGCTAGGGATTATGATCACTATGCAAGAGGCAGGCTAATATGGACTGAGACACTGCTTAAAGTCGATCATGGCTGAAGAAGCAATACAAAAATCTAATAAATTCTGTCCTTAACTTTCTTGGAGATTAAAAAACCTGCTACCAGTTCCCCCCCCCCCCCCCCCCCCCCCCCCCCCCCCCCCCCCCCCGATTTTACAACCAAGGAAGAGGCCTTTTTTTTTCTTAAGGTCCAAAGTTAAGAAAAAGGAACTCAACAAATCTGAAAGTTCATATTGCGGAGTTCAAAAGGAACTTCATGGAGTTTTAGAACATTTACAGACATTTACAAGGAGGTGGGTTTCCATCAAAAATATTTTAGGACATTTGGAATAAGGTTTCTTTTAGGATATTTGGAATAAGGTTTCTGTACAAATGCAAAACTGTTCAAAGACCAAAATGAAAAAGTTATCCAAATGAGCCAGCTGAAGCAAATAAGAGTAAAATACTATAGAAATTGAAAGAAATTGAGATCACTCCTCACACAATTTTCTATGAGTAAGGGTTGTTGCACAGTAATTAGGGTCCCTCAGGTTAAAATCCAACAATATTTTAGCAACCTATGTCTAGGAGAAAAAAGAGATCTGCAGAGATCTGAAACTAGGATAGTTACTACTCAGGTTCATTTGGACTATCACTTCATGAGAGTATTTACTTATTACAGATTTAGGGGATTGCAATTTGCAGAATTACCAATTAACATAGCCAAGACGGTTGGGAGTTATAATTTTTATACATCTGGGATGCACCAGATTAGAACAGTGTGGTATAAATTTTTAGATAGAAATTTTATCACAACTTACAACCACCACACTTTTGGAGGCATCCAGGACATGAATGACAGGAGCACTATACCGTGGAGCAATTTTTACAGCTGTATGAGTTCTGTAATAACATAAAAGGAAATGTAAGAAAACAGTAACCATATGAAGAAACAGTCAAAAACATCTTAATGTACAAATATGATTATATTCTGATGGGAAATCTTTAGCTCCTTGGCATTTTCATTTTCTCCTTTAAGGAAATGACAGCCAACTTGCACATCACAAAGAGTCAGAGAAATATATCCACTATATAAATATGACTGCAAAATCCTTTTATTTTCAAGAAGTTCTAACATAATATACTGGAAACTAATCAGTATCTAAGAGGCTATATTTCTCAGATAAATACTGCCTGCCTGAGCCAGATGACACCACCTTAGGTGTCCATTTTTATCATTCTCTGAATCTCCCAGATTCTCTTCTCAAACTCCCCAGAATGCCAGCTTTACATATTTTAAAAACTATGATTTCATTTTCAGTGCTGCAAAGGTAATTCTCACTACACAATGGTACAAATTTACATCACACATCTCATAACAAAATCAGGAACTTAATTAATTATCGACTGCTGTTAGAACAGCCATCTATAACTAGAATAGCAATAGCAATAGCACTTAGACTTATATACCGCTTTACAGTGCTTTACAGCACTCTCTAAGCGGTTCACAGAGTCAGCATATTGCCCCCAACAATCTGGGTCCTCATTTTACCCACCTCAGAAGGATGGAAGGCTGAGTCAACCTTGAGCCGGTGAGATTTGAACCGCTGAACTGCTGAACAGTCAGCTGAAGTAGCCTGCAGTACTGCACTCTAACCACTGCGCCACCTCGGCTCTATTACTACAGATATACTGTAGTTTGAAATTCTATAGTTTAGGTTTTCTCATCCCATTACATTTTTTATTTTCAATCTATGACGTATTACAATTCTCCTGGGACCTTTGCATGAAAATTTAGTTAATGCAAAACACATATGGCTTGATTCTCAATGTTGCAAAACCAAGTTCATTTTTGCTAAACCAAATGTGTACTTGTACCAAAAATAAATCAGTTTTATACATCTCTTTTTCAGTGGGGAAATCAATAACTTCTTTGAAACTTAAATTAGGATTCAGGCACTTGATTTTTAGACTTGGTACATTTAAAATGGTATAAAATGGTATAAATAAACATATCTAGTAAATACTGATTAAAATAATCTAAAAGGAACATAAAACAGTTAATTTTGGAAATCATATTCTTTTTTACATAAGCAATTCTATGTATTTAGGTCAACATCCTCTGCCCATAGCAAAAAAAAAAACAAAACCCTAACTTACTTGGAAGTAGTTGCTCCTCCAATCAGCAAAGGGATCCTTATTTCTAATCTTTCCATTTCTTTGGCAACAAATATCATCTCATCCAAAGATGGAGTGATAAGACCAGACAAGCCAATTATATCTATAAATATAAACAGTCAAATATTTCCAACATTTTCTCTATGATTTCAGAATCTATGTTAAACTTTAAGGTAAAAATGCCATCCAGTTGTTAAATGAAGCCATGGATCTGACTTAGAACTTTCTCCTAACTTTCTGTAGCTAGAGATATCACCCTGGATATTAACTCATGTGTGAAATGGGTAGGATTAGAATTTCTAAATATCTCAAATATCTATGGTGAATACAACACTGTCATCTTTTTAACACCAGATAATTATAATTTTATTGTTCCAGTCATTTTAAAAATGAAAAAAATAAAAATATATTTGAATTTTAACTTCATTTTTAAACCACTAGATATTTTTTAAACAACTAGATATTTTGGTGAAAATTAACATAGAAACTATCCTTAAATAAATAAATCTGAATTCTGTAAGCTGGCTACATTTTTACACGGTAAAGTAAATCATTGCACTGAAGTTGAGCCAAAATAACCACATCCGCCAATGGACTACTTAATATCAAATCAAAATTTTATCCATTTTTCTGACAAATCCTAATGTATTTTAAGGATTCTGTTTTCAAGAAGAAAGATTGTACCAGTTATCACCTTAGTTTAACAT
Source organism: Thermophis baileyi (assembly GCA_003457575.1). Taxonomy (NCBI): domain Eukaryota; kingdom Metazoa; phylum Chordata; class Lepidosauria; order Squamata; family Dipsadidae; genus Thermophis; species Thermophis baileyi. Next base: position 4,176,563 of record QLTV01001700.1, read on the forward strand.
TTTCTTAGTGAGCTTAGTGAGAACTAGCCTTTGAAGATGCACATTTTCACATGATGTAAATATATTCTTGAAATTCCATAAAACTGGACAAATACAAATCAAATTAGTGTGTACCTGCTTTGTTTTCAAGAGCAGCTTTAAGTATCTTGTCACATGGCGTCATAACTCCCAAATCAATAACTCTGGGGAAGGAAATGGCAGTTTGCTAATCAATTTGTAGATATGCTCAATTAATCCATGTCTGTTAATAGTCCACACAAAAGATCAATCATCCTGTGAGGAAGCTCAAGAGAACAACATTTGGCTTGTAATCTTCCCTTATACCTGAGCCTTCTTATACAACAACTGCCCCATTCTTAGTTATTACTGCACTTGTTTGAGTTACACTTTCTATTAAGTCCACTGACTTCTTATTTACCAATAAAGGAGAATATCTGTAGCTCAGGGTTGAAATTTCTTATTTAAGAACAGAAAAATGAACTTCTTGGACAGTAATACTGCTACCAACCATTTCAAGATAGCTTGCCATATTGCAAATCCTGAGGACTTTGACCTATGAACTGGCTACCCAATGTCCAGACAAAAATTCCCAGATTAAAAATATATCTGAATATGCTCAGTCAGGAAGAAATTGAACAGTTTCAAGTTCAACCATGTACTTTGATCAAGTTTCTGCAGAGCTTTTATGCTATCCTATACACTTTCATAATTTATTCCAAAGAGTTCTTGAGACTAAGTTTAAAATACTTGAGGCCAAAATCTTCTGCCTTTGTGGTAATGAAACAGTTAACTGGCCCATGTTTTTATTACAGTACACAGTATTCTGTAGAGATTCATGCAAGTTTAATACATTTACAAAGAAAAAAATATATGTCTGCCCAACTCACTCACAATGACTCGGGTTGGCTTACAGAAATAAAACCCCAAATACAAAACCCAACCCTCACTGTCCCGTCCCCCCCCCATAACAACAATCAGACAAACCACTCCATATCACCCTGGGGTACCCAGGTCTGCTGGCAAAACTATCTCAGCCTTTACCTGTGTGAACAGATAAACTTTATATATACCACCTGGTTTTTAGACTTGGTACTTTTTAAATGATATAAATAAATGTATCTAATAAATATTGATTAAAACAATCTAAACTTCCCTCAGAAGCTTTAATTTAGCACTTTAGCCAAATTAAATGTCCCACTTGCAGGAGACATTTCTAGCCTGTCAAATAAGTACAGTACAAGGAGGTATGTGCAAGATCAAAAGGTTGAGTCTCATTACCTGAAATTATTGCAGCCCAGAACTACTCCTACAATGTTCTTGCCAATATCGTGGACATCACCTTTCACAGTAGCTAACACAATAGTGCCTTGATAAGGATCCTGCAAAAGTTAAGCCATTTTCAGAATTTATGTAGACTTCATTTCTGAGCAATTCCTATCATATGAATGACTGCCTTATTGCAACAACTGTTATGTTCAACTGTTTAAAGCAGAGACAAATCCATATGAATCTCATTTATTTTTTATTTCTGAATAAAAATTTTACTTAATTCAGCTAAATCATAGGATGGGAATTCTCCAGCGGTCAAAAGAGCCTGCCCCCAAACCACTTTACAACTTGGAAGAAAATCCCAGCTGACAGACACAAAATAATATTTAACCTACATAAGACAGGATATGACAATAAACAGAAGGATGAAAAAGACTGTTTCAGTGCCCCTATAGCCCAGTTCCCTACATCGGTTGGAGAATCAGTATGATGTATCTAATGGTTAAAAGAGAAAGTTTGGAGAACTAAGTGGACCTGGATATTTGAAAGACCAGAACTAAGTGGACCTGGATATTTGAAAGACCAGGTACTTGGGCAGAGGAATTGCTTCTGAAGTGAAAACGGTGCAATTGTGAAGGAAAGGTAAGCACAGCAATTAGCCTAGGTAGAGAGGATTGTAGTCCCAATTGACTATGACAGTAAGGAGGACTCTCCTTCTCCCAAATAGTGATCCTTTCTGTTCCTCTCCATTACCAAAAGCTAAGGAAGTGAGTCTCCCACCTTAAAGGCGGCCTGTTTTCTAATGATGTCCTTGGCCCTAGCTTGCAGGACTGGGCACCACTGAGCGTTTGGACAGGTTCTTCTCTCCCTTGTTATAATCCACAGTGAATGAAGACCAAAAGTGAGAGGAGGAGTGTCCGTGAAACTGATTTGGAACAGAAGTAAAGAGAAGGAATAAGTGAATGGCTGATTACAAACAACTGGTTTCAAATTATCTGTACATGATATTTATTTGAGCTGGGCTACGAAGTTTGGGTGAGAAATAATCTTTCTTAGTGTGATTAAAATAAAAATGGGAATATTTCTGATATTTTAAGACCATGTCTTTTCTTTCAACTCCTTGATATAATGAATATCAATCTACATTTGGTTATGGCAACCATGTTCTTACTATCATGCTGCCACAACCATCATTTTGTAAATATATTGTCCATAGAAACAAAAAACTGGGGAATTCTTGGTTAATAGTTAGAGAAAATGTAGACAAACTGTATGCCACTTATTTTGGTTTATGACTGTGACTCACACCATTTCAATCATAATACATGATAAAGACTGTAAAATTATAGTGCAAACCATCATAAGAATAGCAGATTGTCAACTCCAGACTGACTAGACTTGAAAACTTTGGACTGAAATGCTCACCAACCATAATGTGTCATCTTAGGCTTGTCATTATGTCTCAGCCTAATTGTCCTTGATTAAGACAGAAATGAGAACTAAGAGCATCATATATAAATACATTTCAAAAGATCTTTTCCCTAGCAAGGAATCACCTTGCATCTTAGGCAGTTTGCTGCAACTCAACAGACCACAAAGTGAAAAATACAGTTATTTCTTCAATCCATTAATTTGATCCTTATGAGAATAAAATTTAACAATATTATTGCTGTGGGAGTCAGCCTTTCTGAATACAAAACACAGGGGTCTTTTAAAAAATTACTTTTGTCAAAATAACAGAACATTCCTCATGGCTTCAGTAAAGGAACTATTTGTAAACAGGGATCTTATCAGCAGCACAAATGACTGTTATTCAATAAAAAGAAGTAGATCAGAGCATTGTAGCACAGCCTTCTCCAACCTGGTGCTTTCCAAATATGCTGGAACCGCAACTCCCTAAATTCTTAGCCATAATGGAAGCAAGCAGCCTTAGCATTTTCTCTCCTGAAGCCCCTACTTCTAGGATCCTCTACTGATTTCTTCAATGAATACTTTCATATCAATGTTTACATATTATTTTAATTTCTTCAAGCCAAGAGCATTTCATTAATCTATACATGATAGTAGCATATCCATGGTTTTAAATTTGTTTCTTCTTATTCATGAAAAACAGTAAGTGCTAGGGAGAGAGTTTTAAAAAAGAAACAGAGGCACACACATAAATCTTTGCTTCTTTTAGCATACCATATTTTGCTAATATTGGCATGTTTTTCTCAAATGGAGCCCTTGTGTTCAAACATGTAGGAATTCTGGGGAGAGATTTATGAAAAAAATCACCATGTCTGTATAACTATGGCTCTTTAAGGCTGTACACCCCCGCCCCCATATTTATCTTGATTACAGCATAACTTGTTTCCCAAACAAACAGGTATGTAACCCAGAGGCATCCAGGGGGAGAAATCAACAGCAGCCATGCACAACCAGACTCTCAAAGCTCTGCTCCTTTTAAATAGCTGTTGCATACATCACATGAACGTAAAAATATTAAGACTTCAGTCCTGGCTGCCATCTTGAAGCTGTTATCGTCCCTTACAGATACCTCTGCTGGCAACCTTAATACCCCTTGTTATTATCCATCATTAATGTAAACAAAAGCTTTGATGCCTGAGGGTTTCTGTGTTACTATAATGCTTAACTTTTTCTGTCTTCTTAAAATGTAGCAGAATTTGGGGGAAATGAACATCCAGAATATGCCAAGGTTCAGCATAATTATGCATTACACTCATGAAAGTCTGCGTGACTGGAGCTTCTGAAGGGCATGCTCATTTAATCAAGCCGGGGGGGGGGAGTCACAGTGGAATGGTCAAACAATAATCACAGGCCTAATTGCTAGGGGAATCCTAAAACTGATGCGAATGGGAGGGGGGGATGGGCTAAGCTCAGACTAGGCTGCAATGTGGACCAGTGCATATATTTATTTTTAAGACATCTTCGGGATAAAAACTAGATGATTTTTTAACATTAAATGATTTGAAGCAGACTAATTGGGAACAGGACTAAATAGCTTTCCTCTTCAGTCCTGGCACAAGCCTGCAGCAAAGCCATCCATTCTGAAAGATAATAACCAGTGCTCTATATTTGCTGTTCTTCTGGCACTACAGCGAGTATTCTGGGAGGTAACTGCACTCAGGAGAGCTTCTATGCCAGGAGATATGCACCTCATTTTGAGATAGGACAGCAGCAAACATTCCAATGATAAAATTCATATTCAGAGGCCAACAGATTCCCACACACACTAGAATAGCAGCATTTAGCATTTCCAAAAGACTGTAGCATATACCAACTATTAGCGAGTAATAATACAGGACTGGCCTAATTCCATACTGATTCACAACACACTTCCCCCTTTTTAAATATAAAATGTGGCTGCTAAATAAATACATCTTAAAGCGAGTAAGCATCTTGATTGTTGTGTTTTTCACTCAGCGTTTTGCTTTACCTCATTTCACTCCCTTCCCAAATGCCAAAGACAGCATAAAATTCACAATTTGTTCTTAAATCAACCCAGCCTTCGCAACAATTTGAACTACAAGAACAACTGCTGTTATTTCATTTTTTCATGCCTGTTAGGAATGAAAGAAATCTGCTACAGCAAAAAAAGCATCAGGTTTCTTCCAACCTCATGATTGCTTCCAATGAGCAACTACACATTAGCTTGACAGATGCTTCCTAAGACAAGAGGCTGCAGAGCATGGAAGTCCAAGGATTTGTTTGCTCTGCCTTTGGAAGTGAACCAATCTGATTCACACCTCCCAAACTAATTTGCATTTCTCCAGAATCCATTTTTCAACTTCAAAACTGTATCGTGTTATACATCAAACCACAAAATGCTTTTAAAACAAGAACAGTGCAGATTTTAAAGAAGAAAAATGCCAATAAAGAGAATAATAGGATTGGCACGGACTTACTAATGCATTTAAGTGACATCAATCCTAAAAGGTCTGATTCATCCATCTCTTTCCTGCTGGGACTCTCTAGTAACAACTAGCACCCCTTTGCTCCATACCTTTTTGCTCAGAAACAATAGTTTGAAGTGAGGCTGTATAAGATTCAGATGTACAGATAGGCAATCCCCAAAATTAGCTTGTAAAATGAAGGGGAGAGCTACCCAATGGGAAGAAGGAGCACGGAAACAAAACTGGCAATGGAGGTAGACCACATCAGTGGGAAACTCTTATCACTGAAAATGATGCTGTAGAGAAAAACACAGCTCAACAGAGAGAGGCAAAAACTGTTCTTGCTACTGTTATTTTTTTTTTTTTTGCCTGTTGAACATTCATCCAATTAAGTACCAAGTTTATGACTATGGATCCTTATGTAGAATACTATTGCTGTCTGTTTTACTGGCAACATATCAAATGGACAACTTTATGTTTTCTGATCAGCTGCCCATTTCTGTGACTGAGAGCTCATGTAAGAGGATCTATTTATTGCAGAAGTTGCTGCCATGACGTGCCATGAATTCCTGACCCACACAAAAATCTATAACACAACTGCAACAAAAATTAATTTAAGAGAATCAAGGATTGAAGCTGCAAACTCACATCTTCCTCCGTGCTACCAGACAACACACGTAATTCTTCTCTTTCCTTCTCCATGAATGGGATAAGATGACCCACCGCTTTCTTCATAACTCTAGCGGATTTAATCACCTGTATATTCAGATTCAGAAAAAGACCCATGAGAGTGTTCAAAAGTTTATTCAAGATTATAGCAATCAATGAATTAATCTGCAAGCAAACCATACCAGGCCCCCAAAACAGAAAATTACCAATAAATACCAACTAAGTAACCTAGTAACTTCTAAGCAACTCCTTTACCAGTTTCTCCATTTTCTGCCATTTTAGAGAAATGCTTCCAATACATTACATTCATATAGAGTAGAATACTTTATTTGGCCAAGTGTGATTAGACACACAAAGAATTTTTCTCTGGTACAGAAGCTCTCAGTGTACATGCAAAGCAACAGGGTAATAATAATCACAATAATGACACCAATAATGGGGTAGATGAGAAGGATAATAATACTATTACAGCCATACAATATGGGTGAATATACTTAGACATAAGACAGTACTGTGAGGATTAGGTGTTCAGCAGAGTGGTGGCACAAGGGAAAAAACTGTCCCTATGACTAGTTGTTTTGGCATGTAATGCCCTATATCGGCATCCCGAAGGGAGGAGTTGAAACAGATTATGTCCAGGATGTGAAGGGTTTATAGTTATCTTCTCAGTTCTCCTTCTGATCCGTGCAATATACTGGTCTTCTATGGAAGGCAGGCTGGTTGCAATTGCTTTTTCTGTAGTCCTAACTATCCATTGGAGTCTGTACCTGTCCTCTTAGTTGCTGTGCCAAACTGGACAGGTATAGAAGTACAAATGACAGACTCAATCATTCCTCTTTAAAGCTGTATCAACAGCTCCTGGGGCATTCTGAACTTCCTGAATTGATGCAGGAAGAACATTCTTTGTTGTGCTTTTTTAATGATGGTTTTGATGTTAGGTATTCATTTCAAATCCTGGGAAATTATACAACCCAAAAACTTGAAGGATTCCATTGCTGATACTCTGCTGTCAAATATAGTAAGAGGTGGTACAATTGAAGGTCCCTCCTAAAATCCACTCTCATCTCTATAGTTTTAATTACTGGTAAGAAAAGAGAGAAATGAGACTATTTGCCTCCATGGCAAATTAGTTCTATTCAAACCAAGTTCTAACATATAGTAAGAGGTGGTAGAATAGAAGGACTCCTCCTAAAATCCACTCTCATCTTTATAGTTTTAAGTGTGTTCAGCTCCAGATTGTTCCGGCTGCACCACAGCGCCAGTTGTTCAACCTCCAGTCTATATATGCAGACTCATCACCCCCTCGAATGAGACCAATGACTGCTGTATCATCTGCAAACTTCACTACTTCAACAGAAGGATCCTTAGAGATGCAGTCATTGGTACAGAGAGACAAGAGCAATGGAGAGAGTACACAGCCCTGAGGGGCGCCTGTGCTAACTGTCGTGTGCTTGATATGATTTTCCCTAGCTTCATCTGTTGCTTCCTATCTGTCAAAAAACTAGTAATCCACCTACAAGTATGGACAGGCACAGCTAGCTGAATCAGTTTAGAGTGAAGTGTTTCTGAAATGATGGTATTGAAAGCCGAGCTGAAATCAACAAAAAGGACCCATGCATAGGTCACTGGGAATTAAGATGTTGCAAGATGTAGTGCAGTACCATATTGATAGCATCATCCACCGATGTATTTGCTCGATAAGCAAACTGCAAGGGATCTAACAGCGGATCCATGATGATTTTCAAGTGGGCCAACACTGGCCTCTCAAAGGTCTTCATAACTACAGATGTCAGAGTGACCAGTCTGAAGTCATTCAGCTCCCTGATGGAGGATTTCTTGGGAACTGGGATGATAGTAAAGCATTTTGCCTCCTCAGTCCAAGACTTCACTGTCTTGACCACAGATATTGCGGTTTTAAGTTTCTGTCTATAGGCGGGGATAAGATGAATCATACAATGATAAGAGAGACCCACAGAGACCCATAGCTGCTCTTGAGAGGGAGAGGGAGAGTGATAAGCACCTCTTAATATACTTTAATATTTAATATATTTAACCTTTTAATATGGTGTCACAAATCCACCACAAACCTATCCCAGTGGATTTATTGTTACAGTGACTTGCTAGTCAAGCAAAGTATACTAATGCTTGCAGTCCTCCAAGACTATCCATTGCCTGTCTAAATAAAGTGAGCCATGCTGCAGTTTCAGCCCACATCTGTAAAGCTGTGCCTGCCTGCATCGAATGTGTATAAAAGACTAATTTGGAGAAAGCCAAACATTAAACCTAACTATTAAAACTAAAAGCTAACACATGAAAAGAGACAGACAGATTGTGAACATACTGCCAATCAAATATGAACAAATAAAAAAGGAGACTAAACTAACCCATGGGGTAAAATGCAGTTTTATCTGCTGGCATACATGGGGATAGAACAGGATATTTTCATTTTATGTCCAATAAGCCATTAACCCAGAAAGCCATCTTTACAACTAAATGTAAGAACAGCAATAGCCACTAACAGCAATGAAAATAAAGTAATACCCATTTTAAGGTATAGGGCAGTGATGGCGAACCTTTTTTTTGCCACTACTGCCTCTAGAAAGTTGCTGCCGATGAGAGTAAACTGTACTGAGGTAAAATGGACAAACTGTTTGGCTTGGTATAAGGCAATCTCCTATATTCTACTACAACATCCTGAAGTGCTAAGAACTAGACATTGATCCTCCCTCAAGCCAAAGAAATCATTGGTGTAATGTTTAATTACACAGTTAAATTGTGATAGGCTAATGGAAACTTCTTCTTTACCTGAGGAAGAAACATCTTGCCAGCTCCAAAAAGATTACCAACTATTTTCATGCCATTCATCAGGGGGCCCTCAATTATATGCAGAGGTCTGGGATACCTCTCTTTGTTTTGTCTAGCCTCTTCGGTATCCTCAATCACATATTTCTCAATGCCCTGGGGGAAAAAACAACCATCTGGACATTAAAGTGGTATATATCTTCCCACAACAAGCATCATTTATCTATTGCATTTTACAAAACCGGGGCCCTCAAGAACAACCTCCAAAAAAGAGACTGTAGTAATTCAAGGGTATTAAAATAGGCTAATTATACCAAGAGCTGAATTAAAAAATAAACCTACAGAATAATTAAAGTTAAAAAAACCAAGAGAAATAAAACATACTAGTAATATGGATTAATGTTGAAAGCATAAGAGGCAATGTTTTCAACCTCTTTCAAAAATAATCCTGAAGGAGCCTGGCAAAGGGACAGAAGAAAAGCATTCACCAGCAGGAGGCCTCCTCATTATCTCACTTCCCAAAATTGTGTGTGGGTATTCTGAAATGGATCTCCGAGTTAAGTTTTAAAATAGACAGGCTGTTCTTGAAGTATTCAAAATTACACTTCCTTTTTCATATTGGCAGCTTCTGATCTGCTAAGTGCAATTAACAGCAACTGGTTTCAAGCCAGCTGTAGCAAGAAGTTGTTACAGCCTTGCCTCAGGTGAACCTCCATTTTCCATTACAAGGTGTTGATGTTTTGAAGTGGGTTCTAAATTGAAACCTGTGAAGAAAGTTCACAATGTTTTTCAAGCTTGACGCCTTTAAGATGTGTGGATTTCCACTCCCAGAATTACCCAGCCAGGTAACATGTTCAGAATTCTGCAAGTGGAAGTCCATACATCTTAAGTTGCCAAACTTGAAGAACTCTGTTCTAGATCTAAATTTGTAAGAAATGTGAATGGGCATTTATTTGTATTCTTCAAGAGAAGTTCTGCCGATTGAGATCCCAAATGGGCCATTGGAAGTGCACTGTATTTCTCAATTCATCAGGAACAAATCCTGGAAAGGTGAACCCTGATAGCATAACAGATTTGGACTGGTACTGTCCAGCAACTTTTCCCCTTAGGATTAAACTTGGTCAAAGAGGCAACGGAACAAATTTTAGCTCATCAAACATATAAATTCACCTTAACAAGGCCATACTCCAGTCTTTCTTCTACAGATCCATTTCTCCATCCATCGGTCTGTACCACTTTTTTTCCTCCTTCAGCATGGGTCTGGAATGAGATTAAGAGAAGTTAAAATGAAATCATTTGCCCCACCACTACTGATAAATATATTGAAACTAGCTTCCTATAACTGGAATAAGAAGTTTCTTTTCCAATCAGATATGACAGATTTTTGTCTCAGAGCTTGGAAGGTCTTTTAGGCCAGTGGATCTCAAATATGTTGGTCTCAGGACCCCTTCACATTCTTAAAAATGACTGAGGTTCCCAAAGAGCTTTGGTCTATGTGGGTTATATCTATTAATATTTATTACATTAGAAATTAAAACTGAGAAAGTTTAAAATATTTGACTTCAGGGTCCCCATGAAAGGATATTGGGGACCCCCCAGAAGTTCCAGACCACACCTTGAGAATTGCTGTAACTTCTATTAAAGTGAAGTGTAGAGTCAGAGAAATAGGCAAGAGCTACTATGAAAGCAAAGAGGGCTGAAACATTCCTCAACTCCTGGGAAACAAGATAGTATTCAGAAGTTACTATGTCACTATAGAGGCTCAATAATTGTTCTAGCCTTCCTATTAAGTTAGGTTTCCTGTTCTACACTGTAGTCTACTTTGCATAGTTGACATGAAGACCGAAACTGTATGTTTTATTTGCCAGAATTATATTCTGCTACTTGGGTAAATACATACTGTTTTTGAATAAACAATGTTCAGTGTATCACCTCAGCTCCAAAAAGATTTTTGACTGAATGTACAATATATTTAGCCACTTCCTTTATTTCATGTCTTTATTATGACCTTCTAGCCTCAGAAACACTGGGAGGGAAAATAAGAAAAGGGCAGGGTGGAAAGATTATTTACCTCAGCATTATATGATTAAGATCCCTAAAAAAAATCAAGGGAATGTTGAGGCAGCTTCTTATATTTATCTGTATAGAAGCAGCTTCTTGCAGATCAGTGCAGAGTTGCATTGGATCTTTAGCATGGGTGTCTGATGATATGGCACATACCTCACACTTGAATACAGATAAACAGTTACTTGCACAGGACAGCAATGGAAAGTGGGTAAAATGTGTTCTGGACTACAAGCAATCACCCCATTATCAAATTGACCAGTGTCCAGAAAATTCGTGTCTAATGAAAATCTGACATAACCTGTTTCATGTGCTCTCTGGTCTTACATAATCAGGGCATATGCATAAGATACTCTACACATCCAAGCATTTAACGGCTGCTGATTGATTCCAGAAAGCTTTTGCTTCTAAACGAGGTAAGACAGGAAAACATAAATATTCCATCAATAGGAATGAAAATGCCAAAAAAAATGGAGCTTTGGATTTTTATTTCTGGTAATATAATTTAAATGTATCCCCAGCCAGTCTAGCAGCAATTTATTTTAAAAATCTAATAACTTAACTTGGCTTTAGTACAGTCCCTCTTGGTGATCGTTTATGTTGTATCACGTAATGCATCACTAATGAATCAAACACTGTTCTGAACTGGAACGTGCCCGTCAGCTTAATAGAACAACCCACCCCTTTCTACTCTGCTATCTCAGTCTCCTTCCACTGAAAATACTTTATTATTTACATTATATAAATGTACTGTGGTTTATGGAGCATGTCAACCAACAAATTCTGATTCCAAATGCTAGTTATTTTAAACAGTAAAACTGGCAAAGTTGCTCCTTCCCCTAGTATTTTCCTTGTAGAAGTAGAATTCTTTATTGGCCAAGTGTGATTAGACACACAAGGAATTTGTCTCCGGTGCATAAGCTCTCAGTGTACATACAACAATAGTGATAGATCATTATCATAGTCATTGTAAAAAATACATTCATCATAAAACATTAGATACAACACTTAGTGATAGTCATGGATAATAAATAAGCAATCAACATAAATCATACTAGGATATTAAGTAAACAATATAAATCATAAGATACAAGCAACAAAGTTATAGTCACAAGAAGGTAAGGAGATAGGTCAGTGATGGCTAACCTTTTTTTCCCTCGGGTGCTGAAAGCGTGCCCACACCCATAATGCAATTCCCCCCTGCGCGCCCCGCCCCCGTGCGCATGCGCGTGACCCCCGTGCTGCCCCGCCCTGTGCATGCGCGTGTGACCCCCCCTGCTTTCCCGCTCCCACACGCATGCGTGCGTGCGTGATCCCCCCCGTGCCCCATTTTGGGCCTAGCAGGCCTCCCTGAAGCCTCCGGAGGCTGGAAACGGCCTATTTCCGGACTTCCAGTAGGCCTGTTTTTCGCCCTCCCCAGGCTCTGGAGGCTTTCCTTGAGCCTCTGGGAGGGTGAAAACGGCCTCCCCCGGCCCTCCGGAGGGAGGAAACGGCCCATTTTTCGCCCTCCCAGAGTCTCCATGCGAGCCCTGTACTTACCTGGTATCCAAAACGGTCCGCATGGAGACTCCTGGGAGGGGAGGGGCAGCGTGGGCGGGGCCAGCCAAAAATCAGCTGGCCGGCACACGCATGCGCGGTGGACCTGACCTAGGGCAACAGCTCACTTGCCCGCAGAGATGGCTCCGCGTGCCACCTGTGGCACGCGTGCCATAGGTTCGCCATCACGGAGATAGGTAATAGGAAGGATGAGAATAATGATGGTAATACTGTCTTTCTAGATAGTTTGACAGTGTTGTGGGAATTAGTTGTTTAGCAGAGTGATGGCAAGGGGGGGGGAAACTGTCCTTGCGTCTAGTTGTTCTGATGTGCAGTGCCCTATAGTGTTGTTTTGAGGGTAGAAGTTGAAACAGTTTATGTCCAGGATGTGAGGGGTCTGTAGATATTTTCACAGCCCTCTTTCTGGCTCCTGCAGTATACAGGTCCTCAATGAAAGGCAGATTGGTAGCAATTGTTTTTTCTGCAGTTCTAATTATCCATTGAAGTCTGTGTTTGTCTTGATTGGTTGCAGTGCCAAACCAGACAGTTATAGAGGTGCAGACGACAGACTCAATAATTCCTCTGTAGAAGTGAATGAGAGCAAAAACTATAACTTACAATCTGTAGCTTAGTGACTGCTTGAAGTTATGACGCACCCCCCCCAAAACAGGACTTACAACATCAAGAGTCCCTGTCTATAGTCACATGACCATATTTTGGGCTCTCAGCCACCAGCCCACATTTACAGCCATTAGCAGCATCCCATGTTCATGTGACCATGATTTACATCATTTTCTTCAGAAACTGGCGTTTACTTATACTATCCAAAAAAAAAAAAAACCACCCCAAAGCAAACAATGGGTTTGCTTAATGACTGCTGCATTCACTTAGTAACCGCCATGTCACTTAACAACTGCTGCAAAAAAGATCATAAATTCAGGTGCGGTTATAGTGATGACCCGCTTTAAGACTGTCATGACTTATGACTGAAATTGCAGGCTCAATTAGTTGTAGGTCAAGGACTACCTATACTATCTGCTTCAGTCATCATCATCATCATCATCATCATCCTTTTAGCCATTGTCTATCCACTACAGGATGGCGGCCTCTTCCACGTTTCCAACCAATATGGTCCTGAGCTTTCTTTTGCCAATTGGGCCCGGAGTACTTGCTGATGTCGTCGATCCGTCTTATTTTAGGTCTCTTTCGTGGACGCTTTTTATCAAGTAGAATCCATTCTATGACTGCCTTAGTCCTGCCATCAGTTCTGTGACCAGCCCATTTTCATTTCCATTCTTTTATTCTCTTGATGATATTGTATACTTTTGTTTGTTCTCTAATCCTTGTGCAGGTCTTTCTATCTTGTCTTGAAATGCTGAGTATCTTTTCACGGCTCTCTTGTATCAGTTGTAAGGTTAGAGTCCTATTTCACCAGCATATGTTAGAGCAGGTAGCACACACTGATCAAAAATGTTTCTCTTCAGGCATAGGGGGAGGTTATTCATGAAACAACCTCCCCCCTATGCCTGAATCTGCTTGAATGTAAGGACAAAAAAACCAGATTTTGTACAACTGTAAGATGGGCCACAAATGAATATTCTCTCCCAAAAAGACAGTACTGCTCCACATTCCAACCCTCCTAGCCCCTCCTCTTCACTCACATCTTTGTGACTTGCTGCTCTTTATTAAAAATTCCAACATTTTAAGGTTCCCAAACGCAAAGAACATGATTAGGATCTTCCTACAGATGTTTATCTCAAATATGCACAGCTGAGGATTCAGAAGGCTGTGGCTTTTGAAGTTATTGGCATGGGGAAAGATTACTGGACCATTGTTGTTACAGTTGGACATGAATTTGTGCATTCTCAACTCTGGGACATAACAAATTAGCAAGCATCTTACTAAGAAAGAACTCACTTGTTCGCACATTTATAGCAAATACCATATTTTGTATTAATTGTAATTGTCCTGGGTTTTTTTGTTGTGTTTTATATTTCCTCTTATTTTTCCTTTGTTGTTTTAATAATTAAATAAAAGGAAACCCAGTTTGTTCTAATTCATACTCGTGAAGCAAAAATGTGTTTCTTGTGATGCTCATCTATGTATTTTCCTAAACTACAATTCTACTTTGTTTTTCTTTGGGAAAGGCAGAAAAGGCCAATATTTTTCCCCAAAATCATCCAAACCCAGCATGATTTGATACAAAGTGCTTTGAGGGAGAGGGGGAAGCAAGGGGACATTTGGGGTTACATCTATGTAAACAAACCAAGTCACTTAAGAATAATTCACAAAGCAATTCTTCAGGCTTTCAGCATCCATGTTTAAAAGTTAACTGGTGCATATTGAAAATAATTTAGGGAAAATGTAACCTGAGCATAATGCAAAAGTTTTTCCGTTGCATCTGGATCTTTATTCCATATCAAATCTTCACACAACTGTAAAAGTTCCTTTTGGATATCGTCATACACTGGTAGATTTCCTGCATTCACAATCCCCATGTCCATTCCATGCTGAGAATAAACACAGGAGAAAAAAAAACCCAATGAATACTACAACTTCTTCTACAACAGTATTTTTCAATCAGAAACTATTTTGCCCAAACCATCACATTACCTTAATTGCATGGAAAAGAAAAACTCCATGCATTGCTTCTCGAATAACATCCATTCCTCGGAAGGAGAAAGACAAATTGGAAATGCCTCCACTTATTCTGGCTCCAGGCAAATTTTCCTAACAACAGAAATTCCAGCAAAGTAATGAAATGTTACAAAGAAAGAATAGATACCAAGTGTGGTTAGCATTGTCTGGTCACTGGAGAAACAGCACAAAAGAGCAATACACAGAACTGCCACTTACATTTACATATTGTAAATGAATCTAACTTTCCCAGCCTTGTGAGAGAGAAGCTCTTTGTTCTAAGGCGACCACGCGGCCATCACTCCACCAAGTTTCATTTCTCCAGAAGCCATCTAAACACAACTTATCCTCCTTCTACCTCTTTCAACCAAAATTTCTCAATACAACTTTAACAAATTGAGTTAAGCATTGAATGATTATCAATTGAACAATTAATAAATCAGGCACTAATTAACTGTAAATTGATTATATTATTATATTATATTTTTATTGATTTGATATTTTTCTATTGGTTAGATTGATCACTTGATTGGTTAGGTAATATTAATTAACTAATCATTGATTAATTAATTAAATTAATTATTAATTATTTGATTGGGTATTTGATTGGTTAGGTACTATAAACTAATCACACTTTGATTAATTAATTTGTTAGACTGATTGATTATTGATATTAATTAATTAATTTGTCAGACACTATTTGATTATTGACCATGCCAAGCAAAAACTCAAAAAACTCCACAATCAAACACCCACAAAATGAAGATACCTCTACAAACGACGACAAATGCTATAAATGCAATCAAAGCATCAAAGAGGATGAGGAATTCAAAAAATGCCGCATATGCACAAAGTATGCCCAACACACCTGCCTGGACATAAACA
>QLTV01001700.1:4194836-4206595 GCA_003457575.1 Thermophis baileyi
AAAATGACCTACCTGTCAATGACTACTTCAGCTTCAACCACAACAACACACGAGCACACAATAGATACAAACTTAATATAAACCGATCCAAACTCGACTGCAGAAAATATGACTTCAGCAACAGAGTGATCAATGCCTGGAATTCACTACCCGACTCTGTGGTTTCTTCCCCAAACCCAAAAAACTTTAACCTTAGACTGTCTACTGTCGACCTCACCCCATTCCTAAGAGGTCTGTAAGGGGCGTGCATAAGCGCACCAGCGTGCCTACCGTCCCTGTCCTACTGTCCTATTGTCTTCATCTATCTGTATTCACTTTGATTATGTTTATGATTATACCTATACCTGCTATCTTGTACATGTTTGACAAATAAATAAAATAAATAAAAAAATAAACATTATCTGACTGCCACTTACATTATTGTAAAGACAAATAACAAACAAATCTCTGACCAGAAAAATGTTCATCTCAAAACACAGCCTACCCTATATTTAAAGAGGTTTGTCTTATATATCTTTCTATGACCATAAAAAATAAAAATTCACAGGAATTTTGTTTTTTCTTCCTTTTCTTTTTGAATATTTTCATTCTGTTGTGAAAAAGTCTATACGCTCTTCAGAACTAGAGCTGAAGAGTCTTACAGATTACTCCATTAATTTCTTATTTGGTTTCTTTAGGAAGCAAATAATTTCTTACCCCAAAACTATCTTACTGGTACCCGGTGTTTCTGTATGAAACTGAGCAGCCCAAAGAAATCAATATTACAATTGGACAGAGAACTGTGGTTGAATCCCATCCCAAGGAAAGTTGTATCTTAACCATTGCATAACTTCAATAGAGAAGATTAATTCATTGGTTGCTATCAATCTGCCTAAAACATGATAGAAGACAATGGGAAGCATATACATTATGTATACTAAGAAGTTATGCAACACAGATATTCTTTTCACACAAGGAGATTCATTGTGTTATATCTACGTATGGGCAATATGTTAATTCATTTCTAACAAACTTTTTCAAAGCTTCTGAACCATAATCCTGGAGGAAGTCATATCTCATTTCTATAATATTGACCTATCTGGTTTGAAGGGGAATATATAAATGTAGAGATATAGAGATATATCAATATTACTTTTACCCTTTTGTTAACATTAGAAAAAGATTAAGCTGTAACCTCAAATAATACAGATATAAATAGAAAATGTTTTTATCATATATCTGTGGTAATTTATCACATACATATGCAAAAATAAAATCTCAAAAATATCCCATTTACCATACAAGCTCAAAATAGAATCACAGACAGTAATGGAACTTATATTAATTGAATGAAGTAACTTTCATGACGTTGTCAAAGGTCCTTTGGCCAAACTGTCAATTTTTGGCAAATATTGCTCCATTTAATTACTCTAAGTATATATACAATTCAGTTAATGGCCCGAGTTATTTTTAAGCAACTATATAATTTATAATGCTGCTGCTACTGGAAGTAAAGTTGACGAAATTGTACAACATAAAAATTTGTACAGTTCCATTTAAGCCACTGCCTTTACCCCCCCCCCAACTACTTATAAAGGTAGAGGCTGGGAGACAAATGCTTAAAATAAAATAAGTAAATCAGGTTTTTTTTTAAAGAACCCAAATCCCACTCCCTAACTTCCTAGACTCACTTTTATTGTTTTAGTTGCATTGATATAGTTAACTGCATACAAATTATGTTCCTCCATTCCAGTACCTATAGTCAAAACGTTGGGATCAAAAATTATATCATATGGATTAAAGCCAATTTTGTTCACAAGAAGATCATAGGCTCTGGTGCAGATTGAAATTTTGTCTTTTGTTTCTGTAGCCTGAAAAGAAAAATCAAACACGTGAAAGAACAGTAGTTTTTTTCTGTGGTATCATGTTTCTGTTTATCTAGGTTTCTAATGTGGCTTTTCTTAGTCTGTTACAATAAACCTGTTTCAGCAAAGCTCTTCGATTCATGATTCAAAGTTAGCAGCTCTTAATAATAGTTCTATTCATTTGTTTATTAAGAAACACTTGTAAGTCATGAGATTGCAGAGTACTGCAGAATTTATAACATTCTCATATCAATCCAATCTAAACCCAGGTTTGTTGGTCTAGTACAAGCCAACCACTCTCATTCTCAACTGAATTTCCCCTTTTCAGTGTTAGCTAAGAAGCAGGACCAATAAAAAGCTTTAAAACAAATGAAGTACAAAGAACTGAAGTCTGTTTTAATACATGCAACATAAAACATAACCAAAGCAGCCAAATTCTATGAGATTCTATGAACTGAGGATAAAACTGATGATAACACACTGAGTTTCCGATCCAGAACCAAAAAGATGCTTCCATGCAGGTGTGAACACAGGCACATTTATCGACACCTCCCTAAAGAAACTGTTGGGGCACAGGAAAGTATGTGTTTGAGTGAAGGAGGGATGCAACAATGTGCTTTGGAATGCATGTGGGTGCATTGTCGGTGCCTCCTTAACTGAAACATACATTTTTTCTGAAGCCCAGAAAAGATGCAGCTCCTTTACGGAGCCTCAGCAGGTGAAGTGTGTGCATCAACCCTTATTCTGAAACACTTTTTCAGCATTGTATTAAAAGCACGGCACAGCCAGTTGATGAAAATGATGGAACTCGCTGAGATGGCCAAATTGACTTGTCTGATCACAGGAAAGACAACATTGATGTTTATTGCTGACTGGAAACGCCTTATGGATTTTTGCAGGGGGAAAAATGAACATATGATTTACGGATTTGATGAATGAGATAGATTATAGAAAGAAAAGAGACATGTTGTAACTTTACAGAGGCAAATTTATAATTGTACTTATAAATTCTGTAAAGAAAATCAGAAGCCACTTCTTTGTATCTTTTTCTTTTCTATTTTTCTTTTACTTTTTTCCCTTTGTTAAACTTTTAGCTTTCTTTTTCTTTTTTCTTCTTTATTTTTTATTAGTTTGCATTAGTTTTTTATCTTCTTTTGAAAAACTTTTTATAAAATTATAAAAACAAACTAAAGTACAGCATATTTCATGTTAATGTTTATGCTCATCTCAAGCCTTAGAGGAAAAGCAGAATAAAAATCCAATAAATGAAACTGGCATGAACGGCTCTCTGTGATCCTGCACGCAACACACTCCGCAACCAATTGGAATTCAGAAAAAAAAATATGCCTCTGTGACTTCAAATTCCAGTTTGCTAACCTTGAAGCAGGCTAGTCCTCAAGTATTTCACCATGTATTAATTTTAGTTAAAAAAAAAATCCTCTCCAACGTTAGCCATAGAGAAGTTAAGCTAGGAGACAGGTATGCTATTAACAGCTAATTGAAGACGTTATTGGAAAATCCTCTACACACATATTGTTACAGTTATTATTGCATATTATTATTGTGATTTATACTCTGCTTCTTTGCTCAAAGGAAAGCTGTTTGCTGAAGGAATGCATATAAGTGAACAGCCTTTTTTCCAAGGCTGTCATAGCTTTGAACTATCATTAAGCAAATGGTCATAAGTCAAGGGCTAACTGTACTTCGTTTAGGTTACTTCCTATTCCTTTTACTGGAACACAGATAGGACAAAAGTTCCTATGACCTTTTGGGCAATTTCTAGTGGGTGAGGAAAGTGTCACCAACCTGCCCCACTTCATCAAACGCCATAATCACCACTGCTGCTCCATATCTCCTAATTTTTCTTGCTTTTCTTAGGAAATCCTCTTCGCCTTCCTTCAGACTGATGCTATTTACTATGCATTTGCCTTGCGAACACTTCAACCCAGCTTCTATTACAGAAAAGTTTGAGGAATCAATGCAAAGGGGCACCTGAGGATAAAAAAGGAAAACATTAAAAAAAAATGATCTTCAAAGCTAAGTCTAAATTGTGTGGATGCATATCCAAGGCAGAGAGAAAAGGTCTTGCAAGTTAAAAAAAAAAAAGGCAAATTGTCTATGCAATTACATTTACCACAAAGGCTAGACTAATTTCTCTCTTTCAAGAGCTTTCTTCAGATTATGACATCCTTTGGAAAAGATTCTATGACCTAACAGCAATATTTGCCCAGGGCTGACATTCAGATTGATGCACAAAAATTACAGCTGAACAAAACATTCTAAGCAGAGGGGTTTCCTGCCAAGTTCCAAAGGCTTAGTGACTTCACTTCAGAATAAAGATCAGAAGAAAAACCCTTTTGGGTGATAGTTTCCCTTCTGGCTTCTCCTCACAATCTGTGCTCTCAGAAGTGACAGTGAGAACACTAGGACACAAGCCTGCCTGAAAAATAAGGCAGCCAATTTTTGGCGTTTGGGGGAATCTGAAAGCTGAAGTTGGTACTCTTAAAATTTGCAGAGACCAAATTTCATGAAATTTCATAATTGGTCTTACTCCTTTTATAGCATTTGGCTGTACATGATTCAACCAAATGCTTCTTGGTTAAATCAAGATACTTCTTCTGGATAAAAACATTAAAGTTGTCTTACATGAAGTCAGGCACTGCTATTAAAATACATGTAGACTCGTGCCAAATAATGTCTGCTCTGAAAGTAGGCAACATTATATAGACAGTGCTCATCTGATATCTGTGATATTTAGTATTATTGATGAATTTGGAAATCCAAGAATCAAGAATTGACTTCAAAAGCCAGGGACATTCTTATGAGAGCAAAAGACTCAAGGCCAGCACTTTCTTCTGAAATTAAAACTCAACACTATTTGAGAAGGACACCACAAAGGCTTTAACCATACCGTAACTATCTAGATAGGCAAGGAGACAATAAATTAGTATCCCAAATACTTGATACTTATGTAAGCTTCCAACACTATAGCAGTCCAGTCCAGGTTAGAAGTGTGATGTCTAAATACCACAAAAATTATAATAATCTTTCTAATGCATTTCTTCTGATTTTTCATTTCCTGTTACCATTTTTTCAATCAGACAACCTGCAGAGGTATTGAGATATTGTGTAGTCCCAAGACATGTAGAGAACACCAGACTCAGGAAATTAAAAGACTATCCAGTTAAATATATAACCTTAGCAATGTCAGGCTCCGAAGCAATATAGTTGCAGAATCTGGCCATAGCACTTGGACCATCTAACATTCCATCATCCATGTTAATATCCAGGATCTGAGCTCCCATCTCAACTTGGGCCTTGGCTACACTCAAGGCTTCCTATGTTAAAGGAAAAAAGACATCAGTTCTAACAGAAATGCATCTAATTCTGTTCAATCCCCTTTTTTTTCTTGTATTTACTTTGATGGCATTTGTTTCTGCATTTTTTAGCACACTGCTTTTATTATGTCTGTCTTCCCATAACACTGTTTCTACTTTTTTATTCTATAAAATGTGTCAGAGTTTATTTGTTTACATTTATTTTGTAAAACATTTTAGAGGCTGCCATCATCGCATTATTCAGAACTGCTTGAACCTCTCACTTTTACAAAAGAAATGCTCAAGATTGTGCTTCACATTGTACTAAAACAAAAAACAAAAAACTATATTTATATAATGTACCTAGTAGAAACTATGCATTCAAATCCTTAAACAGTGTACTTATATAAAATTTTAATGCAAGTCCTGAAGCTTAAAAAAAGTTGGACCTACTTCATATTTGCCTGCCATTATAAGTTTGGCAAATCTCCTTGATCCTGCAACATTGCAACGTTCACCAATGTTGACAAAGTTGGTGTATTTTCCAATCCTGAAGGGTTCCAGACCTGGAAAATAAATTTTATGTATATATACAAGGGGAAAAAGAATACTCTGAAAAACCAGAATATACCATTTTATGAAAAGATGCCCTTATTTAAATATGTCTGTTTAACAGAATTTTCTTATTGATCCATGTGGTCTGCTAGAGAAAAGGACCTTTAAGTCTCCTTGCAACAATATAATGTGGTGATAAAGCAAAGAAGTAGAAAAGAATTCAAATAAACAGTCAACAACATACCTGATTTAGATGGAATATTTTTGCAGCACATTATGTCTGTAGCAGATTCACAACAAATGGATGAATGAACAAGGAAGTGACAAAAAAAGAATGAGATCTTATCTCTTCAGACTCATCATTACACAAGTGGGTTGTTGTTATTTGGGTGCCTTTGAGTCTGTGTTGACTCTTGAGGGTAGGGTAGGGTAGGATAAGATAGGATAGAATTCTTTATTGGCCAAGTGTGATCAGACACACAAGGCATTTGTCTCCAGTGCATAAGCTCACGGTGTACATACAATAATAAGTAATAAGTAATAAATCATGGGTCATAATTATAGTTACAATCATTAATCATAAGTTACAAACAATTGATAAATCATAAGAAATAGGAGAAAATAGTAGGAAAAATGAGAAGATGAGAAAAGATGACAAATGAGACAATTCTATGGGAATTAAGTATTCAGCAGAGTGATGGCATGGGGAGGGGACTATATGTCTGATTATTTTGGCATGCAATGCTCTACTTGGTCTGGTTCTTGCAGTTTCCTCAGCAAGGTTTTGCAGAAGTGATTTTACCATTGCATCCTTCCTATGGCTGAGAGTATGTGACTGGCCCAAGGTGACTCAATTTGCCTTGGGCAAGACTAGAACTCAGTCTCCTGGTTTCTAGCCAGTGCCTTAACTATTACACCAAACTGGCTCTTTACACAAGCATATAGAAAATAATTATTTTACCCTAAACATATCAATTTTTAATTGGGCAGCCAAAGATATAAATTCATCCCAATCACGTAAATTGAAATAGAGAATCTCCATTAGGCCAGGAGCTGATCAAGGCACAAGAATAGCAGCACAGATCAGGCCCAGTGACAGAAAATACATGGCAAACACCTCTCTGCCACTAGAGAAAAATGCATTGCAGCAGAAAACCTTCCTTCACAACTGATGTTTGAAAACTACAGACAAATGCTCAATGCAGGAATCTCAAAAGAGGTGAGGAAACAAGCATCTGCAAATAAATATCACATCAAGAGGGGAAAAGGAGGAGGGCCGAGTGTGTGTTTGTGCGTGCACACATACGCAATACTGCAACACCAGAGCTACAATTATTAGTACCGTACCCTTCCACCAATAAGCTCAGTATACTATAGAGCAGGGGTATCAAACTCACGGTGTCACAGCAGCGTCACGTGATGTATCGGGACTTTTTTCCCCTTCACTAAACCGGGCGTAGGCGTGGCCAGCGTGTGACGCATCCGGCCCATGGGCCAGGAGTTTGACATCTCTGCTATAGAGGGACACTACTTCAATCTTAAAGTTAGCAAGGGCATTTTGTGAATAAATTCAATATTTGTCCACTACCATACATTTAATCATGCTTTTTCCCACAGATCCTGAGAACACAGAAAAACTGAGGAATAGTTCAAAATTAACATTAAGTGGAATTTAAGCCAATATGGTATTTCCCATTGACACTAAAAGAGCAAACTTCAGATAGGTCCTACTGAACACTTGAAAAGGAAACCAAGGAAAATTAACATGTCAACAGCCATCACTGTGAGCACATGTAAAATTAGAGACTGATAAAATGATCACCTAAGCATTTGATCAATGGTGGAACACTTCCTTTGCCTGTAGAAGATCTTAAGTACAGCCCTTAGTAGTTCTGTCTAACAAGGATCCCAAATCCCAGGGTGTAGAAAGAGGCCTTTTTCTCAAAATATTCATCAATTAAAGAAGACAATTATAATAAATTAATGATAATTATTTAAAAGGATCTCGAGGAATGGAGCAAATTGCAAATTTAATTAATGGGATGAATTGCGGCTATCAAAATGAATATATTACCAAAAATTTTATTTTTATTTCAAGTAGCTCCAATAAATCTGGATAAAACATTTTTCCATAATTTGAATAAAGTGGTCTCTAAATTTGTTTGGCAGGGAAAAAAACCAAGAATTAGGCTAAAATTGTTACAAGATCTTAAGGAGAGAGGGGGACTTGCCTTACCAAATTGGGAACTTTACTATCAGGCGGCAATAATGGTATGGTTAAAGGATTGGATACTTCTAGACAATAAAAGATTACTAATACTAGAAGGACATGATTTGAGAGTGGGTTGGCATGCTATAATTTGGGATAGTAAATATAAAAATCATAGATATTTTCAAAATCATTTAATAAGGAAAGTCCTTCTACAGACATGGATTAAAATGAAACATAAACATTATATCAAAATACCATTATGGTTATCAATTATAGAAATTATAAAAACTCCAACATTAATGAATTTAACCAAAATAATAAGATATAAAGACTTATTAACGGAAGAAGGGATGTTAAAATCCAGACAAGAACTGCAAGATCAGGATATATTAATTGATTGGTTTACATACATACAAGTTCAAAACAGATATCTTACTGACAAAAAACAATATCAATTTCAAATGGAAACTCAAGAATTGGACAAAATTATATTATTACCAAATCAAAAATTAATTAGTAAATTTTACAAATTTTTATTATTATATGAACTGTAAAGGAAACTATGATCAAATGGGCACAAAACTTAGGGTACAACATTGAATTGGATAAATGGGAAAAAATGTGGAAAAGAAATTCAAAATTAACAGTAGCCACGGCATTTAGAGAACGCATTTCATCCCTGCACGGTGGCACCAAGATGGCGGGCTAGTGCATGCGGCCCTTCCGTCGGCACCTGCACATTCGAGGGCTGCCCATGCGTCGCACCGTCCCCGGGTACTCATATGTGGACGGATAGAGGAGCGGTGTCTCGGTTCCTAAGACCATCGGAAATATGTGTTTTCTGATGGTCATAGGTGACCCCTGTGAAAGGGTCGCGACCCACAGGTGGAGAACCGCTGGTCTAGTGGTTAAGGCTCCATGCTAGAAAGTGTGACACCTAAGGACAAAGAAATTATAAAAAAAATTCTCGAATGTGCGGAGATGGACAAAATGACTAAAGAGCTACAAGATAAAGAAGATTCTGAATATTATATAACATGGAACAGACTGTATGAATGGTTAAAGAACAAGGAGAAAAATGTATAAGAGGTGTAAATATTAATATATCAACTAGGAGCAGAAAGTAATGTGTATATATTGAAGAGTAGTGAATATAAATATTTATATGTATTAGGTGGATACATAAATAGTATATATATCAACTTTGATTAACCGATCCTCAAATTGTAAAAATTAATGATTGTAATATATGTTTGTATGTTGTGTATGTTTTTAAATGTAATAAAACTATTTAAAAAAAGAGGCCTTTTTCTTTTGGAGTCATGACAGAACACACTTCTTCCAGTTTGTGTAAGCAACACTGGAATCAAGAGATCAATGTCTGATTCAATACAAGGCATGTGTTCAAGTGGCAAAAAAGATATTGTGATGTACTACCTGAGTCATAACAATTATACATGTTTTGTAATAGCATCAGTTCTATCTAGAAAAACATTGGCCACATTGTTTATGGGAATCTTATTACCAGGCATTCAGTCATACAAAAGGCAAGGATATGTTTCCACTGAAGGAGATGCAACCAGAGGTGGGCAAGAGCTTTAGCAATTTAGCAGAGTGGCAAATCCCTTGTGGCAGAGAGGTGAGGAGGTTCTGTGAGTAACAGAAAGCAAACAGTAGACCTGCTGATAGAAAATCTGGTGAATTTATTCTTTATTCTTCTCTGTCTCTTGAGCATTCAGGGACAGGAATTGCCAACAAAAACAGATTTTGCAGTCCAAACAAAAAAATTAAAATAGCTCTCAAAATAAAATACCTAAACAAGGAAGTAAATGGGTGTGGCTGAAGTAGTTTGAGGCTTGTTCTCTTGTACATACACGTGCATCTCTTCTAGCCTCAGCTATCAGCATACTGGCAACTCCTCACTTCAGTACACATGGTCGACTTACAACCACAACTGAGCTCAACATTTCTGTTGCTAAGCAAGACAGTTTTTAAGTGAGCTTTGTCCCATTTTACAACCTTTCTTGCTTCAGTTGTTAAGTGAAACACTGCAGTCGTAAAGTTAATAACATGGTTAGGTAAATCTGGCTTCCCCATTGACTTTGCTTATCAGAAGGTAGTAAAAATGTGATCACACAACCCCAGGACACTGCAACCGTCATAAATACTGTACATGCCAGTTGCCAAGCATCTGAATTTTAATCATATTACCACGGGGATGCTGCAATGGCCTAAGTGTGGAAAACGGTCATAGGTCACTTTTTCAGTTCACTGTAACTCTGAATGGTCACTAAACAAATGGTTGTAAGTCGAAGACTATCTGTAGTCTCTGGCCCCTTCCTTTCCTCTGAGTAAGGCTTTGCTGCATGAGGAACCAACTCTCTTCTCTACCTAGGCAATGAGCTGAGTCCTGGCCAGGCAGCCCAGAAGGGCGAGGTGTTTGTTCATACAGGCCTGATAAAGAGTATTCCAGAAGGTGATTTCTCAGTAAGCTTCTCTTTGTGTCCTCCGGGCCCCATTTCTTCACAGGAGTCTTTATGCTTAGCAAGCACTAAAGTCTGCAGGCACTCATTGCCTGATGCTGTGGCTTACTCACAGGGAGCTGGTGTTTCCCCTTCACCACCACCAGCCATTCTATAATGCTATTATAAACTAGGTCAGCCATCTAAGCTCTGTCATCCTTGTGTCCAATAAGTACAGCAAAATGAAGATTCCCCCTAAGAGCATTCCGAAGTAGATTGAAAGGCTGTAAAATAAAAATCCTCTTCACCTAATAGCTTAACCTAACACAAGCATTATACGAGGGTTTCCAATGGCTTGTAGGTGTCTTGAGGAAAAAGTAGAGCAACCACAAAGAATCCTAAGATATAATTAAGCGAACGTCATTAAGGAATTCTGGATGTGTTATTATCTCACCTGACAGCAGCATGTAGCCTTCAGAGACAGAGGCAGGGGGGATACGAGGTTTGCATGCCTTTACTTCTTCAGCTATCTTCCTGCATTACAAAACAGTAAGTTAAGAGCCCAGGGGCTTTGCAAGAAGGAATGAAATTCTTCCAGAAGACACTAGAAGCAAATGGACATTTATCTGTGTTTAATATTCTTTTCCAGTTCTCCCTTCTAAGTGCCATAGTGTTAATCATATGAACAGTGATAGATTACAATCATATGTACAGCATCTAATATATTAGTTCTGTACGGAAAGCAGGACTTGGCCAGACTAAACAAAGATGAATAAAAAACCAAAGCAAATTATTTAGTCATTTTTGTATTCATAAACTAGCTCAATCAATCAATTTATTATTACAGTCTTACACCAGAGACCAGAATAAATAAAAGCACTCAGTATACAGTTGCAAGAAAAAGTATGTGAACCCTTTAGGATTACGTGGAGTTTTGCATGAATTGGTCATAAAATGTGCTCTGAACTTCATCTAAGTCACAACAATAGAAGAACACAGTCTGCTTAAAATAATACTACACAAACATTAGATGTTGCCATGGTTTAACTGAACATAACATGTAAAAATTCACAGTGCAGGGAGGGAAAAGTATGTGAGCCCCTAGCCCAATGACTTCTCCAAG
Organism: Thermophis baileyi; assembly: GCA_003457575.1. Classification (NCBI taxonomy): domain Eukaryota; kingdom Metazoa; phylum Chordata; class Lepidosauria; order Squamata; family Dipsadidae; genus Thermophis; species Thermophis baileyi. The sequence continues at coordinate 4,206,350 of QLTV01001700.1, forward strand.
AGCTAATTGGAGCCAGGAGTGAGCCAACCTTGACTCCAATCAGTGTGATGATATTGGATGTGTTGCTGACAGCTGTCCTGCCCTTTAAAAACACACACCTGGTTTGGGTTTACTGGTTTCAAGAAGCACTGTCTGATGTGAACCATGCCTCGCAGAAAAGAGCTCTCAGAAGACCTACGATCAAGAATTGTTGACTTGCATGAAGCTGGAAAGGGTTACAAAAGTATCTCCAAAAGCCTTGATGTT
>QLTV01001700.1:4214558-4228594 GCA_003457575.1 Thermophis baileyi
ACAAGAACAGTTCTCCCCCGAACGCCATCACTCTGCTAAACCTATAATCCCCTCACCACTGTCGAACTATTCACTAAGGCTGCATTACTATTATTATCAGTCTTCTCATTGTTCCTATCACCCATCTCCTCCCACTTATGACTGCAGGACTGTAACTTGTTGCTTGTATCCTTACGATTTATATTGATACTGATTGTTTCCTGACTGTTTATTTCTACCCTATGACCATCATTAGGTGTTGTACCTTATGATTCTTGATGAATGTATCTTGTCTTTTTATGTACACTGAGAGCATATGCACCAAAGACAAATTCCTTGTGTGTCCAATCACACTTGGCCAATAAAGAATTCTATTCTATTCTATGACTGGTCCAAAGTCCAGTTTCTGATTTTGTAATTTTTCTTTGTATTATGCTTATTTTCTTTCCATTTTTCTTTTGTATGCTACCCAGGGCCACAAATCATGGGGAAAGCCAGTCTTAAAAATCTTTGAAACAAATAAATAAATGTATTTTTCTGCTTTCCCTTTCCAAATTACACTCATTTTAGACCTTCTAAACATGTTCAGTCCTCACTGATATGCTCCTTTTCCAAAAAAGTTGAAGTCTTATGCTTTTGTTCATACTGAAATTGCATTGAACATGCTAATACACTTTTCCAGAGATGCCATTAGTTCAATTTCTGTCAAGATGGAGGCACTAAAAGATTCATTGAAATAAATAGATATCAAATTCTTTATATCGGATTACCTATTCACTGGGAACTCTACCCATTCAGAAACTCAGAATATATAAAAGCATAATTATTCTTAGTTAAAAACCCTCCATTTTTCTTCTCTATCCCAGATGGTTATCTATATTTAATGTGATATTTCTATTCTGTCGCAAGGCTTTTAAAATTCAGCTCCATCACATTTTATTGCAAGGAGAAGATGACTAAGCTCTTGCTATTACAAATGGAAAAGAGCAGGTCTCCAATTAATTTTATACTAGGTTTACAGAAAAGGTTTCACTAAAGTAGGTATAGTTAAACAAATATTTAATTAACTTAATCAGCAGTGCTTTTATGCATTGAGGAACCAGCAGATTCCACAATTGACATACAGCTTCTTTGAAGCCTGTAAAAAATATCTAGCTTAAGCTAATGAGTTAAACTTTTCTGAAGATTGTTGCTATTGAGACTTATCATCACCGCCAAAATTTCTTTTTCCCCTGACTACTGTACAGTATTTCTTATATTTGACCAGAGATCACAGGAAGGCAACATAACACTCATGGGAATGAAAATACCCATCAATATTTTTCTTAGCAGTCACAAAACTGATTAGATCTAAAGATATTTTATGTTTTAAAAATCGTGGGAACCACTGGTCTACAGAATTGTTTTCATTTACAAGAATGTTTCTGTTCCATAAATCCCTTGAGACGTAATTAGAACTGGAGGGATGACTAGCAGCATGCAAAACTCTTTCAAAATAAATTGAAATCAAAATGCCCAACTTGGAACTCAAAAGAGTTGTTTCACTTTGGAACACGCTATTTCAGTCATTTTGGGAATGTTTCAAGATTCAAAAGAGAAATATTTCCACAATAATCTCAAGACTGTCTTTTAAATATAGCTTTTTCAAAACAATACATTTCAAATATGGAATGTACTATGCACACTAATAGCTTCAGTTCAGTTCTTGTTTGAAGGTTTACCTATCTACAAGACAGACAAAGATAATGGCAGACAACAATCTCACAAAATTGCTCTCTAGTAACTGGGTGTTTTGAGTCTTGCTATACCCACCATAGTAGCCATTTTGTGAACAGCCATGGATCCTAGCTAAGAAAAGCCCTAAAACATCTAAGATTTCCAAATATGCTCACTTGCTAAATCCCCCAAAAGTCCTCCAGAGGGCATGAAATGTCAATGCCCCATTCCACCCCATAACAAGTCAACATTAGTTGTATAAACACCAAGGACAGATAAACTGATACCTCTATGCATTTTCGTCTACAACTCTTATAAGTAATGGCTTATAGAAATTGCTAATGATAACTTCTAAACAACACCGGTGTCCCAATCTTGAGGTACAAGTCAATAACACCCTAGCCAAAGAAATGTATCAGTTCCACCAACCAACCACCAGCAGATTCTTCTGTTAGATGTCTCATGAATACGACTTGCAGACGTACACAATGGATATTGTCATGAAGAATTTCACATGAGTTTTGGCCACAGCAACCAGCAAGGCCTTCTTCAAGCCATTTCCAGAGAGGAAAAGGAAAAATTAAGCTACCACTCCCATAAACAGTTGATATGCAAATATTGTTGCAATGTAACAACTACAAAACTGTGTGCTTGTCATTTTTCCACAAGTTAAAATGTGTCTATTGATATTAGGGACCCTAAACTGAGCCATCATTCATAGCATTATCCTCAAACATAGATGACGTTGCTAGTAATATATACATGAAATTACCGGATATGTGCTGGAGTGGTCCCACAGCAGCCACCAACTATGTTGACCAAACCATCTAAGGCAAGATCCTGGAGAAGAGAAAAAGCATTTTTCAGACACAAATGTGTTAAGAGCAGAGTCACATCTGAAGCACGCACAAAGTTTTGCTAGAATGTTTACTTATACATATCCTTGCTAATTACCAACAATGCAACGGGAGGCCAATAAGTACAGTACCATTTCCTTCAAAGCCCCACTGAAGGCTTAGGGAGCCGAGGTGGCGCAGTGGTTAGAGTGCAGCACTGCAGGCTACTTCAGCTGACTGCTAGCTGCAGTTTGGCGGTTCAAATCTCACCGGCTCAAGGTTGACTCAGACTTCCATCCTTCTGAGGTGGGTAAAATGAGGACCCAGATTGTTGGGGGCAATATGCTAACTCTGTAAACCGCTTAGAGAGGGCTGTAAAGCACTATGAAGCGGTATATAAGTCTAAGTGCTATTGCTATTAAAGTCCATCTTGGATGAAGATACTTGAATGCAAACCTATTCCTTATTTTAAATGCCCTACATGTTTGCCTCCAGATGATACTCAGAAACAGCCCACAATATACCACTGAAAGTAAATTGACTGGGTCACATGAAACTCCTAGGGCACTGATCACTTTCTGAATCGTATGTCACCTAATGATACAACTTACACAATTTCTTTCTGGTCAACACCAGAGTATCTTAGAATTGCAGAACATCTAGAAATAGGAAAGCACGTTTGCAGATTTATATTTACTTACTTGAGAATAACCCCCACTATTTTTTTTATAATTTTTTTTATTTTTTAACACATACAAACACTATATTTTCTCTGAACAGAGTATTGCTCGAGTCAAAATTTTTTACAGCTTATAACATCCCCATACACAATTTTTATATATTTCCCATTTCAGCCATATTCTTTCTCTATGTTTTTTAATTCTATTTACCTCCTACTTCTTTTCTGACATTTAAACAATATTACCATTTGCCCTTACCCCAAAACTTTCTTATTCCCTTGTCTAGTTAACACCCTTTAAAAGCAGTCCTTTCTATCTTAATTCCTAATTTCTCATTTGTTATAATAAAATAAAATTCCATTTACTTTTCCAATACCTTTTAACTTCATAAATAATATATTTTTTTAAACTTAATTTTTACATCTCCTTTTTCACCTACCCAGCATCATCTTATAATACATTCATCCAAATATTACTCTCACATATATATATATATATCTCAAACATTTTCCCCCACTATTGTCAGGGATATCTGTTGGGGAGGAGAGAGGAAAAGTCAAGATGGTGGCTACTGCAGCAGTGCAAGGTATATAAAAGGGGCAGGGCTTCAATTACATGATTTGCATCCACCATCTCGATTTTTTTGATACCATCCCATCCCCACATATTTATGATTTGTATGATTACTCGTTAAAGGTCTCACACAATAATCCTAGGCATGTCTGCCAGCTCATAATTAACTATTATACTGTTGGGCAGTGTTGAGCTTCAGGGTTTCGTAACCATAAGCTAGGCAGAAGATTTCTTGACATTTTGCCAGCAACTGAGTCTGGCATCTTCATTTTTTAATAGTAATTTTATTATGCGTTACAATTAAAAAGATGAAAGCTAATACAAACTAAGAACAAGAAAGGAAAAAAGTGCAAAAGGAAGGATAAAAGAAGAAAAAATAGTAAATATAGAAAGAAATTGTTTCCCCTTCATCACAACAAATAAATGTTAGTAACATCACCTCTCAAATTGCAACAAATGATCTCTTCTTCTCATATCCAATCTCTTATCTCTTAAAAAATATTCAGTCTCCTGGTTCAGACCTAGTCAGCAAAAGTCCATTAAGGGTTACCAGAGATACCAACAGATCTATTTTAACCTTGATCAAATAAACCAACTTTACATTCTTTTATTTTTAATATCTTGATTAGTCCCTTTGATTAATGTCCTAGATAAAACTTGATTTCATTTTTTTTCTTTGTCCCTTCTCAGAAAATTCTTCAAAGCTTTAACAGTCTCTTTTGTAAATTCAGTGTTGGAAGGTTATCAGATCATTCTTTTGGGTTAGTCACTTGTATATCCCTTTTAATTATTAAGTCATCAGCCAGTTTCAATGTAGCATCTTTTTTCTATATCATTCTTGTAGCCTGTCTTTTTCAAATCCACTCTCTGATCAGTCTCAGTCATTTTTAAATTCACTCTCAGATCAATCTCAAACATTTTAAATCCACTGTCAGATTAGTCTCTGTGTCCAACATTCAAAGTCCATCTTATCCATTTTTCTTTTAAGAATTCAAAAAAATCACATTTTCCCATGATAAGGATTCTTATAATTACAAAATCTTATTTCAAATCCATTTGGACCCTTACTTTGTTTATAACTTTCCAAAATCAATATTCTGATCCCCCTTTTGCTGTTTACTTCCCCATTTTTTAAGACATTTAATGTGTATTCAAAACTTCTTTCACTAAAGATTAAAAGAGACTCACCCAGTGTATAACATTAGTTGTTCTGAAGGTATCTAAAATTTAAAAAGCAGTTAAAAAGTAATTTCCAAAAGGGATCTGAAAATGAAGCATGTGAATTCAGTGTCATTTGGAAAGATGCCAAACTGTGGTTTGAGCAGTCATTTCCTCATCTCCCAATACTCTAAAGCTGCCAGAAGCCACTGTTTTGTGATCTCCTCACAAGGAGTAATTATCTGGAGCATTTGTGGGCAATCCCAAGCCCTCTCCTTGCCTAAAGAGGAACTGTGAAGAATCAGTCCATTTACTGGCTATTTATTCCGCCAGAGTCATTGTCTCCACTCTCAACAGAGCTTTCTTCAGTTTGGCATTTATTCCCAAGAAGTAATTGGCATCTTCAGAGGCAAAGACTGACTTACTTCTGTCTTTATAGCTAGATTGATTCTTCCTTAATTGAAACCATAGGAAACACACTGTTTTGCAAAGCTTGGTTATCTGCCCTGGGACACAACAAGATCACAGTGTCCACAACCAACAAATCAGAGAAACTCTGCCCACAGCTTCAATCGAGGAAATGGCCAGTACAAGCCTGCGCAAAAGCAGAACCAACCAAAAATCAATTCCCAAAAATGGGCAAATCAGAAAGCTGCCTAGATGTATACCCAATTAGGATCAGCCACTTAGAGTAAGCAATCAGAACTCAGCATGAACTAGGAACCAATCAGGAATCAGAAAATGAACAATCAGAAGCTAGAATGAAAAAAGGGCCAATCAGGAACCATTATCACCAAAATAATCAATGAGGATCAGGCACAAACCAAGAATCAGAGACCAGCCCTCACCAACCTGTATCAATTGGAAACTAGCTTGGTTATAGACCGATCACTTCCTGCTCAGTTGTCTGTGATCTGCTATGCAGACCATCTTGCAACTGAAAATGCCAGCCTCGGTTGCCAGTGAAGCTTCAGAAAATCTGATGTCTTGAACACAATCACTAAACCCTGAAACCCAACACTGTCCAACAGATGCCCGTGAAAGCTTTTACCATTAACCTATTATACTATTGAACTCTTTAAGCACATAGCTTACACTAAGGTGTTTTTTTTTAAAGAAACCTGACCAACTAACATACAAATCATTTTTCTCTATAACAAAAAAAAATCTCACAAGAAAATACTTACTTTAATGTGCTTGCCAGTCACTTGAGGTGTTTCATCATAACCACCAAAGGTGTTAGGAAGACCTGAAAAATATATTCAATTCTATAAATCTTTTACATTTATAAATGGAATGAAAAATGTCTTGACTGCAGTCAATAACACTATAACATTTTGAACAAAAAGCCTGTAAACATTTGAATTATCCAGTGGTGGGCTGCAACCGGTTTAACAACCGGTTCGGTGATCGCGTGCTTTGCGCGCCTAACACGCTTGTGCGCAGCATTCAAAATACAGCAATTTGAAGCTCAGCTGCTTACCTTCTAAGGCAGCCCCGGTAAGTAGAACAGTGGAGGTGCGGAAATCAGCTGTGCTGCGTGAATCAGCTGATCCAGAAAGGAAATATAGGACAGGATAGCGCAGGACGCGGGTGGGCGGGCCAGCTGATCACTGGAACTACCGGTTCGCCCAAACCGGTCCGAACCGGCAGCAGCCCACCACTGGAATTATCTGAAGGCAACTCTCTTACTGAAGTTTTTGCTTCACAGTAATGTAAGAGCAAACTTAGCACAAGTTGGCAAAGCAAAAACCATTTTTTTGTAAAGGAAACAATTCAGTTTTGTCAACAGTTTATTCACAATTTTATCTCAAAGAAAAACATTTGACCACAAATCTAAAACTGGAAGTATCTGCATACCACATTTAAGATTTCAAGCCTCTAACATTCTGATTTCATTTAAGTATGCCTATTTTGCCATAGACTAAAGTGACTTAATTTTAATGGTCACTGCTCATCTGTCACATGGTAAGACACCAAACAATGAAACATTTGTTTTAAAAAACAAGCACCTAACAAAGAAAGTCCATTCACCCCAAATTTTATAAATGGTTACCGTCTGACAGGTTGACAAGCTATTCAGCATAATAATTCATTTTAATGCTGATAATGGCACCTGTACAAGATATATGTATCATGCTTTCATAACACCTATTGTTTCAATTGTTGTGAAAGGGCTGAATTCACATAGATCTATGCATACCTGCATTGGGATAACAAATGATGTAAGTAGTTGTACACTTTCCTATTGCTTCAATGAAAGGTCTCATTTCAACTGCCCCCAAAGCACAGTTTAATCCAATGCTGCAAATACAAAAGAGAATCCAACAAAACCAAGTTTGCTTTAATCACAAAACCATACATCTGGAAGTAGTCATTTAGGAAAATGTGACCAACTCCTTGCCTATGCAGAAGCACCAGTTTAAAGCATTCCTAACAGATGATTGTTTTGAACTCATCCAGCAAAGGGGCACTTACTCATTATCATTTAAGTATGTCATGATCAAATTACTCTTCAGGCATAAATGTGGTAAACCATCAATTTTCTACTGGAATGGGATCTAGATGTAGAAGTAGAAATACATAGTATGGTATGTAAAAAGCATTGTGGTAGACTAAAACCACTGACACCTAATTCAAGAATCCAGATGAGATTTACATAAATGGAATATTTTGGGATCAGATGGAATTTTGGAGCATCCAAATATTTTGATAAATTGTTGCAGCAACCTCGTTGCTTTATTATTTGCTTTATGGGAATCTATTTAATTATTTCTACAAAGCACTTTGAGCGCCTTTCAGAGAAGGAGTGATATAAAAATCCCATACAGTGGGAGATAATACAAATGCCACTACTTCTGCAGATAGTAGATTAAGCTCTTTTAGCAAAAAGATCAATTTTAAATAGGGGACATTCTGAAAATAACAGATCTTCAAGTAGTGTAAACTCTACCATTTATTTATTTACATAAAAGCTAAAACATATCAAATTAAAAACAAACATTAAAGCCAAAGGCACATGGGGAGGGCAGGGACGGAGAGTGAAATCTCATATAAACTTCCCAATTCAACTGTATTTTGCAATTTCAACCTTCAAAGCTAGAAAAAGTTGCTTAAGATGGGCAGCCATATAAATCTTTTAAATAAGTAATTAGAATAAAAAAGATTAACATCAGTGATTACCTTCCTCGGCAGCAGCTGCTTGCTGAGGTTGCCAGAGATTCTTTATGCATAAAGCTAATTTAGTAACTAGTCAGGAATAAAGGTGAGACTATCATTGAACTAATAACAAAAACAAGTCTGTAGAAGATAAGCCTCTACCAAGCTCTGGATTCACATATGTCAACTGCAAAGAAGCCACGTGAAGGCTCCATGTAGTTGCTTCAATGGCCTCCTGAGGTTTTCTGGGCATGGTTATACATGCCCAGCGATCACTTCCACCAAAGAAAACTGAGCAGCTGCAATTCCTCTGCAGCTTCAAGGAGCTGATCAGCAGAAACATGCCCCTCACAAGAAAATGCCTTGCCCACCTGTCTCTAACACAACTGTCTCTAGCTAGAAGTCCTCCAGAGGTGGGGTGTCAACTCCCATAATTCCCCACTCAACATAAGTACTGCTCAGAATTCTTGGAATTGAAGTCTCGGTTGGAGGAAGAGCTACCCTAAATTATCAAATACAATTTGTTCTAACAGGAAACTAATCTTGACCTTCTGAGAAGTTACATTTACATACATACATACATACATACATACATACATACATACATACATACATACATACATACATATATATATATATATATATATATAATATATTTATTTAGAAAATATATATTGCTCCCTACTCACACATGGCGACTCAAGGTGGCTTACAAGGATATAAAAACACCATATAAAAGAAATAAAAAGAATAAAAAGAAAAATAATAAAATATAGATATAATATAGAAAATGGGCATCTCCCTCACCTTACCAAGGAGCATGATTCTTTAAAACGCTATAAAAGCAGGAGGAAAACAATAATCCTCCCTGAGTCTACAGCTGTTAATGATAAAAGCACAAGCAGGGTCAGAGATTTTAGGATGACTGAAGAAAAGATGAGAGTGAAGTTTTTCCTCATGTGAAAATAAGTAAAATTGAATTTACTTCAGTTTTTATGAGGCGGTGATTCCCTGCACCTCCAGTTCAGATTAAGCTTTAACAATCTCTCAGCAGGCTGCTATTGCGAGAACATACTTACTGAAGGAAGATTCAGACAGATTGCAGTTAAGACTGCTAGTGGAGTTTTTCACTTATAAAAGGGGCCTGTGGCCCTATTGATACATAATAATGCTTTGCTCACTGCAATGCAAAAGGTAAGAGATGTATTTCATTATAATACTGCATCTTCTAAAAAATATTGTAGTAGCTGTTAACTTCTGAAAAAATGTTCTGTTTAAATTGACAGTCCTATCAATGGACACTCTTGTAATATTGTGCAAACTAAACCATCTCATTGACTTCTTACATTTTTTATAATCCATGGGGAGGTTTATGCAATCTTTGATTCAATTTTAGGCAGAGATTCTTCAGCTAAGAAGCAGCAATCTTTGATTCAATCAGCAATGAAGGTTGTATGAGCTCTGCTAAACAAGAACTCCCAGCTCACTGCAAATAGCCTACTGAGAGGTTTAGCTGTAATTATCCACAGAATAGTACCACCTATACAGCTAGTCTTCACTGAACTGTCCTGTGTTGCAACCATTGAAAGTTACCATGGTGCTGAACAAGTAACTTTACAACCAGTTGTTGCACTTATGACCATCGTAGCACCCCATGGTCAGGTGATCAAGATTCAGGGAATTTGCAACCGACAGGTATTTATGACTATTGCAGTGTCTTGTGGTCATGTGATTTCTATTTGTACACTTCACAGCCTGCTTCCAACGATGGAAAAGCTGGCAGTAATAGCTCACATCATGGTCATGTGATGTCTCACTTAACAACCATGTTGCTTAGCAATGAAATTGCTAGTCCCAGGTGTTGTTAAGCAAGGATCACCTGACTAATAATCTACCTAGGACAGCTGTCACAATACAAGACAATAATTAAGCACAAGGAACATTCTATCTAGAGCCGAGGTAGCGCAGTGGTTAGAGTGCAGCACTGCAGGCTACTTCAGCTGACTGCTAGCTGCAGTTCGGCGGTTCAAATCTCACCGGCTCAAGGTTGACTCAGCCTTCCATCCTTCCGAGGTGGGTAAAATGAGGACCCAGACTGTTGGGGGCAATATGCTGACTCTGTGAACCACTTAGAGAGGGCTGTAAAAGCACTATGAAGCGGTATATAAGTCTAAGTGCTATTGCTATTATGCACTGGATATCTATAGCAGCTGAAGAGTATCATAAAAATAGCAGAATAAATTCAATATATCCTAGAAATTATTATTCCAGAGTCGGGAAAGACACTGAAGCTGAAAAGAGATCAGATTCTAGCAAGACAACAATCTGATACATACTTTCAATCAACCATGAACTATATATAACAGAAAAGGTAATGGTTTTTCAACAGTGTTCATTGACCCCAGACCTGAACAGTACTGAGAAATCTCAAACATGAAATTGTACCCAGGGGGATATAAGAGTATTTCTGAGCTAGAAGAGTTTTGCAAGTAAAAATGAGGGAACACAGTCAAAAGCAAGAACAGACTCTTAACTGGCTAGAGGAAATATTGCGAAGCTGTTTCTTCTTGCAAAAGATGCCACCCAGCTGTTACAAAGCAATAGTTAGAAAGCTGTCCAAACTTCTTCACTTGTTGTATTCACTCTTTCTCATTCAGAATCTATAAACACAACTGTATTCAAATCTGCAGAAAAATTGGATATTTAGCTTTGTACCATGCAAAGGTTGCACAATCTTCTGCTGCTCACTTGAGCATTTCTTGAAACATGCTATTTGACCAGAAATGCCTCTATTTTTGTATGCAGCTGTATTATGTATCCTTCAATATATGCATAGATTCCACATTTTTTTTTCTACATGATCCATATTGCTAACGTTTTTTAAAACAAACTGGAGTAATTATAAAATTGGCTGACCCCAATTGTATAAAAGATCAGTGATCTCTGCACTGCTGCACAAAGGCATGTAATAATAGAATTGGAAATATAGCAAGGGTATATATGGCTGCAAGTCATTCAAATAGTATAGTTAGATATATATCTTACCCATTATTCAACAAGACCTGCAGCCAGGATAAGTAGGGCAGATGCCTTATCAATCCATAAATAAATTATTTCCATTTAATTCTCTTAAGTCATGTCTGATTTATAAGCTTTTTACACTTTTTAACTCGCCAATCAGAGCTCCCTTTTCGCTTTAGGTTCTTTGCCCCATTACAGCATTCCATCTATCTTCCTACCAGCCTCATTTGTTGACCTCCCTTTACAGATTTTCTATTCCCTCTTGCTTTCTGCTTTCTGATCCGTCATTTCCCCCAAGACACAAAAACAGAGGAAGAACAGACTTCAGCCTGTAACTGCTGCACTGCATCTGTGTAATGAGATGAATTAACCGCAGTAGAGCTTCACGTCAAGCATTTCCAAACTTTACCAGATGTGACAAATTTTGTCAACCAGGGACAAACAAAGCAGCTGTTCTAATTTCTTCAGCTGATAAACCTAAAGTACTCATCTGCTTGGCGGTATTTATTAACTGTTTTCAAGCTGTGGGCATAGACTGAGGGAGGAATACTGCAGGTCTGTTTGGAATCATACCCAATGCACAAACTATAGGGGACAAGGAAGAAAATCACCAAGCAAATCAAGATTACACAAGTGGATAGAAAGTTGGTATATTGACCCTGAGCACTTACATATAAGGCAATTTGGGGAGTATGTGTGTGCGTGTGCCAATCCCTTTTCAGCAGTCAAGAAACCATACTAAGAGAGAGGCCTGGCAAGATTTGATTTCTCCAGATATCTGCATTTTCCTATGGAGAAATGCATCCTTTGAAATTAATGATTTCTCTGAAAAAAGCCAGTGATGTTAGACTGGGTAATCTGAGCAACAGCAGCAATTAACAACTCTGCAAGCTCCTTCTTGTGGAATCTCTTTTAGCAAAATGGTTATAGAATCTATTGCAGCTGCAATGCTTATTGTAAAGCATATCCAGGGTGTCTGTTTTCTCACCAAAGTGGCTGGCTGTGAGATATGCTGATGACAAATGCTTCCCCAGTCTGCCCAGAGAGAGTACGGCCACTTTTATCGACAATGGTTCCTGATACCTATAGATCACAAGGGGAAGAGTAGGGAGAAAGGCAAAGAACAAGGTTAAAACCAGTGCAATAATAGATGCTAAACTGAAATTAACTTTAATGCTTCTGTGGAAAACATCTGACTTGCCACAAAATTGGAAGTGAGTAGCTTTTTGTTTCCTATCCCATCTTTCTTCAAATCCCTTCTTTGTGCATTTGGGGACCACAATATCCAGATCCCTTCTGTGCATTGGGGGACTACAATACCCACAAACCCCAGCCACCCCTGGGCTGAAGCTTCAGTTCACCTTAAAGGGAACTGCCTGGAGAGGGCCACTCTATCCAAAAAGCACATCAGGATAAATTTTTTATCTGCATTCAATACTCAAAACTCAGTCGAATTTTAATGATTTTGCTCAAATAGGTTTTTTTTTTTAAACAGTCCATTTTCTATAGCAGTATGAGAATATGTCCTTCTCCTCATCTATCTTTTATTCTGCCTTATGAAGCTTGACATTTCTTCCGAACATTGCAAGCCTTTTTTAATTAGGGTTATATTTCTAATCTGGTATACAGTGTATATGTTCACATTACAGGGGAAAAAACAACCCATGAAAACCACTTAAGGTCTCTATGGAAACAATAACATACAGCAGAACCAAAAGTAGCAGCAATATCAGCTCAACAGACTCTCCTCTGAATTATTGTACATATCAAGTTCTTCTCCATTAAGGCTACCCGTTTGTGCCCTAAAAATACCACAAGCTTATAAAAGCAAAACGATTGGTTTTTCCTTGCTATCCTTGTGCAACAAATGCCCTGTCAGCAAAATAATTGGGGGGATCAAGTGCCAAGAGCCTGTGGAGAATATGTGTGTTAAATACGTGTCCCTCCTTTAATCAATGACAGATGTTCCCTAGTGGAATTATCATTTCCCAGCTTCAGGTCACAAGGTGCAGAGGACAACCTTCTCCAACAGCACATTGGTCAATCAAGGACAGATGGGATGTAACTATCTCATCAAAACATCCAACTACCCACTCTTGTACCAGGCAGACTGGCTGCTCTAGGCAGGAGAAGGAGGTGTTGCCTGCTATCTCTATGGAGCAGGGGGGAACAGGAAGCTATCAATAAGATTTAGGAAGCTTTCAGCTGCTATTGAAGTTCCCAGCTGGACCTCAGCACATTTAAAACAGCAAACATAAAGGCAGCAGCTGGGGAGAAGAGGGGGATTCCAAGACTCAGCAGCAGCAGGCTACCCTCTGAGTTAAGAGCACAGAACTGCACACTGAGCAATATTATTATTTATTTGTATTTTTAGTATGCAGAGACCCTGGGCAGGAATTAAAATATTTCTGAACATGTAAAACAGACAAAATATGCCCCATATTACAATTGCTGAGCCCACAATTCAGCTTTATCGGCTAATGAAGCCATAACTTAGTGTGAAAATTACTCGGATTCAAGGCTGGCATCTTCCAAGGGAAGATAATTAGGAGGCCAGGCAAGATTCTTATAATTTTGCACACTAGTAATATTATTGAGGGGACATTTTCAGACTGCTGTGTATGGCAGGTCATTCATTTATTATCATTTAATCATCTATATATATATATATATATATAAAAGGATGTATGTATGTATATTTGTTCCAGCATAACTCTGGAACGCCTCCAGCAATTTCAACCAAACTTGGTACACAGATGACTTACTATCTGGAAACAAATACTGTGGGGGTAAGACACTCCTAGTACCCCTAGGTGTGTGTGTGTGTGTGTGTGTATGTGTGTATTCCAGCATAACTCTGGAACGCCTCCAGCAATTTCAACCAAACTTGGTACACAGATGACTTACCCTCTGG
>QLTV01001700.1:4228907-4243073 GCA_003457575.1 Thermophis baileyi
CCGTGAAGAGGAGGAGCCTCTGATTGATGCCAGAGAACACAGGGCAGCTAGCCGGCAAGAGTGGCTTTGTAGCAGGAGGTCTCCTCACAGGTAAACATGCAGGCAGAGGGGCCACACCCTCAGACTATATAAGGTTGCATCACAACGGACACTCTTGCTGGAAACAACACATGTATCTTACCTGGCTGCTGTTTAAACTTTTGGTGATATCAGTTGGACTAACTCCAGTCCGGGCTATCGGCCAATTCCAGCAAGTGAGGAATTTAAGGACTTAATGATCTGTTTGTGTTTTTTTGTATTTGAAATCCCGGCCAAAGTGTTCTGTGAGTTGCAACAGGCACTTTGGGAGAAACCCTGAAATTAACTTCTTACTAAGCATTTATTAGTGATAAAGCCTTCTTTATTTTGGACAACAGTGTGTGTGTGTCGTTTCCTGGGGGCTTGCCGTGCTGGGTCACAACAGCGGCAATTGTTTGTGATGTCAGTTCCTTCGCAGCTTCCTCTGGAAAGCCGGGCTGTTAAGGAGAGCGAGTGTGGCGTCCTAAAGCGGCAATTGTTTGTGATGTCAGTTCCTTCGCAGCTTCCTCTGGAAAGCCAGCCATGATGTTCACCATCCAGTGGACCAATGGGGAAGCGCCTGATGGATTTGGGGCAAAGTGCCAGGATCGTAGACAAGGCAGGAAAGAGGAGCGCATGGGAGGGGGAAGTGAGAGGGCAGGGATGATGGGCATGGGAGTAGGGGGAAGAAAGGCCCCTCCCAATGGCTCCCTGTCAGACAAACACTTCAACGTCTATAAATACCCGGGCAATGCCAGGTTATCAGCTAGTATGATTATAAAGCACATATTGGAAAGAGCAAGCTAACACACAATATGTGAGGTTTCCAAAACACAGTGTTCTTGATTATATTAACTCCTGTAGAAAAAAGGGAATGTACTCTTTTTCAGAAGAACTGGATAATTTTAAGTTTAAATAGAATATACTCACAAACAAGGGTCTCAGTTCATATTCTTCTTCAAATAACTTTTGGAGAGCAAAGAGAGCTGCCTGTCCAATGAAAATATCACAGTAAATTAATTTCCTTTACTCTAGGAAATTCTCATTTCATAGATATGGAAGAAAAAGGGGAAAAATTACCACTAATGAAAGTGTACAGCTCAACTGTCCGTATGCATGCTCCAAAACATGCATACGGACAGTCAAGAAAAGTATGCAAACCACAGTGGAGCCTGCTGGACATTTCTAACCACAAGAAACACACTGACCTGTGTCTTCTATTGCAGGATTTATTACAAAATAGACCGTGAGAGTCCATACAGAAACTGAATCAGGTCAGATGCCT
The DNA here is from genome assembly GCA_003457575.1 of Thermophis baileyi. Classification (NCBI taxonomy): domain Eukaryota; kingdom Metazoa; phylum Chordata; class Lepidosauria; order Squamata; family Dipsadidae; genus Thermophis; species Thermophis baileyi. Next base: position 4,230,250 of record QLTV01001700.1, read on the forward strand.
TACTAAGACCTCAACTCAACTGAGCACAGAGCAGAGAACACATTGGTACACACACACAAAATTGCAATATATCTCAAACTTTATTTTAATCACAAATTAAAGCTTCAGTCAGGCTGGAGTATGAATTTCACAGAGATCTTCAAGGCTCAGAGAGAGAGGTCAAGGAACGTCCCATGTTATAAACTTTATCTCTTATGCAAACTAGGCTAAAGATTCAGGTTTGCCTCTATTTGCTTCACTATACTGTCTTGACTTTGTACAAGAATTCCAGAAAACAGATAAAGATAATTGTGTCCCTTTTTTTCATTCCATTTCTAAGACTTCTCTTTAGTTAAGGGAAAAGTACATTTTTAGAAATCTCATGACACAGATTTCCAAATCTGAATTGCCAACACCATAAACCATAGGACAGCAGTACTCAAACCTTCAGTTGCCCTTAAAGGGACGCCAACCTCTCATTTTACAATAAATAAAAGGATATCTGCCAGCACAGCCAGATTAGTATATGCAATGACTTCCTTTTCACATATCATTGGGAATGGGCATTATCATTATGAACTTCCAAGATTCTACTTAAAACCTCACCTTGGCATTGGCTGTATCAAATATGGTTTCCACCAGCATGATATCTGCTCCACCATCTAAAAGACCTTTGGCTTGTTCAGTGTAGGCATCTACCAATTCATCAAAAGCTAAAACACAGCAACAAATAGTTACAACGATGAAAAATGTACTTTCCAGTTTCAGCTTCAAATTAAACCTGCATTGTAATGCCTTAATGTTTGAGGTAATACATGAGATTGCTAGCATCAGATGGGCTATCAGATATTACTAAGTGTTTGCTTGATTACTTAAAAAATACCTGAGGCTCTTTTAATGTGTCATTAATTATGGACTTATTAACTGTAGCCAAACATGAAATAAAATTCAAAGTGAGAAAATCTTTAGAACTGTTGAATGTTTTGAGTCAATATGGCAGAATTGCAATTAGAACTAAACTGACAGAAGCAGGTAAAGCCAAAATAATTGTTAGGATTCTGTCCAAACGGTTGGGTTGGTTAATATAAACAAGCCACAAATCAATGTTTAAATGTATATATGTAATATAGCTTTAAATGCATTGTTGCATTCTGACTGGCAGTAACGGCCGTAAGAGGGAGCTAGAGAACATGGTTAGTTCTCTCTCTTCTGCTGATCCATTGCTTAATTGACTTCGTGTCTGAGAGTAAGCTCTGTGTGTAGTGTAGCTATCTGTGATAGTATAGAATTGCTTGAAAGCTGAAATCTTTGTTTGCTGATTAAGACAAAGAAAGGCTGGTAAGGAGACTGCTGTACTTCTAAACACTGACTGACTGAACGTGTATGATTCGGACTGTTATTTGGACTGTGCTATTTCTTTGAGTAAACTATTTTTATACACTTTAACGTATCTGTTTATTGACTGAATCATTACTTATATCTACTGCAACATTACGGTTCACTGTGCAAGCCTTCAGGGCGCAGAGGTTACTCTGCACAATTCCTTAACAATAATAATCATTTTCAGTTTTAAGATTATCAGTGGAAATACTTACTAACATTCCGATAATCAGGACTTTCCACTGATGGGGAAATAGAAAGGGTCTTGTTTGTGGGGCCCATCGCCCCAGCAACATATCTTTTACTTCCTTAAAAAAGGAGAAAAGCACAAGGATATTTAAATGACAAGCTTTTGATTGCAAGACAAAGAAATGCAAAATAATAGACTATATCTGATCTTATGGTCTTCATTTGTATGTAGTAATGAAAAACCATGACTGCCTTCTAGAGATTAGATGATCCATTCTGCCAAAAAGTGTCTTGCTAGAGAGACCATTTTTGAGTGCAAAGGTCTGCTTCTACTGATCTTCATACACTAATTGATAATAATGACCATTGTTTTAGGTTATAAATGAACAAAATCCTGAAGTGAACACCAAAGGTAGGTATGGGCAAACTGTAACCCCAGAATTACAAACGGCCCCTGAATTTTCTTTTAGCTCTTAAAATGGTACTGCCAAATTTTTGATTTCCTACCATTTTTGCAACAGGAAGCCTATGAAAAGAACAGCATAATCCTAAAACAAACTACCGTACTTAGCAACATTTTAAGAAGAAAAGCCCAAATGTCACAATTTTAAGAAGAAAAGCCCAAAGGCAGGAAAAACATAAAAGAAAATGTTGACTTCACACTTAAACATGGAGATCCTTCTTACTTTGTGTTAAGACTTCACCTATTCTGATATTGTTCCCATTCCAAATAACTAAGGGTGGTTTTGGCCAAAGTCAATATTTCTGGTATGGTTTTCTCTCATAGCAGCAATGTTTCTCTATGCTCTATCTATACCATGGGTCCCAACCCCCCGGGCCGTGGCCCACTTGGAATCGGACCATGCAAGCGACAAGCGAGCACACGTGCAGTTCCATTTGCGTGAGCGATGGGCACTTGGGCTCAGGCGCAAAGCTCCATTTGCACAAGCAGTAGATGCTCACCCTCACACAAAAGCATCCCCTCTCCCCCCGACTGGGCAGCCAAGATGGAAAGGTTGGAGACTGCTGTTCTATACTCATAGCAAGTATGTGGGGGTCTGAATGGGGAAGAACAGACTTCAGGTTAATCTAGCTTTAGATTAGAGCTGAGGTGGCGCAGTGGTTAGAGTGCAGTACTTCAGCTGACTGCTAGCTGCAGTTCGGCAGTTCAAATCTCACCGGCTCAAGGTTGACTCAGCCTTCCATCCTTCCGAGGTGGGTAGAATGAGGGCCTAGATTGTTGGGGGCAATATGCTGACTCTGTGAACCGCTTAGAGAGGGCTGTAAAGCACTGTAAAGCGGTATATAAGTCTAAGTGCTATTGCTAAGTGCTATTTTATGGCCTCCTGGATCTAATGATTTTCCATCTCTAGCACTAGGTAGGGTTGCATAGAATCAATAAACAATTGGGAAGTTCTCCTAGACTCACGGCTCCTGTTTGAAGAGCAGATAGCACCATGACCTTTGCACAGCTCTGTGTTGTGCAGAATTACACATCTTCCTTGATGCTTTGGTCATCTTCCGAGTAGATTACTGCAACGCTCTCTACATGGAGCTGGCCTTAAAGAGCTTCAATTGGTCAAGAATACAGCAGCCTTCTTATGATCATATTACATCTTCTCCACAAACTGCATTTATTATTTCACACAATACTAAAAGCCATCAGAACTTGGACCTTAAAAAATTCAGCTTGGCATAAAAATAATAAAGAAAGGCAGATTCAAAATATCAAGAACTGCTTAAAATGGTTATTGGTAAAAATACAAAAATCAAAAAGTGCTGCTAAAATTCAGGTAATTATATCTCAAAATTCCAGGTGGACAGCAACTTAGGTAACACTGCTCTAATGACTCTTATGTGCTTTTCACAATTCATTGGAGGAAAATTGTAATGTGATTTAAACCACAGCCAAAACCACATTTGCAAGCCTAGATAACTCATGATACAAATGCATATCAGTGTGTCAAGTTACTCACCTGTCTCTGCAGTAACGTCATCAGCTGCTTTTCGAGCTATCTGGGCTGATGTTTTATTTAACCGATAAGCCTAATAACAGATTGGGAGGTAAATGGTAGATACAAAAAAAAGCAATAATCTTCATTTGCATTGCATTGAACCCTCCATTATACTTCTGCAGTCAAAAGATCTTATATAGAGGCTCCTAATGCTATCTTTAACAGTCTTCAGATTGTCTAGAAGGACCAACTGGCAAGAACTAATCTTAGGACCCAAAACACACCAAAGCCACAAAGAAATGGAACAGAGATTATGCCAGTTCACTGTAGATATTTTTTTTTACACATTTAGGAATTTTTGCTTGTGAAATGAATCAAGGTGGGTGAGAATAGGACATGGGCAAAGAAGGATTTACATACGGCGTTAAGCCAAAATGAGATTTACATATTTCTGACATAGTGGGATAAGTGAGCCAGATCAAAGAGCAAGGCAGATATTTGAAAATAGAAGGAAAAGAAGCTGCTTCTTGGCTGCATTAGAAGAAGCAAAGAATTTGCAAACCCATGGATTTTTCATTTAACACTATAATTCAGGAGTCCCCAACACCCGGTTCATGAACCGGCACTGGGTCGTGGCATGCCAGAAACCAGGTCGCGCAAATACGTGAAACCCCATCTGCAGGATACAGGCAACAGGCGAAACCACGCCCCCTCTGGTCCATGGAAAAACCTCTCCCCAAGGAACCAAGGAACCACTGCTATAATTCACAATCACCTCCAAAACAGCACTGTTACAAATGAATTTATCTCAAGGGTCTGGAAAATGATGTCAGCTAAAAAGACAAAACAGGATTAAAAACAGCCTTCTGGAGATGATTCATTAAAAAAACACTCATGTCTTGGCTGCTATTCAGATCAGACAACAGGATATGAAAGGTGGCAGAGTCTCGCAAAGATGCAAACATCTATCATTGCCGATATGGCATCTGTTTGCTTTTTTTCAAGGTGAAGAAAAATGATTTAACAAAGAAAGATCTTCAACATTCAAACCGAATGTCTTAAAGTCCTCACCCAGATAACAGCATTTTAAAGATTGATTTACATAAACCTACTACAAAGCAACATTGCACAAGCATCAACAGTAGTGGGAAAGAACAAATATCCACAGTAACGAAGTTGGAAATACAGTAGTCCTCGACTTACAATTATTCATTCAGTGACTGTTCAAAGTTACAGCGGCACTGAACAAAGTGACTTATGACCGTTTTTCACAGTTACGACTTTTGCAGCATCCCCATGATCATGTAATCAAAATTCAGATGCTTGGCAACTGGTTCATATTTATGACCGTTGCTGTGTCCCAAGGTCATGTGAGCACCTTTTGTGACCTCCTGACAAGCAAAGTCAATGGGAAAGCCAGATTCACTTAACAATCAGGTTACTAACTTATCAAATGCAGTGTTTCACTTAACAACTGAGGCAAGAAAGGTCGTAAAATGGGGCAAAATTCACTTAACAAGTGTCTCACTTAACAACATAAATTTTGGGCTTAACTGTGGTCAAAAGTCAAGGGCTACCTGTAACCAAGCAAAGCACTGCTGTTTTTGCAATGAGGCTCTTTAATGATCAAGTGAGACACGAGTGGCAAATGAATGGTGGATTATTGCCGCAGAGTTAATCCTTATGGGTTATTTCCTGTTCATCCAATCCTAATTTCCAAGACTAAATCATATTTTATCAAAAATAAACAAATCAAAACCACACTATCACAAACCTAATGGACTTCTTACACAAAATTTATATTTTTCCCATGAATATTTATGTTGCTTCATAGCATCCCTCCCTTCCCAATCTAGTACAATCTAGACATATTGGTCTCAGTTGCTATGATTCCCAGCCAGCCAGCCAGCCTGGTCAAAGCTGGTCAAAGGAAAACCCAAACTTGACAAGCAAGAAATCCAAAACTCTCACCAGATGTTCAAGGCTGTAGTCAGCTTGTGCTATTTTAGTGCCGCTGAAAGTATTTGTTTCAATGATATCAGCACCAGAAAGCAAGTATTCCTGTAAGCAGAACAGAACAATTGAATAGCAGTAGCAATAGCACTTAGACTTACAGTGTATACCACCCATAGTGCTTTACAGCACTCTCTGAGCAGTTTACAAAGTCAGCCTATTGCCCCCAACAATCTGGGCCCTTGTTTTACCAAACTCGGAAGGATGTAAGGCTGAGTCAACCTTGAGCCAGTCAGGATCGAACTGTGGGAAGAGTTAGCCTGCAATACTGCATTCTGACCACTGCATCACCAGGACTCATACTCCATTAGCTCATACTTCCAACTGAAGCTTGGAAATCCAGGTAACTGAGAATGGGAAATGTGGCACAACCAGATATGGGCAGGGCTTATTGGAAAAGGAACATTTTTTTGAGGACGTATAATCTAACCTTCCCTACTATGGATTTTAATTCAACGTGGGTCTGTACCAGTGTTTTTAAACAGAGTACCAGCTCCAGAACGAAGAGGATTAGGAAAAAAGGCTCTTATGATTAGTCTTGAAATAATAATAAGCAACAGTAGTATTTGGAGAAGGCCTATAGAGCAGAGTTTAATTTCCTTCAGGAATCGTCCTACATAGTGCTATTGTTGGGGACATACTTGAAAATTAAAGCATAATTTACTATGTTTCCCCGGGTCTTATATTAATTTTTCCTCCAAAAGATGCATTAGGGCTTATTTTCCGGTTAGGGCTTATTTTGGGGGAAATACGGTACTAAATGCATTCGTCTGCCTGACGATCTTAACTGGGGCTTATTTTTGGGGTAGAGCTTACATTACGAGCACTTGGAAAAATTATTTTCCGGTTGGGTCTTATTTTTGAGAAAACACGGTAGATGCTGCTTGAAATCTGTAGACACACCTATATACTCAAATCTGGTAAACTGAAGAGCAACGCAAAACAAAGTTCATCTGTAATTAAATTATTCAACAGTCAGAAAACAGAATTTGTAGTCAATGGCTACTGAATAGATGGTTGCTTTAATCAAGCCCAAAGATACATTATCAATGAGCAAAACACTGTCTACTATAGATTACATATAGTTAACAGTTTGCCTACCATTATTGGTAAAGTAACTAGGTGTAAAATGGGACATTTTCCCTGATCACTTTTAGTTCTGTTATTAATCTTTGAGATTAGAGGAAAAGCTTTAGAAATCCTCTCAACTGCAAACTCAGCTTATGTTTTTTTTTTCATTATTTGAACAGCAGGAGAGGAAACTCTACAATATATTATACAATTAAATTATAACTGAGAGTGGCAAAAGAAGCAATTCCTGTTCCATATTCATGTTGTTATACTGTACAAAGAAATGTAGTTATATTTCAGATTTGGATGCTCCAATATGACTGTCTTAGTTTAAACTCTTGGATTTTTTCCCCACTCAGCAGTAAAGAAAATAAATGAGGACAAAGGTAATTACAGAATGTTGTATTTTAATCAAAATGCTACCAGGAAGAATTCCCAATTTAGATTTTCAGTGAAATTCACTGATGGCTGAATATATTTCTCTGTGTACCCAGTCTTTTTAAAAATTAAGAAAATATCAATATTTTCAAGTGTTATTTCTTTTGAAATAACTTTGTAAGTATTTTTTGTGTATCTGTATCTGCAATTCACATAAGATAAAGGCGCTGAATGTTTTCAAAAAAACAGATCCTGAGGTAAAACACTGATACATATTACCAATGCACAGATGTGCTAGTATTTAAAGGCTCAAACCTGGATAATAGTTTTGTAGCACTAGTAACTTCTTAGAAATCGGAGAAACCCTTTCCCTTCCATTCCTGTTTGATAGTACCATTTAAGCACCAGGGAATTACAGTGTGAGGACAGGTTGCCAAGCCTCAGAGTCAAAATGTTAATAAGGGGCACCTTTACTTTCATGCTGCATAAAGAATCCCCAAATAACATGAAGATTCTGCATTCCAAACTGGGAACCACTTGGTATAGTGTTTAAAGTGCTGGCCTAGAAACCAGAAGATTGGAAATTCCAGTCCCACCTTAAGCATGAATATCAGCTAGGAGACTGGGCCAATTACTCTCTCTCAGCCCAATTCATGCCATATTCAACCATATTCATGGATTGTTGGAGAAAATAGGAGGAAAGAGCATTACTGTATGCAGGCTGTCTTTGGTTGTACAAAATAAAAGGTGGGATGTAAATCTGATCAATTCCTACACCCAACCACCTCAAAACTCCCCTCCAGCTTGCCTTTCTCCATTCTAGATCATCACAGCCAATCTCCTGTCACCAAATCCCCAATTTCTTTTTTTTCAAATGGTCCTCTGTGAACCATGACATTACTTCCACCTAATGAGTTATTCTAGTATATGCACAAAGTAGCAGGGAAACCCTTGAATCTAATCAAAGGAGTAAATAGTCTCAAGGACTATTTACTTAGTTCAATAGTGAAGTGAGAATCAGTGTGTCTAAAGACCCAATTCTGCAGTGAGTTAAAAACAAACAGACTTAATAATAATAATAATAATAATAATTATTAAATTTGTATGCCGCCCAACTCCCAAGGGACTTCATTTCTAACAGATGCCGAAGACAGTTTCAAATTGCATACTATTTTGGGGATGGGTAAAGCCATTGCTGAGACAGAATCCAAGATTTTTTTCTGGTGAACAGTGCAGAAAGTATTTTTTCTAATATTTCTTATACTTTTTCTTTTTAACCTGGGACCTTGGAGGATCTTCATCTATTCACCAAATAGATGAAGAGCTAAAATCTATATATTCTTAATGCTTTTCAGCCATTTATTGACTTCTGAGAGATCACATACAAATAATAGGACTGTGTCACAAAATAGGGATTAATTCATCAATGTATTTTCAAAAGTAAGAGTAAAAAAATATGAGCATAATACAGTCCATTCAAATTAGTGAAAATGTTCCATCCGCTACAATTTAATCTTTGTTGACTTTTTCAATGAACAACAGCAATCATCTTCATACGCCCCTCATCTAAAGACCCATTTCTGAGGAAAGTGTCCATAATTGTGCTCTATCTATACCAGTGTTTCTCAACCTCAGCAGTTTTAAGTGGTGTGGATTTCAACTCCCAGAATTCCCCAGCCAGAATTCTGGGAGTTAAATTCACACAGTTTAAAGTGGCCAAGGTTGAGAAACACTTGTCTAGACCATGCGAATGTAGCTCTCCAGAGTTACATTCAGAAGAATCAATAAACTCTTTCTAGTACAAGACTCATAGAACAACCTGTACTCACCTTGTGAATTTTGTAGATGATATCAGGCTGAGTTATGCTCAACAGGTCATTATTTCCCTTGAGTGGTTTCAGGTGATCCTTAAATTCTTGACCTCGAAATTCCTCTTCTCCTAAAGAATATTGCTGGATCATGGTCCCCATGCCTCCATCCAAAACCATAATGCGCTCCCTCAGAATGGATTCTATTTCCTCTTTCAGGGTTTTTTTGGAAACTGCATTGTGACAACGTTTGAAAAAAAATCTGTATTTAAAGCAATCAGCATCTCTTCTCGCAATTAATCATAGGCTCTAAAACATTGAGGATTGTGGACATGCCATCCTGAATTGCTTGAGGAAGGCAGATATACATGTTATATAAATAAATAAAATGATCCAATATTGTTGCAACTAAAACAAGGACACAAAAGTAGCTTATGGCCTAGCTACATTCTGAAAGGGTGCTAACTTAAAGATTGAGACACAGATCTCTAGAAACATAGTATTTCCAGCACAACTAAGGAACTCCAGATTGGAGAAGCTGTCATTTAATGTTATTTCAAGATGAAAAACAATAGCACTTAGCAATAGCTCTTACTTATATACCGCTTCACAGTGCTTTACAGCCCTCTCTAAGTGGTTTACAGAGTCAGCATATTGCCCCCAACAATCTGGCTCCTCATTTTATTAACCTTGGAAGGACGGAAGGCTGAGTCAATCTTGAGCTAGTCAGGATCGAACTGCCAAACTACTGGCAGTCGGCAGTCAGCAGAATTAGCCTGCAGTACTGCACTCTAACCACTGCACCACTATGGCTACAATAGAACTTTACTAAACAAATGAACCCTGTTCAGGTATTATAGTCTGTCTACTCTACACGCTTGAAGTACTTTAAAATCGTGCACATCTGATTGGTCCTCTGAAATTGTATTTGAAGAAATGCAGGTTTTGATATGGGCTCTTATTACACTTGGCCAGTATCCCTGGTTTCTCTTATATGCTTGTTGGGTGACTGTTTGCAAATCACAGACTTCTTACTGTTTCCTGCTTTGCATTTTTTTCTTTCATTCCTCCCTCACCAGGAGCAATCTGAAAAAATCCATAGACAATATGTTTTTTCTTTGCTTTGCTGCAGTTCCTTGCTGCATGCATGGTACAGTACATTTAGCCTAACAGGAGACAGGAAATCATCTGATCTGAAAAAGTATGGGGCAGCTCAGGAGGCTGTGGTTCTCTGTGGTCAACTAAGCTGTAAGGGAAATACAACAGAAAATAGCAACCCAAATCTGTGCTTGTTGGTTTTGTACTAAAGTTGAGTTGAATTCAACTTGCTCCCAAATAATAATGCTTTTCTTTCTCTCTCTCTCCCTTCCTCCCTAATTTACAGCAAACTCTTGGCAGCTCACAATAATAAACAAAACATAGTAATATCAAAACCCAAACAACTCTTACAAATGCATTAAAGCTCTTCATGACCTAAGGCCAGATTACCTGAGGAACTATTTATCTCCAATTACTGTATATCTCTCAGTTCAATGAGATTAGGCAAAGGGGCATGCTTTGAGTCTCATTAATTGGCAATATCATCTAGGGGGACCAAGAAACAGGCCGCTCTGTCACAGTGCCTACCTCTGGAATGATATCACACACACACACACACACACACACACACACACACACACACAGAGAGAGAGAGAGAGAGAGAGAGAGACAGACAGACAGACAGACAGACAGAGAGAGAGAAACAGAGAGGGGGTGGGATCAAGAGGATTCTCACCCTGATGATGTTCAGGAAACTATTTTGCCTAGTCTCCCAGTCCTTGGGATAAATTGATAGAGACCCAGTTGGATAGGGTTTTTGTTGTTGTTGATAATATGGTTTTCTTTGGGGTACTTAGGAATTTTTTGTTTTTTTTATACTATACTGTTCTAAAAACAACTTTCTTGTCGATTGAATACATATATGCTGGATGCTTTTCTCTATAATTTCTGCTTCCATTTTGGCGATTACTTGCGGACAATTATTAGGTTGTGAACTGATACCATCTGGAAAAAAAGGAATCAAGGATCTATGTTTCTGTCTGACTTGCATGCCTTGACAAACAAAATGAAGCATAACTATCTCAAAAAAAAAAAGATTACAAATTTTTCCTGTAGTCTTATCACATAACTAACAGAATGGAACACCCCAGCCCTACAAGAGATGTCTTTGGGATATTTGTTAAACCAAAGTATTTACTGAACATTAGGATAAAATGAAGTTCAAGAAATCTTAGGGGGTGGGAGGAAAATCTCAAAACCACCATTTCATTTTTAAAGTGGAAGAGATACTGGTATTGTAAAAGAAGGGAGTGTTCTTCCTTCCAACCTATTTAATTTTTACAAATTCATTTACAGTTACCTTTATTATCTCTGGAGGTTTATTTTTGGGCCATTCAGAACTAATTCCCTTCCCCCACCAAGTTAATAACTGGCTAGAGATAAACTGACTGAGTGATAAGATAGGGAATGTAACAAAACAGCCTGGAGAAGGACAAGATTACGATAAAGAGCAAATGCTTCCATCCTATTTTATGTTAGAATATTTTTCCCCATGGATAAATAAATAAGCTTTTTTTTGCAGAGAAGTATGTCTGGAGGAATTCTAATGGCATTAATGTCCTACTAAAGGTATGGCAGGAAGGCTTGTGGAAGAGCATTTGGGAACAGCAGTATTTCTCACTTAGTGAGCAGGTCAGAAGACTGATGCTAATTCACTGTACAGGGAGTCCTCATCTTATAATGGGTAATTGGGACCAGCAATTCCATCACTAATTGACACAGTCATAAAACAAAACAATCACACAACCATGCAACTTACAACAGCAGCTCCAGCAGCCCCTATTGCAGTTATTAAGTGAATCACACCCGATTGTGAAGCATGACATTACATGATCACAACTTGCAACTTCCTGAAGGCTTCCCCAAATGTTTGTCAGAAGCCAGCTGCGAAGGTCACAAATGGTGCCAGTTGCCAAGCAGCCAATCACAATTGAGTGACCTGCAGACTCTGTGACAGCTGCAATTTTGAGGATAAGTCATAAGTCTCCTCATTCAGCACGGTCATAACCGTTAATGGTTGCTAAATGAGTGATCACTAAGGGAGGACTACCTGTGTACATCAACATTAATGCTTGTATAATTCTTCATATGTACTGAGAATGCTCAATATGCATACTCCTAATATAGCTTTAATTTAAAAAAAAACATTTTAAAGTCTGAATGAAACCAGGACAAGGAGGATATGCTCTGCCCCATTATTTGTCAGAATTAGAGCACCACTTTGGCCAGGATATCTGACAAAGAACAATCATGAATGGAACAGTACCTATTTTTGAAAAAGCATTCCTTCTTTGTCTCACTTTCAGACATAGGCAGGAGCTCATTTTCACTGGGAAAGTCTTTACATGCTCTCCCATCAACAGCTGGAGCATAAGATGAGAACCTCAATTAACCTTAGAAGACTCTCGGAGTTGGGACTTCACCCTCACTGTCTAGAACAGCCATCTTTGCCTGGCGCTCTGCATTTTCTCTTTTAAAAACTGGCCTATAAAAATCATCAGTGGTGTAATGGTGAAGCAGGACCATCACTGGGGAGGGCAAACCAAATTATTTATTTATTTTTATTTTATTTATTTTATAAAATTTATATGCCGCCCAACTCCCAAAGGACTCTGGGCGGCTTACATCATAAAAAATAAAACATATAAAAACAATTTAAAAAAGGGGAAAAAAAAAACCCCAACTATATTTAAAATAAAACATTCACGCAACCATGCATGGGCCAATCAGAACAACTATTGGCCCCAGGCCTGCCGGAAAAGCCAGGTCTTAAGGGCTTTACGGAAGGCCAGTAAGGTGGGGGTAGTACGGATCTCGGGGGGAAGTTGGTTCCACAGAGTCGGAGCGGCTACAGAGAAGGCCCTCCCCCGTGGTCCTGCCAGCCAACACTGTCTGGCCGACGGGACCTGAAGAAGGCCAACCCTGTGCGACCTCACTGGTCGATGGGAGGAAT
>QLTV01001700.1:4243107-4321728 GCA_003457575.1 Thermophis baileyi
CCTGCATTCTGGACTAACTGTAGTCTCCTGACACTTTTCAAGTGTAGCCCTATGTAGAGCGCATTGCAATAGTCAAGCCGTGAGGTGATAAGGGCATGAGTGACCGTGAGCAGAGCCTCCTGATCTAAATAGGGCCGCAGTTGGTGCACAAGACGTACCTGTGCAAAGGTCCCCCTGGCCACTGCTGTCAGGTGTTGATCTAATCTCAGCTGTGAGTCCAGGAGGACACCCAAATTGCGAACCCGTTCTGAGGGGATTAAATTTTCTCCCCCCAGAACCACAGAAGGACGATCAAGCTGGTCCTTCGGAGGTAATATCCACATCCACTCAGTCTTATCTGCCCTTACTTGGTGAGGCGGAGTATGTATGGTTGGGGATTTTTGCAGAATAGTTGCATAAAGCTCCTGAGATATACAGATGTCACCAGCACACCCAGGATTGCAGTCACAGCTGCCGACAGATAACACTGGCTGCAGTCAGAAAGATTTATTTAAGGGAAAGATGCCTTACTCCTACAGTCCAATCAGTGCATGAAACTAAGGAGGGAATGGACAGCACAACTACAATTAGGATGGATTTTTCTCTTTATGCTATTTTTGGGTTCAGAGGGAGAAATCACACATTAAGTGGAAGAACTTTGTGATTGTACTACAAGCATCACTCTGGGCTGCAGGCTCCTGACTTCATATAGCACTGCCTTCAGTGAGACTTTTGATTTCATATTAAGAAAAGTTTAGTGGCAAACATAAAGAGCACACCAAAATGTATACCTATCTTTTGCTTCTATGTGATAAACAGCATAACTTTATTATCATTAATCTGATGGCATTCCGTCAAATTTCTTCTGTGCCTGAAAATCGCCTTAAATTAACTGATAAAAGTTCCTTAAAACACTCGTTTGTATCCGAGCAAAATACCGATCTGCTCGAATCACATGTTCATAGAAAAGAAATCAAGCGCCGTAGAAAAATTACACGTGGTTTACAAAACAAGTAGGTGGATAAGCCTTATCCAACACACAGTACTGGGAGTCGGTTTACCGCGTGTTTCAATATTAGGTTCTTGCTAGGTCTCCTTTGATTATCAACAAGCTCGGCTTAGCCGTGTATTATTTAATACTCGGTTTTCGTCACATCATTTTCTGAGGTCCAATTCAGCTGGTACTTAAAGCGAGAAAGATGCAGCTGTTAACCAAAGTGCCTCGAAAAGCAAAACAATACTTTTGATTCTTAATTTAATTCATCCGGGTTTCAAAAGGTTTTAGCTCACTTTCAGAAGTTCAACGACACCCAACTTATCTACTTCCCTTTTGGATATTTAGAGGGGGAAAACTAAAAACCCCAAATTATCAAGTGCACTGTATTCGAACGACTAAAGTTAATTGAGTCTGCTTTCTGAGTACAGCACACGTAGTAAATCTCCTGCCTAGTAGGTAAGTAGGTAAGGAGTGGGGACGCCCATTCAGGAGTACTATAGCGGAGCCCACTCACTCTGCGATTCCCAAACCAACATACAGCAAAAGTTAGAAACTTTGCGCCCTGCCAAGCCATCGGAGCTCACAAACGCCTCCTAGAAACACGCACCGTGCGATTCCTGGCTACCCCGCTGCTCAGCCAACTCGGGAATCGTGGGCGACATCGTTTTGAAACAGCCTTGCCAAATCTGAGAGACTGAATTTCGGCTCCCAGGTTAGAATGGCCGGAAACTATGGCAAGGAAAGCGCCTGCGTGCGCGTCACTAGCTGCGCAGACGCATAAGGTTCTTCTTTAATGTAAACGCAACTGTCAGTGTAGACATTGATTTGAATGTTGCAACGAGGAAGGCGTGGAAGTGGCGTGTTGGAACTGTGTACCTTGGAACGGCTATGTCTACATTTAATTTTACCAATTATTAAACGTGTTCTGTTTTTAGATTGCCTCTGTATCATAACTCATGGTGTTTATATATGAACATATTTAACCAAACTTATCGGACAATGATGGAAATACACCGCGGGCTCCTCTACATTTGTGTGAGTTTGCAAAGCAAAAACACCATTTGGGAGGACGATTAGGATGAGAACTCAAACTCTGGAAAACTCCTTTTTGCTTTAATATTTTAGAGTAAAGAAGGAAATTTAACTCCCTCCTGCGGCCTCAGTCCGAATAGAAAGAGGGCAGGGCTGCTTACTGCAATTGCTTAATCTTGTTAATCGCTTAATCTTGCAACCACCCTAATAATAGAAGCCTTCTGAGGTCAATCTACAGCAGAGGTGTCTAACTTTGGCAGGTTTTAAACTTGTGATGTTCAACTACCAGCATTCCCCAGCCAGGCTGGCTGAGGAATTCTGCGAATTGAAGTCTACAAGTCAAAGTTGCCAAGATTAAACACCCCTGATCTACAGGCTTCCTGGAATGGTTTTCTCTGCAGCCAAATCTACGTTTTCTTTGCAAGGTTTTCTCTGCACACCAAATTTGGTCCCATTCAGTTCAGTTCTGGAGAAGTTCTTCTGTTTGGTCATCCCAAATATTATATTTCAACATTTCCAGCATTCCTTTCCTTTGGTAAAAACTAAAAAGGCTTATAAAAGCACTTTCCTTTTAAATTAAAAACTGAGTGTATGGAGCAGTGTTTCTCACTCTTAGAAAGCTTAAGATGTGTGAACTTCAACTTCCAGAATTATAGAAGTTGAAGTCCATAACATCTGAAAGTTGTCAAAGTTGAGAAATGCTGGTTTAGAGAAAAGGGTCCAAAGCTGGCTCTGGCTATTGTCGTTTTTTATTTCGTGTAACTTGGCTAAATTCTAACCATACCTTATTGAGAGAGGAATCTCAGCCGTTGTATCACTACTGTAGTTGTATCATCTAGGTTACCCAAAGAGGAATCAACTAGGTGAATGCTGATTTTAAAAAGGGACTATCTATTTCACACATTGCAGTAAGTCAAAATTTTGTTAATCGTGTTTTGTTTAATACATGACAATTCCCTGAGTTTGCATTAGGCCACAATACAAGAAATCACATAATTAGTATAACGTCTGAATGCAGTCACACTAGACTTTTCCCATTACCCTGGGTATAAAAAAAATGTACACAGCACCTACATTATTCATTGACTATTTAGGAAAATTCATTCTCCTTCATTGTAAGCAAAACATTGATACGATGCATGGAGAGAGATCTCAGAAAAAAATCTCTGACAGGTCATACTCAAACATAGCACTTAGCAATAGCACTTAGACTTATATACCGCTTTACAGTGCTTTACAGCACTCTCTAAGCGGTTCACAGAGTCAGCATATTGCCCCCAACAATCTGGGTCCTCATTTTACCCACCTTAGAAGGATGGAAGGCTGAGTCAACCTTGAGCCGGTGAGATTTGAACCGCTGAACTGCTGAACAGTCAGCTGAAGTAGCCTGCAGTACTGCACTCTAACCACTGCGCCACCTCGGCTCTTAATGTTATTCTTAACATCCAGTGCTATTAAGAATAAATAGCCAAAGGTGTTATCCTTGAGACTTGCACATTTTGGTTATGTCTTTATACTGCAGTCCAACTAACTTTCTGCTGCATTCACATTTCATTGAAACATAATATGGATAATTTGGTTTGGGGTTATTTGGTCGTATGTGTGTTTGAGTATAGGAATGTATTTTTGGATCCAGTAACCTCAAATGCCACCTCGTTATCCTGGGAGGTCAAATATAGTATTATGTGTTCCTTAAAACATTTGTAACTATACTAAGCAGAATAATAGACACGCCTAAGCTTTGTGCATCACAGAAGGTGGCATTATGTAGCCAATCTTGGAAAAAGCTAAGCAGGATCAGACCTAGTTAGTCATTGGATGGGACTATCCCAAACTGTAAGTTGTAAGCATTGGATGGGACTATCCCAACTGTAAGTTGTAAGCATTGGATGGGACTATCCCAAACTGTAAGTTGATCCAAACTATCCCAACTATACCGTTGTAAGCTGAACTAGGAAATAAAATTCTTTAGGAGCAATGATAGACTACTTCTATGTTGATGCTATCAGGCACTAAGCTAGTAAATTCAATTCAGCATAAACTTCCATGCAAATTCTAAAGCTCTTATCAAGAGAGAATTAAACTACAGGATTTTGTGTTTCCTGTAGAACTGTTATATTGTTGGGTCTCAGATTGTGAATCATGACCCGCTCAAGGGGCCCCAAACAACTTAAAGAGGGGTTGCAAAGGGTGTTTGGTTGTTGTTGTTTGTGTGTGTGTGTGTGTTGTTGTTTTTTTGCAAAGCCTGAAGCAAGGTTTGCCAATGCTCAATTATTTTACTTTATTGTGTGGAGACAGTAACATAAATTCATTTATCGTTTTAGGAGATTGCAATATTGCAAACTTAGAGAACCCCTGCCTTGCAATAAAAACAGACTGAATCTGCATGAAGTTAAACCCATCACTACACTATATATACACCTGTTAGCTGATGGAATGTAAGCAACAGCATATTGGCTTGGAAAGTAATCTCTAGATTAGATATCCTAACTTGCATAAAATAATGGAATATGCTCCATCTGATGATGATTTATAAGCACTAGGGTAGACTTTTCCCTTATATCTTGCCTTTATTTTCTTTCACTCTCTCTTCTTTTTCTGAAGTGCATAGTGCTACTTACTCCGAAACAAACTGTTATAAATCCTACTGAAACCTATAACCCAGTATATTCCAATAATATCTTTTTTTTTTAAATCACAAATCTGTTCTTTCAGGTAGTTGCCCCTGGGCCCAACTTTCTGACAAATCAGCTGGATCGATGTCTTTGAGAGGAAGAAGAGCAGCAGCAAAAAGAATAATCCGCACTCTAACTGGGAAAAAAAAACATAAATAAAAAAGATAGATGCCTCACTACATATCAAGCAAATAAAGAAAATTTTTAAAAAAATTAGGTGAGAGAACCCTGTTGTCCAGAAGACATGTCCTAATATTTAAAGATGTATCAGTTTAATCTCAGAAACTGAATCGATATTAAGGCTTGAAAAGCAGACTTTATTTTAAAGGCACGTTTTAATAGTAGCAGATGGTACAGTTTTCTTTGCTTCTTGTATGAACATTTACTTTTTTGCATTTATTTCATGGGATTGTTAGGCTTCAGATAAAATAGATTGTCTACAAACTGTTGAGAAGAAGTAACTGGCAGGAAGCTACTGCACAAAGCAATTCAGACTAGTTGTAATAAAATGTCAATATTGTTAGCATTAACCAAGAACAATTGCAACAGAATCACAAATCCTCTGGAGTTTATTCAAAGAGGTTGATGATAAGGGTTGATGATAATTAAATTAAATGTAATCTTAATGGTGATAATAGCCTTCACCTTAAAATCAATGCCCAGTTTGAAAGGGCACAGTGTTAGTAGCCTGGATATTATGAGGGAATTCCATATTTTAGGATGGTTGTTAATAGATTGTGTCTGCTCTCTGCTATATTCATTGTTTTATACCACTAGAAACTCAGACTAGAATTCCTGTGCACGTTTCACATTAGAAACAACAAAACAATCTCACATGATTACTTGGTTTGACCTGGGTTTTTATTTTCTCTTGTATATGGTTCCATTTGCACAAGCATACTAAACCCCAGTATCCATAGATGAAAGCATTACCATGTTATGAAAGCAAAAAAGTAGGTGCACGGAGGAAGGTTGTGGAAGACTTGCATAAAATGTTCAGAATTCTTGAAAACATTTCATGTTTTGAAAATCAAAGATGCTAGATTTGTTTTTGTTTTTTCAAAGGCTTGTTTTCTTTTCTTTTGTTTTTCCTGAGGCTTTCTAACTTGGCACTTTGGGATTATCCATATTTAATTTAAAAAGAACAACAACAATCTGATAAGGCAGGGGGCCAGTGCAGTCTGTCACTGTATATAAGCTTGATCAAGTACATATAAACAACGTAAAAACTCATCATGCTGCACACTACGTGGGCATTGCTCCTTACTGAATGTTCCTGCTAAACCTGAGAAATTGTAGTGAGGTCAGCTTACTTATTTTTTTTCCCCAAGGAGCAAACTGGAATATATCTAGTTTCACTTGCCCACAGAGTCAGTCCCCAGTTACAGATCGCTTTCCCCATACAATGCTGATGAAAATGAGGTATAGTCCAGAGCTCCAGGAACAGCTCCTGGTCCCTTGTACGCTGGCATACGCTTGATGCAGTACTGAGCTTGTTCAGGTGGCAGTTCTCGATTCAACTCTTCAGCAAGAATATATGGCTAGAAGGATTGAAAAGGAGGAATATGATGAGCTTTTTCTGAAATTTCAGAATCAAAACAAGCGGTGAACTCTCTTTGATGAGAACAAGGATGAGATTGGATAGACACTTCTGTTATAAAGATTAGCTTTCTCCAATCTGGTGTCCTCACTGCAAAATCCAGAATACTTCAAGGGCACCACCCTGGACAAAACTAGCAGTGATCCATAATACCTTATTATGAAAGTTATTTATTTATTCATTCATTCAATTCATATGGCCATCCAACCTCAAACAAAGTAATTCTGGTGGCATACAGAAAGAAACATTACAACAAATACAACCTGAAGAAAAACAATACATGAAAGGCCAACTAAAGCAGTAAACAATGACATGGCGACCAGACTAAAATATGCTAAAACTAAACCAATTGGGATTTAATTCAACTGGGCCCCAAGGCCTGGAGAAAGAATCGGCCTTCATAAAAGGTCTGTAAGGTAGGGGCCAATTGTATATATTTATACTAGATATGTTAAAGTATTTTCATATATAACTTTAAGGCAGCTCTTTCCCACAGCCTACATCTACATTGTACAACCTCTGTAGATTAGTCTTTTCTGAACATTTGAAAGCCTTTATTGCAGTTGCCCAGTGAATATGCATTACATCACACTTAAAAAAACCTCAAGTTGAAATATATGTTTTGTGCAGATATGCTTTAAAATTCTTTCAGCTTTATTAAAACAAACTCAAAAAAGTGCAGCAAATAGCATGAATATGTTTTGGGGTAAAAGACAGAAAACTGGATACTGTCTTTGAATGTCAATAACAAGTAGAAAATCTGTAGCCAACAAAAGTCCCAGTCATTGCATCATTATATTTAATTTCCCTAAGATGCTCCAAGTGTCTTATTACATGCCCTTAGCAAAACAGGATCCCAAAAACTCTATCTTACCCCAGTCTAAAAGTTTCAATACAAATCTGTATAGTATTTCAAAAAATTAGCATACAAAGTTTAGGGGCTTTCATTAGTTGGGGAAAACAATCCTGCTTCTAGCTATATTTTAAGTTTCTACTCTAAGTTACAGCTCAGCTTACTTTGCATTTGGATACCCCCCCCCTTGTCTTGCAAGGGTAGAATTTGTCGAAACAGTCACAGCACATGGAAATCCTTTCACTAACCTTATCTGAGGCTAGGATTCTGAAAGAAGCAATAACTTGTTCAGCAGTGTCAGTATCAGCAGTCTCTCTGGTCATGAAATCAATAAATGATTGAAAGGAAACCGTTCCCTGACCATTGGGATCAACTAAGGACATGATTCGGGCAAACTCGGCTTCACCCTGAAATACAATTAAAAATTAGTTATGAAAATTATCACGCAAAGAAAAATTAGAAAATTAATAAAATATTCAGCATCATGCCAAATATCAGATTTTGCATGTTTTTAAGTATGCAAAAATGTATTAACTGTAATGCAAGAACATTAAACATTCTTAAATCCATTGGAAGCTTATGTTAGGCTGAATGTTCACTATGGATTTCACACAAATTGTAAAAGAAAAATATATAAAAAATAGGAAGGAATCCACTAGGATATACTGCATTGGTTGCAACCTGGATAGTCAGATGATCAAGACCTTGAACCAAATTGCTTCCATACAGCCTCTCCGTAGAAATCCTGCAGTGCAGTTTGTTTTTTTTTGAGAAGCTCCAGCAGATAAAGCATCATAAGAGACACCTAAAGCACTATTACATGAAGACAAACAGAAATTGGACCAGATATGAGTATGAGCCTATATTCATGCCTACATTGTGGCAGCAAATATCATTATGAGGGGTCCTTGGCGCTCTCTGAGTTTGGTTGTTTTCTTGCAGATATTTCATTACCCTAACTACGTAACATCATCAGTGCTAGTAAGGAATGGAGTCTGCTGTCAATTTATATTCTAGTGGCTTGCCCTGTTAGTGTTGATGGGACTGGTCTTGGAAGGTCTTTGGTTGGGCTGTTTACCGTTAGCTTGTTTGGCAGTCTCAACCTTGGGCTGCAGAGGTGAAACTGTCAATGTATTGCCTCCAACTTCTGGAGGCTATATACATCTAGATAGGAAGGAACAATTTCAAGCTCTACCTTGACAAGGCTGAGTGACTGTGGATATTTGGGATCCCTAGGTCTAAGTCAGTCCTACACTCTGGGATTTCATCTTTGGTCTTGAATGGGACTGCACTTCCCTGCTCAAGACTAGTGTGCAATTTGGAGGCCTTCCTAGACTCACAGCTACTATTCAACAAACAGGCAGAAGCTATGGTCACAAGGGCCTTTGTATAGGTTCACCTTGTGTGTGTGTCAGTTGCATCCTTTTCTCAACCAGAAGGCTCTTCAGATGGTTACTCACACCAGATCATCTCAAGGCTAGGCTAGATTATTAGAGGGAAGCTGCTCTTGAAGACAATCTGGAAATTACAGCTGTAATTTGGACATACAGTATGTGTTTCTCATTGCACCCACATGTCATCAGTGCTTTATTGAGCTGCAATGGTTACCAGTTGATTTCTGGATGCAGTTCAAGATTTACCTGGAAGATAGGGCTAGGTTAATTGAAGGAGTACCTATGCAATACAATTGGGCCTAACAATTGGGTATGCTTTGAGTTCCTTTAGTTAAATGTTTTACTTTGTAGGACCAAGAAGGAAGACCTTTGGTGTTGTAGCACCTGTCCTTTGGAACAATATCTCCCCAGAAATATATGCAGCTCCAACTTCAAATGTTTTGTCAATCCCTTAAAACTTCACCCCAGGCCTAGATTTAGGTTATTTGTAGAAGGTCTAACCATTTTTGATTATTATTCATGAGTTTCTGTCTGGACAATCATATTTTTCTTTGTATACTATGTTTTAAAATTGCAAGTTACCCAGAATATTTTGGGAGTCAAATGCCCTCAATAACCTGACAGATGAACAGACAGACAGATAGAAAAATATTCAAAATTGAAATGCAATAGAATCTATATATAAATACCATGGTAAATGGGCACAATGTTTTAGTATGAATACATCTGTCTGCATAGGGTTCTAGCAATTAATAAGCCTAATTCTGTACATACCCAAGAATAACATCTATGTGGAGCTTCCCTCATAGAAGATAATTTATAAACATTTCTGATGTACTAAGATTTTGAGTGGGCTGAATGTTTTCACCACAGAAGTTTTACAATTACATCTATAACAGTCACTTTGTTAAAGTACTTGTAATGATAAAGTCCTCTAAGTGTAACAACGGTTATTATCACAAATTAACTGCATCTTAAAACTCATACCAAATCATAACCCATTGAAATTAAGCAGGCCCTGAAATCTTCATGGTCCATCAGCCCATTTTTCTTCTGTTGGTAGGATCAAACAGCATGGAAGATTCAAGGATCAGAATAAAGCCATCAGAATTTCCATAAAGGTGGAATAGGTTCATGATCAGATGTATCAGATGTCCATTCAAGACCAAGTTGAACCAACAGAAAGCAAAAGAAAAGGAGAAGTTAGATTACATGAAATAATGCTAGAAAGATGCTAATATAAACAAACAAAGTAAGAGAAAGACATAAAATACAGCATTCTTAGATGTGCCAAATTCAATTAGCTAGGCAGATTTAAAGTAACATTTTAAAAAAAGCTACACAATGCAAAAAAATAACACTTCAAGATTCTAACATTTCACAAACAGTACAAGATTGTTAAATATTGTTTTATAAAAGTGCTAAGCTAGGAGTTGAAAGTACAAACTAAGGGAGCCTAAAATGATTACTGCAATGATATTTAATTTTTGCATAATTTTACATGTGACTGATAGGAAGGACTCATTGTGTATTTCATCTTGTTTTTGTGAATGCTAGAATTTCCAGTAGAGTGTATTCAATGTATACAGTGTATTATAGGTAATGCATAGCATGATTATTGGTTCTCTGTAATTGTGTTGTACACCATAGGATTGGGGACTGGAGATTTCTTCCATGAAAAAAGCATATGTTTTTTATCTGAGTAAACAACGTTATGAAAGCTCACACCCTTACATACAATTCCTTCTAGTTATTGCCATCTGATTTAAATTAAATAACTTCAAAAAAATCAAATCAAAGAAGTAATAATTAGTTTTACTGTGCACAAGTAAACCCCTTTTCTCAAACTTAGCCTTAGTTTTATGGGCCATTATGGACTGTTGTTCACTAATTAAACTGTATGGTTATTATATTCTTTTGCTTAAGCACATTTTCTGTTTTAAAACTCTCTTAGAAAAAAAGAGAATTCATTAGCTTAAAAGCAGTTTCATTTTAAAGCTCTAAAATAGGAGGGCTGATCAATTAAGAACTATAGTTTTTTAAAGGTATGATGTTCATGTATTAAGAGAACAGAAGATTGTTAAGAGAGGTGGGTCAAATGGCTGGATGCCATTTTATAATCAGACTAGTCATATGAACCTACGGTATTAACAATTAGCCCATGAGATCTAGGCTCAGAGAAGGACTACCACCCTGCCCACAAAATTATTGAATTTGGCCCACGTTTGACCTCCTATTGCCATCAAATTGTTATGTTTAAGGAGACAGAAGAAGCTGATAGAACACATGGCGAATGATCATAATGAAGTGTATTTAATAGAACTCTTGGCCCTATGGGCTTATCTGTTCAAGATCTTGGTTCTTTGTCTCTAAATCCTCCAACAAAAAAAGTAGGAATCATGATCATCACCATTCTGCCTTGAAACTTAGAAGTAAAGAATCAGGTCTTAAACCCACAAGCCGCTACCATCATCATCATCATCCCTGCCTCCCAAGCTCAGCAACCGATTTTAGCTACCAGTTTTTCAGAAGGTATTTTGCATTAACGTGGGTTGGTGTGGAGCAGTGGTGACCAATCACAGTTCAAGGCCGAATGTTGCCCCAGACTTTTTAACAGACATCCTTTTTCCATGCACATATGCACATGCAATTACACTGCTGAAATTTAGTTGCTAAATCTAGAAAATCATTTTTTCAAACTATTTGGCAAAATACCTACTCTCTTAAGTTTTAGGAAACTGTCAAAACCAGAATTATTCAAGAGAGCAGTTTGATATCTGAATGAGGCCATCTAGTTATTTATTTTTGTCATTTTTGTTTGTTTTTGGTTAGAATTTATATTTTGATGGTATTTTGTGATTTTGATCATTTCCTTTGTAACATGGGTATTGCAAATTACTAATTGTAATTTGCTGAATGCTGATTGATTACAATGAGCTAAAATTGAATAAAATAAAATTATAGTTACAATTGCTACATTGAGATTCCATAGGCCTTCCATAAAGGCAGAAAAGTTAACCCCTTCTCTTCCAGTCACATCACTATTAGGCTCATTTAAACAAAACTCTAAAAGTTTGAATTGTTTCCTATCTTTGGTATAGAACTGCATAAAAATGAACTGCTTGTTCACTTTTGTAAGCTAGATAGCCATGCCACCAAAATCATTAGACAAAATGTACAGTTAAGCTACAGTATACAGTAAAATTTGGATCCAATTATTTTACTTAAAATTAATTTCTGTATATTTAAATGCTAACTAAAATTACAGTTTATTTATACAGCTGCCTGATTGGGCAGTGCACAACAATAAAAAAATTAAAAAGTATAAAATCAGCAATTACAGATATAAAAAATATAGTACTAAATATCAAAAAAACAAAACAACAGTACAATCATAAATGGAGGGAGAATAAAAAATGGTGCCCTCAAAAATGGTGCCCTCTAGACAAGTCTCCAGTTCCATAGGAGCCCCAAGCCTGGTCACATAACCACATCTTGAGGACCTTTCAAAATATCAAACGAGATGGGGCCAATCTCATTTCAGGGGGAAGGATATTCCATAAGGCAGCCACCACAGTCAAGAAGGTGCATCTCCTTGGACCCACCAAATGTAGATCCCTAGCTGATGGTAATCACAGCATGCCTTCTCTGATGGGGTGAGCTGATATAATTGGGGAGAGATGGTCCCTCTGATAGCCCAGTCCCATGTCATGAAAGGCTTTAAAGGTTAAAACCTTGAATTGGACTCAGAAGCGAACTGACAATCAATGCAGCTCGTGAGCAGAGCTGTAGTGTGTGCAGTTCTACAAGCACACAAACTATCCACACCACTGCATTCTGTACCAGTTGAAGCTTCAGAATACTCTTCAAGGCCAGCTCCATGTAGAGCAAATTGCAACAGTCCAGTCTGGAGGTGACAGGGTCATGAGTGACTGTAAGCAGGGCTTCCTGATCCAAAAACAGGCACAACTGATGCATAAGGTAAAGCTGTACAAAGTCTTCCTAGATACAACTGCTACATGATCATCAAGCAGGAATTGTGAATCTAGGGAGGACCTCAAGTTGCACACAGAGTCTTTTTGTTGTAGTAGAACCCCATGGAGCATCAAAGATGGGATAGTCTTAGAATCAGTAGACATGACCCAAAGCCAGTCAGTCTTGCCATGGTTCAGCTAAAGCCTGTGGTTTTCCATCCAGATTCTCACGACCTCCAGGCACTGAGATAAAATAATCATGGTATTGCTTAATTTGCCTGGGATAGAGATGTACAATTGGGTATCATCAGCATAATGATGATGATACCTTACCCCATGGAGACAGGTGAGCTAATCCAGCAGCCCCATGTAGCACCTCATGTAGATTTTTAAAAATTGGAGAAAGCACCGAACTCTGTGGCACCTCACATAGTAGAAGCTGAGAATGAGACGTCTCCTCCCTAGTCATCACTGAGCTGAGTTTCAATATATATACTCCTATCAAGTATATCCATGTTTCAGTCTTTACTTCCACTGCAATTCCTGTTGCCCATTTTAATAAACTATAAAAAAGAATTTCTTCAACAATTCTCATTAATCTCAATTTCCATAGATACTTTGGAGGGAAGCTATTTATATTACATCTTAACAAGTTCTGATATCTGATACTTTTACAGGGAAAAATATAAAATGGGTAATTGCTTTATGGTAAGTTAAAAGCTCACATGCACTGACAATAAGATATACTTTTCCTGGTCATTTAGCAGCTCATAAGCTATATTTTTATAGGGGGACGTGGTGGCTCAGTGACTAAGACGCTGAGCTTGTCGATCAGAAAGGTTGGCAGTTCAGTGGTTCGAATCCCTAGTGCCACGTAACGGAGTGAGCTCCCGTTACTTGTCCCAGCTTCTGCCAATCTAGCAGTTCGAAAGCATGTAAAAATGCAAGTAGAAAAATAGGGACCACCTTGGTGGGAAGGTAACAGTGTTCCATGCGCCTTCGGCGTTTAGTCATGCTGGCCACATGACCATGGAATAGTCATCAGACAGCACTGGCTCTTCGGCTTAGAAACGGAGATGAGCGCCGCCCCCTAGAGTCGGGAATGACTAGCGCGTATGTGTGAGGGGAACCTTTACCTTTAAGCTATATTTTGTGCATTTGAAAAAACAGCACATACAGAAATGAGCTCTATGCCATTATCATGATATATTCAGTGATTTTAAGGTGTATTAATTGTATTGTGTAATTAGTCACACATTATTGGATGTTTACCCTCATCCCCAAATTATGAAAATGTTCATTTTAGTTCCTGTTTATCTTGTAACCTACAAACAGAACTTCCTAGTGGCAGTAACTAAGTACAGAAGAAGAGATCATAGTGTCACTTGTACAATAAGATCAATTCACTCAAGGCAGAGCCGAGCAACTGGGCATCTGTTTTGCTAACTATCTGAATGGGGTGAAAGAAAGAGCAAGTATTAAGGGAAGTCTCATACACAGACACACACACAGACACACACACCAAAAGAACATATAAAGAATCCCATTACATAACCTCGTATGCCCAGGAATCCCACTGTTTCATCTGCACTTCTATACACATTAGTACACAGGTAGTATCCAAAGAACAAATGTTTGAGTTGCTCTTTGGTTATGTCAATAGATTCGAATGAAGGTTCCTTTTCAGAGGTGGGTTCCTACCGGTTCGGACCGGTTCTATAGAACCGTTAGTAACTTGGCGGCCTGGGTCGCTGGAACTGGCAGCGACCCAGGCCTGCCACGCCCCTGAGCCGGTTCTCTCAGTGGCACCATAGGCGCCGCCATCTTGTTTTTTGCTTCTGTGCATGCGCAGAAGCCTTTTTTTAGTACTGCGCATGCACGCGCGCAGCGCGTCCCTGAGCGAACCGGCAGTAGCAGAATCCAGAACCCACCCCTGTTCCTTTTCCCTCAGGAATGGAAACATACAGAGAGGAAAAGGAAGACTATGGCAAGAACTTAAGAAAAAGGAATACTGCAAGGACAATCAAGAGCAAAGTTGTGAACCAGCACTTCTGGAATGCAGAAGTTGGCTAATGGCCAGAAAAAGGAAGTGACCAGGAACAAGAATTCCATAGAGATCTGTGGTTGTCCTGAGATGGCCCAGCCCAGCCCAACCCTATCCCAAGCCCCATCTCAATTTCTCAAATTTCTATCCCATTTTATATTATAATTTTTGAGTCTTAATCGCGTTCTACTCTTTTAAAAAGGGAGCAGGGAGTCATGCAAATACTTTTGTCATCCAGCTGCAGATTAAAAAATAAATAAAATAAAATGGATAACCATACCCTGTCAAAGTGATTAAATGATGCTCTGAATTCATTCATTTGCTGCTGAGTTATTCCTTTAGCATCTCTTGTAAGGATCTGGTTCTCAACTTCATTGATAGTTCGGGCAATGGTAGTCAGCAGCAGTTCCCATCCAACCCGGATATGCTGCAGCAGAAAAGAAGAAGGATACCTTAGAGCACCCCAAAGAAATAAAGTGCCAAAGACTAAGAGAGCCTTCAACTTGTGAATGGTATGCTCTGGGGGCTACATTCCAACTGGTCAGTGGGACTATAACAATGTAACATTCAGAGAAATTAAAAAAAAAACTGGATTTGAGTAAAATATAAATAAATTTAATTAAGGACAGTGAACAAGATTATGTGCCATGTTTTCTTTATATAATTTCCTCTTTTCATCATTAAAAATCTAGAAGAATTCTGGTTTTGGGGACTGAGAGTATGAGCAGTGCTGGAGTTCTGGGTTGTCACCGAGATAGAAAAGAAATAGTATCCTACTTATTTTTGAAGCTTAAAATATCTTGTCTACTCCAGTTCACAAGGTGAAGGACTTCCCAAACTACATCCACAGTACTGTATCCAGTTCAGAGCTATTACATGGAAACTTTTCACCAATTCCCTTTCATTTGGACATGGCAAAGCCATATTAATGGGTGACTTATATTGCTTATAGAGACCTACCCAGTAAGGGAAGATTGCCTGGAAAATTTAGGGTTGTAGCATTTGCCCTGACTTTCCTGTAGCTTCCCAAAACACTTTAAGATACTGATTCTGACCATATAAATACTATGGACCTTTCATATGTAAGAGACATGCAAAGCCACTGGCCATGATTGACAAGCCACAAAAGCCTGGTTCTCAGATCACACTAACCCCAAAATAAAAAGGCTAAATTATGACTTATGTTTTATTTCTAATTATCCCAGAATCATTCTGAAACATTAGGCTACAACTTATCATTAACCCTGGCTGCTGGTTACCAGCTCATTACTATCTTCCTTCTGGGG
This sequence comes from Thermophis baileyi, assembly GCA_003457575.1. Lineage (NCBI taxonomy): Eukaryota > Metazoa > Chordata > Lepidosauria > Squamata > Dipsadidae > Thermophis > Thermophis baileyi. The sequence goes on from QLTV01001700.1 coordinate 4,258,942, forward strand.
TGATAGTGGGCCAGGAAGGATCCCACAAATTTGCCCATGATTCCATCATAGAGTCTACCTTCAACATATGGTCTTTATTCATTGTATTCTTCATATTTAGTATTAATCGTGATAAGGTTCCACTTATCATAGCAACTGCCTTTTCTACTGTATCTCATCATAAATCTCTGCCTTGACAGATTTACAGTAGGATATTTTTAATGATATCCTTCCCTTATGGTATTTTATAAAGGTAGAAAAGTCCATTCATTTTAGGCACGTGTACAGTGGCCAGACATAAACAGAAGGTGATTTTTGGTTTTACTTTTATACTTTTTCCAACAGATAAAAACTGATAGGAGCCTATTTTATAAATCCTGTTTATTATGATTATTTCCCAATAAGAGTTGACAGGGAAAGGAATGAGACATAAGTCAAATAAACAAATTATTTGCTGTACTGCAATGCTATCCAGAAAAGTAGGAGCAAATTCATGGTTTATTTTAAAAGCTATTGACAATTTAGGACTAGAAGGGGATTTCCCAACTTTGCAGTGTAACTACATTTAAGACTAGAACCTGCTGAGGCATGCAATAATTTACTCTGATGAAGCTGATTAGTACTTGGATAAATGTTTTATAGCAAAGTAATTTTTAAAAAATCATGATAAGAGTTTCCTATAAATGAAGAACATTTTAGATCTACACCACCTTTGGAATTGGTATAACAGAATGATTGCCAAGCTAGGTGGCAGCATCTAGCCAACCTTGATTGATCTCAAGAAGCTATGCAGTTGTACTTTTTACTATTACAATTGTAAGCCTAATTTACAATATAGTCATTTAAAAAATAATTTTAAAAACTGAAAAGTATGTCTGTACTTCAGTGGTTGTGATTCTTTACAGGCTCGTATGGCTGCACTTAGGCAAATATGGCTGATCCCCAAAAGTTAAGCAGCGTGAGGCATGGCTGATATTTGGCTGGGCGACTATCAGGAAATCTCAGAGTTATACACGCTGTATATACACACATGCTGTGTGATTGTAGACATTGTAGCTTAGTGAATAAACCACCATTAAGGAAATCATGTCTATGAATCAGATCGGGGTTAACTCCTGCTATTGTCAGACTTGGCGTGACTGTTATTTTTCTACCTCAAAAATTTTCCACCTGAAAGCTCTTGAACCTTCTCCCAAGCTTCACAGAAAGGCTCAATGCTATTGTCCCACTCTTGCAAGATTCATAGGACATGGACCAGGCAACAGAGCTTCTCAGAGGTGGTCCCCACTTTGTGAAGCACTCTTCCTGGAAGTATAAATAGCCCAGTCCTGCTTATTGTTTGCAAACAAGTTAGAGCTAACCTGCTTGTGTGGGCTTTTGACTCTTAGTTGGTTCTAAGGCATCTTGGTCATGTAGTTTGGTTTTATTTATGTTCTCCCTCTTATATTTAATCTTTTATGTTATTGTTATCTGCTAAAAGTCAGTCAGGACCGGAGTGGGATAAAGGCTGGAAAAAATAAAATAATGTTTTAGGATTGAATGAAAACGCCTATGGTATTTTAAAAACAATACTAAAACACAACAGTCCCCAGTGTCATTGTGAAATACATGCTGCAGCAAGACTGCATATATAAAATTAAATAAAGACCAGATTTACCTCCATGGTGTAATTGGTATGCTTATTATCAAAGACCAACGCTTCCTGTATCAGTTGATGGTCTCCTTCTAGTTTGTCAATATTGTGCTTGTAATTAATGATATTGTGCTCCTGCTGCTTTAACTGGGTCATCTGGTCCTCTAATGGCCCCGTGATATCTACCGAGGTTCGGCCAATTTCCTGCCATAGCGAGAAAAAGAAAGAGAAAAAGCTTTCATTATTTTGCAAAATGTTTTGGCTTATGTTAAAGAGAGCAGCAAATAGTTTTTCCTCATGCACACAGACACACACACACACACGCACGCACACAAAAGGACAGGTAATTTGTACAGGGATAGAATTTGCTTAGAATTTCTGATCTAAAACTTCTGCAGATCTTGGTTGCATTTACCTCCATCTTGCTCTGGATCCAGGGTCCAATGACATTGGCCTGAGCAGCAAATTGACGGCGCAGGCGTTCATTGGTGTGCTGACGGGAAAGCTCCTCCTGCAGTGATTGATCTCTTACAGGCACAAGTTGTTTGACCTGCCAGTGTGCAAAATTAAGTTAGTCTGTAGGCTCTATATCTGCTTTTATTTTTATTACTTAACAACATTTATAAAAAATTGAAAAGACTGTTCTAAAAATACACATTTTAATCAATATTAACTGTAAATGTTAGTTACTTCCTATAAAGGTATTCCACTGCTTCAATTTCCAATTGTACTGCCATCTCAGATATGTTGAGCAAGTAGTTCCATTAGGTAAAACTTTGGCTATGTTGGCACATTTCTTTATGGATAATTTAGCAATTGTTTATCAAATAAACTAATTTTCTTGGTTTGTCAGACACACTGAGCCATAAACTAATCACACAGGATATATTCCCAAAACATGATCCAGACCTAATGTCAAACAGGTTCCACTTGCTCAAATAAGCAGGGCTGAATAATTTTTAGAAATTATATGAAGTTATGCACACTAGCATGTATTGCATAATGAAATACCCCAAGAGAAGAATTCCATAAAGCCATTTAAGTACAAAGTCTGAAAGTCCTATATCCCAAATAATAACTCATGAACCCAGTGGTGGGAGATCATGCTATGATGCCAAGAAGAATAGAAAAGTCACTAAAGGCAAATATATCAGTGTAGATACAAATAGATTTCTTTGAAAATTAGATGTTATTTGATATACATATACGAGCTGCGGTGGCGCAGTGGTTAGAATGCAGTACTGCAGACTACTTCTGCTGGCTGCTGGCTGCCTGCAATTTGGCAGTTCAAATCTCATCAGGCTCAAGGTTGACTCAGCCTTCCATCCTTCTGAAGTGGGTAAAATGAGGATCCAGATTGTTGGGGGCAATATGCTGACTCTGTAAACCGCTTAGAGAGGGCTGTAAAGCACTATGAAGCGGTATATAAGTCTATGTGCTATTGCTATTGCTATTGCTGTTGCTATACACATATGCATATACAGTACATATAATATACATATACATATACATATACATATACATATACATATACATATACATATACATATACATATACATATACATATACATATACATATACATATACATATACATATACATATACATATACATATACATATACATATACATATACATATACATACATACATATATACACACATACACATACATATACATACAGTATATGCATGCACATACCGTGTTTCCCCGAAAATAAGACCCTGTCTTATATTTTTGAACCCTGAAATAAGCGCTTGGCCTTATTGCCATGCACTCAAAAGCCCGATTGGGCTTATTATCAGGGGATGTCTTATTTTGGGGGAAACAGGGTACGTACATACATACATATATACATACATACATACACAACTGTATCACACGTACATATTTGCTATTGGGGATTAATTACAGCCAGAATAGGAAGCCTTCGGCTGACAAGTTGGAGGGGCTGTGTAAGGTTTTTGTCCATAGTTGTAATCTCTTTTCTTTCCCTTATCTATACTTACTTTGAGGGAGTCGTCTTAAATTCAGAGCCAACTTTCTTTTGGGTTGATGTGATGTCTAACTGCATCATTATATTTTTTTTAATGCAGAAAACAATTTTGCTACGGTCTGGAGGGTTTAATCTGGCTAGGTGTGCCTAGGAGTGCAGCTCTGGTTTCATTTATTTTTGCCAATACAATGGTAACGTGTTTCAGTGGGAACTGATTCATTTATCTCTACCAATGAATCTCTTTCTACCACAAAACCATTGTATCTATTATAATGCATCAGGAACTCTTCCACATCATATCAATCTTCTTATTCCGCTATTAGACAATTTAACTGGTTAGAGAAAGTTTTTCTTTTTAAAGAAAAGAGATAAAGGAGTACCTCTATCCTAAATATATTTTTAAAGCAACCAATTACGAGAGGAAAAAGCTGCAAATTGTTGAGGCTAGACTTCATCTATCCTACTGAATGTTATTTTCCACTGGAAAAGTTTCTCAACTTCCACCCAACAGTCCATGACAGAAACATGATATAGCCAATATAAAAGCAATACATGTCTGTACCATTTCTTCTGCATAATATTAGTTATATTAGCTCAGGAGTTGCTGCTTTCAGATTTTGCTTCAGAAGCAGAATCGTAATGTTTTTCTCAGATGTATTCTGACCCTGGACTAATTTCTAAAGTGTAGCTGCAAGGCATACAGTGCTACATATTTGTAAAGTCTTAAGTGATAGCAGCTCCACAATTATTTTATGAATGCTTTTTGGGGGGGGGGTCTTTTTCTTCTTTCATTTCTGAGTTTTCCATCCTAGCCTTTCGATATTAAGGTGGAAGAGACATTTGCTCACTGCTTTGGGAAGCTTCAAGGATATTCTCTTCCCCCATTCCTCCCTGTTACTTCAGAAACATTATTTTGAACTTTCTGAAAACAAAGCCATAAAGCTTAGATATGAATAGGCTGAACCTTAATTTCTTGCCGCCAGGCAAAGCCAACCCTCTAGTACAGGGAGTCCTCAACGTATGACCACAATTGAGCCCAAAGTTTATGTTGCTAAGTGAGAAATTTGTTAAGTGATTTTGCCCCATGTTACGAGTTTTCTTGCCACATTTGTTAAGTGAATCACTGTAGTTGTTAAATTAGTAACACGGTTGTTAAGTGAATGTGGTTTTCCCCATTGACTTTGATTGCCAGAAGGTTGAAACAGGTGATCACATGACCCCGAGATACTGCAACTGTCATACATGTGAGTCAGTTGTCAAGCATCCGAATGTAAATCACATGACCATGAGAATGCTGCAACAGTCGTAAGTTTGAAAAATGGTCCTAAGGCACTTTTTCCAGTGCTGTTGTAACTTTGAACGGTCATTAAGCAAACTGTTGTAAGTCAAGGACTACCTGTATTCAGTAGTTGTTTATCCACTGCATGCTGTTACACAGGTAGTCCTTGACTTACAACTGCCACTGGAACCAGAACTTCTGTCTCTAAGCGATATAGTCATTGAAATGAATTGCACCTGATTTTATGACCATTTGTGGCCATGGATTTTAAGCAAACCATTACAGATGTTAACCGAATCACTCGGTTGTTAAGTGAATCCAGCTTCCCCCATTGACTTTGCATGTTGGAAGCCTCTGGGAAGGTCACAAACAGAATTGCTGCAATTGCAATTGCAAATACATGCCAGTTGACCAAGTGCCTGAATCATTTTAATCACGTGACAACCTCGATACAGGGACACTGTGATGCCGAGGTGGCGCAGTGGTTAGAGTGCAGCACTGCAGGCTACTTCAGCTGACTGCTAGCTGCAGTTCGGCGGTTCAAATCTCACCGGCTCATGGTTGACTCATCCTTCCATCCTTCCGAGGTTGGTAAAATGAGGACCCAGATTGTTGGGGTCAATATGCTGACTCTGTGAACCGCTTAGAGAGGGCTGTAAAGCACTATGAAGCGGTATATAAGTCTAAGTGCTATTGCTATTGTTTGCAAGAACTGGTCATAAGTCACTTTTATTCAACACTGTTGTAACTTAGAACGGTCATTAAACAAATAGTTTTAGTCAAGGGCTACCTGTGCATCCAAGTACAACAGTATCTTCCACATTCCTAATACTACTTGTACTAAAGCAGAGTAAAACATTAACAAATAAACTGAAAATTTAATTATCCAAGGCAGAACCTCTTTTTCCCCCATTCTGTAATTAATCACAAACAAATCTACATACTCCTGTATTTTTACTTCCACTTACTTTATCCCACTTAGTATGAATCTCTTCCATGGTGACTGTGCTGTAAGGATTGCTGGCACTTATTCTGAGGCTGTAGCTCTGAATCACCTTCTCCACTTCATTATGGATGGACAAAATAGCTTGCCTCTCACCATCTGCTTCAGGTAAAGTGGCTTTAAATTGTTCATGGGCAGTAATTAAACTCTGAAAGAAACAAAAGGAAGAAGAGGTAGGGAGGGACCAACCTGTCATCTGGCACCTTTCTTCTTCCTCCCCCCTCCCTCCCCCCCTCCCATCCCCTTTATCTATATAAACAATTGCAAGATTCTGTAGCTGGCACGTCTGTATAATCAGTGGTGAGTACGTACATTTTGTTTCTTGTACCATTATAAAGGGCAAACAGTGAAACTGAGAATGGGGAAAGGCCCAGAAAAAAAAACACTATACAATATTCGGAAATGTGGATAACAGGATCCTGGTGTTTTGTTTTGTTTTTTAAAAAAAGAAAGGGCAAATGGCACAGTGTTTTAAAATGTACCTTTTGAGGGGAAATCCCAAGTGAAATTCAGCAGCAACAGCAGGCATTACCCCTTCATTCTTTTTACTGAGAGTATCCCAGATGCATAGATGTGCAAAAGATGCAGATATAAATGCAAAGATCAGAACAAATAAATGAATCCTTACCCTCCCCATACACAATAATTGCTCAAAGTTTCCTCAAACTGTATTAAAAAAAAACCCAGTGGTGCTCAGTTCCATTGTACACACTCTTAATAGCATGCAACGTGTAATTAGCAGCTCTGTGCACAAAATGTAGTATTTGTTCAAGGTTTTTGAAATTATTCATGCCTTTCACATTTCCCAGCTTAAGGTAATTGCCATAGTGGGTTTTTGTTCCATTCATTCATCCTTTGAGGAAGAAAATTGTTCAGTAAATACCCACCTCCACTACTTTCTAAAGGCTCCTAGCCAAAAAAAAAAAAAAAAAAAGAATGGCAAAGATTGAGTAGAATTTCAACTAAGCATCATCATCCTGGTTAAAAATAATCCAAAGATATTCAATTCCATTATTGGAGGTGAGGTGAGCTGGATCGGGTTCTTCCCAAGCATGGAGCCTCCTTCTCCTCCATCTCCTCCTCCACCTCCTCCTCCTCCTGCAGGTCTGCATGTCACCTCTCCTCAAGTATGCAAAAAGGTCCAAGAGTGAGATACCCACATCCTTCTTGCCCTCTCCCTGAGGTGAGCACCCTAACCCAGAAGGAGCAGACAAGCAGCAATAAAGATAGTGAGGCAATGGAAGGAAGAACTAAAATCTCTTTCCCTCCATTCCATGTTAAATTCCATGTTAACTTCAAGAGAACACTGAGTTCTGTCCCAGTCTTAGGGGCCAGCCCAGTTACACATATTAAGATGATGACTAGGTTCAGAGTGATCTCACAGCTTGTGTAGACTCCATGCACCAATAAAGGTATTTCGTGTACAGTACCAAAAGTAACCAAGGAAACTGCTTGATCCCAGAAAAGCTCAATTTACAAACTTTGGAATGGATCTACCATCCAATTGCTATTACTTTTTTAATGGTTAACCAAGAAAGCAATGATATTGAAGTCAGATCATTCTGATCAAAATCTGGTATTTCAGCCACTACACTGCACTCTTGACTTAGTCACCTGACTGTTCACCCCCCCCCCAAAAAAAGATGTGGGTGTCAGATGGAGGAATGAGAATACTAGGAGTTACAATCCCAAATTGGAGAGTGGTTGATTAGAAAAGGCTGCTGTAATGTATCTTTTCAGGCATAAGTGGGGGTAAGCAATACTTGAAACTTTCTGAGTTGAAATAAGGGAATTTTCCCATAGTGAAAATAGAACAACTCTCCTTGTTGAGCTCATAATGCAGTTTTACTTTACCTGGATCTCCTCTACACTGTGAACAATGAACATATCTTGCAAGTCTTCCATTGCACCTTCCATCCAGTTGTTGAATGGAGCCGCCCTCTTGGCAAACTCCAAGTGAAGTTGATCAATTGTTTCCAACAGTTTCTCTGTCCTCTTTAAAAAGACACACATAAATGGATTTAACTTACTTTTTCTTTTAGAAACGCACATTCATTTTTGGTTTCTATTAGGGAGTTCGAGCTTTGCAGCTTTTAAAGATGTACCATTAACAGGCAACACAACCAGCAAGTTAAACAAATACTGCAACTTTTTCTCCCTCTGTCCTTCAATGTCTTAATATCTAGCAAATGTCAGGGTGTGCATGACAACTGTTTGTGCTTTCCTTCTGGCTTTTCACATTCCTGTGTGTTTTCAGTGCATTGATGGTGAAGACACAATCCCATTGGTGCTTATGGCATTTAACAGCAATACAGGGACCACGATTTTCCCCAATTCACACGACAGCTAGAACAGGTGATGCAGTCAGTTAGGCTATGGGAAATCATAAGTCAAGGCAGTTGGCAGGAAGGGAGATTGGCCCAGGCAGGAGCTACATCACTGTTTAACACAGCTTTCCTCATTAACTCTGGTATGCTTGGGAAGGTGAAACTGTAATCTGGGCATAATCCAGGAAAAACCTGATCTATTTTACCCAGTTAGCATCTGTACTACAGGCCTTGTATTCCTGATATCTATATCTGGATAGATGTCCTGGAATGATATTATTTTGTTGAAGACAAATGCTCTATGAGTGTCTGACTGTTGCTGTAATTGCAATTTGTGAATGTATTGGATTTTCCCCCCTATTTCCCCATATCTCTTTTTTGTCGTAGATGCAAATATTTAGGAGTATACAACTTTTCAAACTTCTGATGGGGCTAAAATCCAATTTCCTGTTTCCCACCCCAATGCACTTAATTCCAAGAATGGGTTCATATGTTATACTAAACCATAATGTGGTTGTTTTGGCTCAAAGTATTTTGTGAACCTAGCCATTGCAATTTAATCAACATGCTGTGATATAGAAGCCATTATTCAACATGATGTTGAATATCTATATATCTGTTTCTGCTTGTCTCTTACTACAAAGTTTGGTAGGATATTGGAAGTGCTTCCAAGGATAAGGAGGGGCACTTTTGTTGCCAAGTGCACAAAATGAGATCACATGACCATAGGGGTGTGTGTGACAGTCATAACTTTGAGGATAGTGCATAAGTACATTTTCTGAAGTTTGTTGTAACTTTGAACAGTCATTAAGCAACTACCGTAGTCATAAGTCAAGGACCACCTATACATTAAACCTATTTAAACAAACTTTGTCATGAACTGCAGAAAAAAGTCATATATCTACATCAATCAGTTTTTCCATGCCATCTTCAGTCAGTTGGTACTGCAAATGACAATAAGGTAACAATTTTTTTTATAAATCCGTGTATAAACAGAACAATGAGAGAAAACGGGACTCCCTAGAAATGCCGGATGCCCTGTACAACTTCCATCACCACCAGCCAGCCTGATCAATAACCCTGCTGGCTATGGATTGTGGATAATGTAGTTCATTCCCACACACTTGAAGAATGCTGATTCCCCACAAATCTTGAAGAGTGTAGTGCAGGGGTGTCAAACTCAAGGCCCGGGGGCCGAATCTGGCCTGTGGGGTGCTTAGATCTGGCCTGTGGGGCCGCCTTGGAAACAGCGAAGGACTGGTCCGTGGTGCCTCTGCCAGTGAAAACGGACTCCCGAGCTCTGTTTTCGGCTGTGACAGCCTCCTGCAAACCTCTGCCAGCGAAAATGGAGCTCAGGAAGGCCGCTGGCAGAGGGTTGCAAGAGGCTGTCACAGCCGAAAACAGAGCTCGGGAGTCCGTGTTCACTGGCAGAGTGGTCGGGCCACTACCCATGTGACATCGAGCTGGCCATGCCCACCCTGGCCCCCCAAGGTCAAACACAACCTGATGCGGCCCTCAATGAAATTGAGTTTGGCACCCCTGATGTAGTGCTTTAAAGAGTAAAGCTATTGTCAACATCTACTTTACCTCCAATACTTCTCTCCTTTTCTGGGTAAGGGTTCCCAGTCTATCCCACTGATCACATATTTTCTGACATCGATCATTGACACTTGCTGCATCATGGTAGTCTAGCTCACTGAAAAAAAAGGATACATGTTTAGCCAATCTTCACAGATACCCCAAATAACAAGGGGGTTCAATCTACACAATTCAGAGAATGCTGTGTTCCTAATGTGACAGCTAGTTTTCCCCTTAGGTTCTGCAAATTGCAGGTCCCCTCCAGTTCAGAAATGCACAGGAGAACATAACCTTTAAATTCCTTTATACTCTACATTAATTTTCTAATCTGGTTTGGCGTACACAGCAGCAATCTGAACATAATTTGTACACACAGCCAGAGAAGAGGTATGTATCATTCCAACAATCATCACAAAAACACATCCAAGATTTTTATTCTAGAGAAACAACATTCAGAATGCTACCTTTTGGATTTCTATTTTCCAGTCACTAATCTCATGTGCATTAGACTTCCATTCATACACACGGTTGATTTGTGAGGGAAAACACTGATGTCATTTAGAAAGAAAATGCATGGCGTCTCACAGCTTTTTACCCATGATTTTATATATACTAGAGAAGTATGATAAGAATGAAGTTATTTGGGCTGCAAAAATCCAAATGATCAATAGAAATACAGAACACGGCAGATTCTTACAGCTCTCAATAACTAGTGATATAACATCCATGCTATTTTGGAAAGCATACGCAGGAAACATTGGGGGAAGCAGTTTAGAAACATTACATTTCTAAACTGCTCCCCCCCAATTGTAACTTACTTTTTATGCCGGGCTTTTGTGCCCTTAATATTTGCCATGAGGGATGCTCCGCCAAAAACACCTTCAGGAATTAATTGTCTGTAGACATTCTAAGTCATCCAGTTCATGGTTGTCCCAAAGGTGCTTTTTCAGGAGGCAAAAAAGCACCTTTGGGACAACCATGACCTAGATGACTGAGAATCTCTAGACTTTTAGCTATATAATTTGGGATAAACACCCTTTGAATGGAGTAGGAATGGATTTCCAGAGTAAAAAAAAAAATTGCAGACTACAGGAACCAGGGGCACAACTCAGGTGATCCTGAGGACACAGATAAACCTCCAAGTGCTTCAACAACCTTCTAAAGGGGTGCAAATGACCAGCTGTCTGCAAGGAATATAAATCCTTCCATTCCCCACTATCCTGTCAGAGCTGAAGAAGCTTCTTGGATGAGAAGCGAAACTCTTCAAAAGAAAAAACAAGAAAGTCCAGTTGTCTTCAGGAATTAATCCTAATAACTAGGATTAACAAGAAACAGGTGGAAATGCCACTAGTTTTGTGTATTTTTCATTAGACAAGAGAGATTCCAAAGGGCATCTCCTAGTCTTTAGAAGAAGCAATAACACCATAATAATACATCTAGTCTACAAATATCAGATACAACTTTCTAAATGTCTCTTGGTTTCCCTTGTGCAAAAACAAGACAGACTTCTGGGCAGTGGTGGGATTTAAATTTGTTTACTACCGGTTCTGTGGGCGTGGCTTGGTGGGCTTGGCTTGGCATGGCTTGGTGGGCGTGGCTTGGTGGGCGTGGCAGGGGAAGGATACTGTAAAATCTCCATTCCCACCCCACTCCAGGGGAAGGATGCTGCAAAATCTCCATTTCCTCCTGATCAGCTGGGACTCGGGAGGCAGAGAATAGATGGGGGTGGGGCCAGTCAGAGGTGGTATTTACCGGTTCTCCGAACTACTCAAAATTTCTGCTACCGGTTCTCCAGAACTGGTCAGAACCTGCTGAAATCCACCTCTGCTTCTGGGGGTCAAGGAAATAATGGTTCCATACCTATATTCTGCCATTTATTATTGCAGTTTCTCTTAACTGTCATATATGTTTGTGTGGTTCTAAAGAGATTGGACATATGTACTTTGTCCTCAGCTAGTTGTTATTCTGAATGTCTCATCATCAGCTACATTTAGCTCTTGGCTACTCTTTGACTACTCCTGGTATGCCATTACTTATCAAAGTCATTATAGTAATGTGAGTACATACCAGTTTAAGTCTATGAGTTAATCAAACATAAAATAATATTATGAATTTGGATGAGATTGGATGCTTGTAAATTTTTTTACATTTAAATAATACTATAATGAATTTTAATAAAAGTTTTCATAAATAGGGAATAAACACTCTTGATCTCAATCAAAAATAGAGATAGAAAAAGTTTTTAATTGAACACAACATGTTCCATCTTTAAGGAATCTCATGGTGGCAACAAGCAATAGTATAGGGCTAGCACGTTGGCACTGATAGTCTGGATGCCCACTAGATGGCAACAAAGAGATACAAAACAAAAGAGTTCTATATATATGAATAAATTTATATTTAAAACATTTATTCAAAATAAGCAGATCTTTTTCTAAGCAGATGCTCCCTAGCCACCATTGTCATTCACTAATTCTTGTGTCACTTTTTTATATTCTCTTGCCAACGTACATGACATTTAACAGAATAAGTTAAGGAAAACTGTGCAATGTTCTCAATACTGTGTTTCCACGAAAATAAGACAGGGGCTTATATTTTTTTGACCCCGAAATATGGCCTTGGCCTTATTATCGGGGGGGGCTTATTATTTTGGGGGTGCAGTAGGCGGCGAGCATGGGACTGGATGTCCCATTGCCGCCGCCTCCCCTCCCTGTTCTTGGGGCCGGCCGAGCGGCTAGCCCGCCGCCACCGCCTCATGGAGCAGGACGCGCGTCTTGCGGTGGGGCACAATTTGGGGGTGGCAGGTCAGGCGGGGCAGGGTGGGGTGGGGTGGGCCGCGAGACGCGCATCCTACCTGACACTTGTAGCTCCGTTGCATTCCTCGGCGTTGTGTCCAGGGCAGCCCGTTCTAAAAGAAAACGTCTCACGAGTTCAATCAAACTTCTCGAACTCGTGAGATGTTTTCTTTTACAACGGGCTGCCCTGGACACAACACCGAGGAACACGACGGAGCTACAAGTGTCAGGTAGGACACGCATCTCATGGTGGGGTGCAATTTGGGGGTGGCAGGTTGGGCGGGGCGCGAGACGTGTGTCCTACCTGGGACTTGTAGCTCCGTCACGTTCCTTGGAGAGAAGTGAGATGTTTTCTTTTACAACGGGCTGCCCTGGACACAACACCGAGGAACACGACGGAGCTACAAGTGTCAGGTAGGACACGCATCTCATGGTGGGGTGCAATTTGGGGGTGGCAGGTTGGGCGGGGCGCGAGACGTGTGTCCTACCTGGGACTTGTAGCTCCGTCACGTTCCTTGGAGAGAGAGAGAGCAAGCAAGAGGCGGGTGCGCGCACGCCCGGCAAGACAGGCTCGGCTCCTCTGGGCTCAAAGCATGTTTCAAAACTCCGCCGGAGGCAGAGCCCAGAGGAGCCGAGCCAGTTCTGCCAGGCGTGCACGCACCCGCCTCTCACTTGCTCTCTCTCTTTCCGAGGAACGCGACGGAGCTACAAGTCCCAGGTAGGACGCGCGTCTCGCGCCCCGCCCCGGCTCACCTGCCACCCCCAAATTGCGTCCCACCGTGAGACGTGCATCTTACCTGACACTTGTAGCTCCATCACGTTCCTCGGTGTTGTGTCCACTGACCCTCCCCCACCTCCAGCTTTCGAACGAAGCGGGAGGGGGAAGAAACACTTGCGGGCTGCCTGAGGAAGCCGAGCTGACAGCCAAACTTCTAGCTGGGCTCAGCGGCAGAAGCAGCTGGGCATGCGCTTCCTTGTCTCTTCCAAACGCACCCCTCTCTGTCTAGGCAGGGGGGGGAAAGAGTGCATTTAAGACACAGCACCAGGAGAAGGAACCTTTTAGCTGCATGCTGAACGCAAGAAATCTTTCTGCCCTTTCGCTCCAAGAGGCTGAGCAGGCGCGATGAGTCTCACAAAGACTCATTTCTAGCGGAGTTTGGAAGAGAGAAAGATTTCTTGCCTGCAGCGTGCAGCCCAAAGGTTCCTGCCGACAGAGAGGGGGGGGGAGGGAAGGAAGTAGGAAAGGCAGGTGCTTTGCCTCAGGCAGCCCGCGAGAGTTTCTTCCCCTCCCGCTTCGCTCGAGAGCCGGAGGCGGGGGAGGGTCAGTGGACACAACACCGAGGAACGGGTGGCTGTTCCTGCAGGGGATTTCCACGCACCGCCCTCGCCTGCATCCCCCGTCTGAAGGACACGGGGAGGGCAGGTAGAGGATGAGTGGCCCTAGCCGGCAAGCGAGCGAGGGAGGCAGGGGTGGGAGGCAGAGCCAAAGGGGCGGCGAGACCAACCCGCGGCCCAGTGCTCTCTAGCTGACTGCAGGGCTCTGCAATGTCAGTAGCCGCAGAGGCACAAGCAGTGAGTGCCTGAGAGTCGCGGTGCATCAGCACCTCCACCGCGGGGAACAGCGGCAGCAGCTCCAGGCCAGCACACGGCTCCCCCGGCAGGTGCCTGGAAAGCCTCGGCCGCTGCATGCACGGCGACAGGGACGGGCTGGATGCGCCCGTCTGCTGCTCAAGCCCTGCGCTTGTGGGCTCGCTGTACCCGACCGGCCTCGCCGCCTCCTCGCAGGCAGGAGAGCATTTTCATACGCTGCCGGAGGCAGCCCAAAGGAGCCAAGCCAGTCCCGCGGGGTGTGTGCGCACCCGCCTCTTGCTTGCTCTCGCTCTCCCGGCCGGGAGCCGCTCTTTCTGCGGCAGGCACTCTTTTGGCCGGGAGAGAGAGGGAGAGAGAGAGAGAGAGCAAGCGAGAGGCGGGTACGCGCACACCCCACGGGACTGGCTCGGCTCCTCTGGGCTGCCTCCGGCAGCATATGAAAACGCACTCCTGCCTGCGAGGTGGTGGCGAGGCAGGGATCGATGCTCGTCTCCTCTTCCTCACAGGCAGGACCGCATTTCAAATTGCCGTAGGCAGAGCCCAGAGGAGCCAAGCTAGTCCCGCGGGGTGTGTGCGCACCTGCCTCTCGCTTGCTCTCGCTCTCCCGGCCAAAAGAGTGCCCGCCGCAAAAAGAGCGGCTCCCGGCATGTTCCCTCCCCTTTCCCCGGAAAGTAGTTGGGGGGCCTTATTTTCGGGGGGGGGCTTATTTCAACGCATGTCCTTTAAAGCCCTGTTGGGCTTATTATCGGGACATGTCTTATTATAGGGGAAACACGGTAGATCAGTTCATTGTGAACGCTGCACAATTTCCCTCAACTCATTTCTGATTCTTTCCTTGTCATCATTTATTACAATTAAACAAGACAGTTAACCCACAACCTATGGATTTTCACATAACAATCTAAATGACATCAGTTTGTAGTTTCCAACATATACTTTAGCCCCTTCATAATAAAACTTACACATTCACTTCGCTGCAGGTATTCAACAACTCCATTTCATTCATAAGGATTACAGTCTTTCTCGGAGTTTTACAGACATGCATCTTATTATTCTCCTTTCATTTCATGCATTAGTTCATATTTCTTACTCCTCATACATTCCAAGCTGCACTCTTCCATATGCCCTGGTCATCATACATATTCCTGTCTGCCAACCATCAAACCTTTGGTCAACTGAAGTATTCACTCAATGCTTCTCAGTCATATACAGCAGGTATAGATGAGGTTAGCAGTTTTAGTTGCACCTATGCTACCTGCATTTCCTGCTATGGCAAGTAGCAATAGCAATAGCAATAGCAATAGCACTTAGACTTATATACCGCTTTACAGTGCTTTACAGCCCTCTCTAAGCAGTTCACAGAGTCAGCATATTGCCCCCAACAATCTGGGTCCTCATTTTACCCACCTCGGAAGGATGGAAGGCTGAGTCAACCTTGAGCCGGTGAGATTTGAACCACCGAACTGCAGCTAGCAGTCAGCTGAAGTAGCCTGCAGTACTGCACTCTAACCACTGCGCCACCTCAGTATGGTACTGGGCAGTTTGGACACATCTTGGCCAAAGTCATTTTATTCTGTACATGTTCACACTAGTCTGTGCAAGTAGAAATTCTAAACTAGTAATTACTCTGCAAGCCAACATATTGCAGTTCATGAATGTGTTGATATATACTCAAGATGCATCTCTATTCTTTTCCTTCACTGAACAGATTTGTACTTGAAGTTTGTAATTGCCTATAAGATATTATTTTTGGAATTATACAGTTGTGGGAACTCAATGGCGGCTGCCTTACTCACGTGGCACACATACAGCAGTCTCTATGCAGAGACCATTGTTCAATAAGACTTCAACAATTTTAATCTTTATGATCTTAGCAATCTCAGCTGCCATAACAGAAAATGTTGAAGCTAACACTGAACTTTAACCAGCATAGTTCAAGGTCAAAGATAACAATTGTTCTCCAAAAATAGCAACCTTGCATTGCCAAGTGGTGGGAAGTAGAAATATAGAGCTATGCCAAACCAAACAGCATAAAGAACAGTATCATTCTCTCAAAGGCCCTGTATTACTTATTGGCAGTGTTTAACCTACCTAATGCCCAAACTTTCTTAGCCTGCCCATCTTTCTAAGAACAATTCCCAGAAAAGAAGATTCATACTTTTCTGATTATTGTTTTTCAGTCAAAACCTATTTGATGAGAAATAAGAAAAGAGTATTCAACAATACCATCACTTAAGACTGAATTTGGTTTACTGAAGGAAACTGTCCCATCTGCCTTGTTTCTGATGTTCACGTCCATGACATTATGTTAAGAATCAGACCAGTGTCTCCCATTCAAATATTAACCATGGCTGATCCTGCTTAACTTCTGAGCCCAACATCCTATCACCTTGTAGCTTATGCTCCTGGCAAATAGCAATCAGCATTGGACATGACTTTCTCCTGTTCCTACACTAAAACTAAATAATCTGTAGTCTTCCAATGTTCTTGAACCCATGTCCCAACTGCTAAGCAACATCACTAATGCTGAAAAAGGATAGATTTTGTTGTTCAGTAGCATTTGATGAACTCTGTTAATACAGCATCACAAAAGTGGATTTAAAGTCTGTAGAAGATCTGAAAGCCTGTTCACATGGGATGGACTGATTTGGAAACACATCTCTGGCTTAGAGCTATCACCCACTTTTTAGATATAAATGCCTCTTTAAACAAAACAAAACAAAATTTTGCCACCTCTTTCTATTCTGTAGATAGATGTATAGATAGAAAATAACTACAAGAAATAATACCAACATCTCTGCAAACAATCTTAACGGTGAATATTGCAGTAACTGAAAAGAAACTAGGAACTGTAAGACAGCTTTCCTGTTTAGCATTAGACTAAATGTATTAAGTCAGGACTGACCCTTCCACTTCAAGATTACCAACCAGAAAGTGGACCAGAGAAAAGGTTTATCATTAATTTAGCTTTGCAGTAGTTGCCCTGCAAGGCAGCTCTATTTTTAGTTAAGAAGGAAATCAAAAAGATTTTCAGGGAGCAGGCCAAGATAATAACACTTACAAAGTTATCTGTGGAATTTTTACATTGTACCTATGACACTATCGAATTTATTGGAAAGAGTTTATCGGGTAAATGTCAGCAGCTGTGTGCCTCTAAATGGAACATACTTCAGCTCCTGGGCAATGGCAGCGATCTGTTCCACCCTGTCCTGGTGAGCAGCCAAGTCGCTCTCAAAAGCTTCATGTTTCCTCAACAAAGCCCGGATCTCTGTCAGGGAAGCAGCTTCATAATCCTTCTGCTGCAGAATCTGCTCTTTGCCTGGTAGGAAGAGAGAAGAACCAAGCCACTGAGGTGGGATATTGGCAGCACTGGTGACTAAGGGCCCAAAGGCAAAGAGAAATGACTGGCATCATCAAAGAGTCCAACAGTAGTAAGAGTCACATATCAAATGATATATAACAGTGACGTTACTATTTAGTTGCCCAAAGTATAGCAGCAAATGCCTCTTTAGCTGATTCCCATTCCCCTTTGCTTTGGCCACCATGCGGGGCCCTGACCCAAACCTGAAGCTATAATGATTACAATATGGTGGTGATGACAGCATTTAGCAATAGCACTTAGACCAGTGGTTCTCAACCTTCCTAATGCCGCGACCCCTGCCCCGCCGCCGTGACCCCCTCCCCGCCCCCTCCCCACGCGTGCACGTTGCCAGGCGAGAAGTGATGAGGTGACAAAGGGGGCGTGGCACCAAGGTGGTGGGCTAGCGTGCGCTTAGGCGACCCCTGTGAAAGGGTCGTTCGACCCCCAAAGGGATCGCGACCCACAGGTTGAGAACCACTGACTTAGACTTATACAGTATACCGCTTCACAGTGCTTTACAACCCTCTCTAAGTGGTTTACAGAATCAGCATATTGCCCCCAACAATATGGATCCTCATTTTGAGGAAGGCTGAGCCGGTGAGAATTGAACTGCCAAACTGCAGGCAGCCGGCAGGCAGCAGAATTAGCCTGCAGTACTGCATTCTAACCGCTGCTCCACCACAGCTCATAAGGTCAACACACAGATTCCTCTTGAAGAAGGCCTTTTTCCTGAATAGCAAATACTGCCCAAAGGCTCCCGGGGAATGATTAAACCAGCACTTTAGCAGCTGTTCCACCATTAACAAGTACACGTAGAATCATATTTTCTTGAACTGTGCATGGCTAAAAACACAATGTGTGAAGAAACACTTCAGGGAAATAGATAGAAAGGGGTGGATATGTGGAGTGCATGGTTTGCCACCTCTCCCAGTCTGCCACACAATGGCAGATTTGTTATATTTACTTTAATACAGCTTTATTCATACTTTGTTATTTGTCTAATATTTCAAAGTTCCAAAAGTTTAAAGAAGGCTACTTTCTATATGCAGATAGGTTCTGAAAGCTTCAGTGTTTTCCCAGAGAAAATCTTTTGAGAGCAGTGAAGGCCCCATGAACAACTATATTTGCTTCAGGCATGATAGCACAGCTCTTGACCTGCACCGCTTGTGAATCACCATGATGAACACTTTTTGCTGTCTAGGTGTGCATGGAATTTCAAGATAATTAAATAAATAATGAAATTTGACAGCAAAAACAACCAAAAGGTGACTCAACTTGACACAAACATCTCTGGAAAAAGTTAGGTCTTGATTGCTTTTCTAAAGGCAAGCAAATCTGGAACTTAGCATATAAAAGAGAAAGGACTGTTCCAGAGCACATGGACTCCCACCAAAAAGGCACCGTTTTACTACCCATAAGATAGCAATGTTTCAGTGAGAGAACCAGAACATATCCTCCCTATGGGAGCATGGTGGACAGGCAGAAATCTTTGGGAGAAGGCGGCCCCACAAGTAACCTGATCTTATGCCAGGTATGACTTTAAAGGTAAAAACCAGCATGATGTGATGAAGATGATCCAGCAATGATCTCTTGAGGCGGGTCTACCACTACCTCTTTCAGAGCCAGCAGAACCACCTCCTTCCACAAGGAGGCATTTACTACCGCATGGAGCTACCCGCATACCTCCCCCCCCCAGGCCTGAACTAGGAGGGCATTGGCTCAAAACACAGGTGGCGGTGTCCCTAGCTCTGAACATCCGGCCAACTTTCTTGGGATCACAATACTTAAACCCATCCCAGATAGCATCCCAAGACTCTGTCATCTCCACCTTCTTACTGGAATCCAATTCAGAATGAATCTGAGTTATCTGCTGAATAAGATTGCATGTCAGCAGCAACCTTATCAGGAGCCAAGGAGCTATCAGAGAAGCTAAGCCTATTGACTTTCTTTTTATTTTACAATTGATATTTTAGTTCTTGGCTTTTGTATCCCTCAGTCTATTCCTTCCTCCTATGTTGTTACATATTCTTCATTTCTCTTTCTTGTCCACTTTTTTTTCATTTGAACCATGTATTTGATTTTAAATTCTATTTCAAAGGGAAAACACTGGATAGATATTTTTGCAGGCAAGGGAATCCCAACTTACCATACGCCCAGGTTTCATGTGATGTGGCCTTTTGCCTAAACTTAGCAGCCAGATGTTCAAGCCGTTCAAGCCTTCGTATTTCATTCAACAGCCATTCCTCATAGCCCTTCTCCGCTTGTTCAAGTCTTTGCCAAGCACTGGCAATATCCTACAAAACCATGGGGATATTTTAAACCAAATACTTAAAACCTGTATCTCAAGAAGGGGTTTTCAGATTGGCTAAGCATTTTCTCTGACTCTTGCTTGTCTGACCCTGGGCCAAAATTTAGATCGAGAAGGACTTAGCTTTCTAAAGCAAACAGTGCTTTGCTATCTTAGCTTTCTAAAGCAAACAGTGAATTTTTGTAATGAATGTGAAAACATTTCATTATAATAATTCACCCTCCATTTCACTTTTTCCCAGAATAATATGATGAAAAAACATATTTGGTAAAAGACATAACAATTCTGGTATGGTGTAACTAACTGGAATATGCCTCCTCAAGCCCCCACCAATGTAGGGTAACAAACTCTGGATGAGCAAAAATAGTTCTGAAAGCTTCTAATCTCACGATGAAAGGTATTCAAGGTGGCTGCTTTCTTAATAATGTCAATAATATCACAAGCCTAACTCTCTACTGTTTTCTGCCTATTTTGCAATTCTTTATTAAAATAGTTGTGATTCTCATGTAAAAAGGGAATATCTGTGCATCTATAAATGCAATCATTTCTCAATCGTTTTTTAAATAGAGGCAGTCTCTATGAAGACCAAAGACAGTCAGAGAATCAGGAATGGATGAACAAAATGCTGAGACTCTAATAATATATAGGAATGACCGTGGAAGACACAAGGGAGAGCTTGTAATTGGCATGTAAAAGATGTCTCAGCCCCATAGAAGGGGGGGAATGACATGGGAAACATTTCAATAGGACTCTCCTTAGTTTACTCTGGAGAGTAAAAGGAAAGGAGGGCAGAAATGCTTTCAGTCTTTAAGATTCTGTTAATGTCGCCTAACAATAAAGATAGAGCTACTACTCCTGGTTGTGCTTCTTGCCTGAACTATCTCGCCAGTCTATTAAAGACTGAACCACATCAAAACTTTTACTCCTCTGGATTTGCTCAAGATTCCCTTATAATGCAGGATAGTTGCTTTGGTGAGATTTAAACAATTTTCCAGTTTCCAGAACTGAAAGGTTTAATAGCGTATAGCCCAAATCCACTGCTACTTACTGAGACCATCTTCCCTTCTGATGGCATGAAAGCTGGCCTGTTGCTGATCCTCAGTTTCGTCTGCAAAGTGTTGAAATTGATCTCCAACTGGCATTTTTCCTGGACCTTGGGAGGCTTGTGCTTTCGGCGATAATCTCTGAAGTCCTCTAACTTCTTTTGCATAGCTACCATTGTCTTCTCTGGGGTCCTGTTTTCCAGCCAAGGGGTGGTACGCCGAATCCATTCTAAAAGCTGTTTGCACACATGTAGACATGTTAGCAAATGATAAAAAAATATATGAAAACAACAGTAAAAAAATAGAAATAAAAGAAAAAGATTCCTAATCTAATATCTTCTACAGTAGCTTAAACATTGGACCAGATTTCCATTTTTAATATTATAGGATTATTTTTTACTTGTGGTTGGCTGAATAAGGCATATTAGTACTCGTGATAGTAGATCATCATGCCATAGTAAGGGGAAGCAAGCATCTTATAACTTGACAGGAAGAGAGAACCCGGTTATTACCTTCCAGTAGACTACTATGGTTGTGAACAGTTGAGCAGTTAAGAAGGACAGGGCATTCTGGGATAGGCAGCAGCCATGATCATTTTGCCTGGCAGTAAATTCCAAAAGAAAGCTATGGCTGACAACTGACAGAGCCAGTTTGGTGTAGTGGTTAAGGCACCAGGCTAGTCCCCTCTTAGGCAGGAAAACCTGGCTGGGGACTTTGAATAAATCAATCTCTCTCAACCCAACTCACCTGACAGGGTTCATGTTACATGGAAAATAGGAAGACAAAGGAGTATTAGGTATGTTCATCACCTTGAGTCGTTTATAATAATAATAAAGGCAAGCTATAAATAAAATCGATAAACATATAAGGGAGCCAGGAGTGACTGAAATCCCTTGACAGGATAAAAGTAACAGTTTTCCATTTATTTTAGCTAGCTTCCATTTTGTCTGTAAGACTGTAACCTTTACGCTTTGGCTGAGTTCAGACAATATGCTAAATCCAGATTAAAAAACCCCAGATGATGTGTACACAGAGTTATGTCCAAAACAAATAAATTCCATTAGATAACGGCCTGTTTTATATAATACACTAATGTAATAAGCAAGTTTCCTCAGCATGCTGAACCATAAACCATCCAATCCATTTTACTTAGTCCACTGTGTTGTATTGACAAAGCTCTTATATACAAACTTCTACAATTTTGTCATTTAGTGTTTTTAGGATGGCCAAAATCTAAAATTAATCCAGAATATGGTAGAAGCAGATACAAGAGATGTAGTCAGGCAAGAATTGCCAATATACATCAGATTTAATAGTTCCTTATTATTGCAAGTAAAAACAAGCATATTTATTTTAATATCCTAAAAAAAGAAACTACAGATATAAATGGAGATTCCTCCCACACTAACTATATTCAAAAAAGAAAGCCTCAGCAATAGTTAACAGCTTTATGTAACTTTTCTGTCCCTATAAAATTACATATAAAATGATTTGGTATCAGAAGCAAACCTCAAGAGTTATGACAAGTTTCGCCTACCTCACTTGCTAGCTTTTCATATTCTTCCATCAATTTTTCATTTTCTTGGTTCACAGCAAGTACTTTACAAATCCGATTAGCTGCTGTTTCAGCCTGGAAAATCCAGAAAATTAAACAGTGTAGGTATGTTGTTAGATTCACACAGAAACAAAATGTGAATGATGATCCAGTGGTTACTGCAGCATAAAATAATGAGCACATTCAGCCACTGGTTTTTATTAGTTTAGGTACATTATTTTAGTTGTCTGTTCCTTCATGCATGGAATCACAAAATTCTCCAATATGATATAATTTAAGATTGGGTGAATGACAAAGTAGGATATTCCACAGAGACAATAAGCATAAACCACATAAATAACCACATAGATAACCGACATGACACATGTTATTCTTATTATTTCAAGGATCGCTTCCTTCTTGCAGTTCCATTTTCTAAAATCAGTGATTGAAGTAGATATAAGAGAAAAATTGGGCTGTTTCAGGAATGTAAAATATTTCTCATACTGTTTGCATTAAGATCCCTGCTTAATTGAATCGTGATTAATTTAAAGTTTTACATCACCCTAAAATCCCTTTTTTTAAAATACTAAGATTCTACTTAATAATCCATGCAGTAAAGAAAGCTATTTTCTGAATTCCAAGTATTTAAAAAAAATTCCAAGGCTTTAGATTGGTTCATACAAAGTATTTGTTTCTGTTTTGGGGTTTTGTGTGTGTGTGTGTGTGTTTTGCTCACTTGATTATGGATTCATGTGTATGGAGAAACTCTGCTGTGAAAAGGTGTTTATGTAGCACAATGAAGTCATTCTTGTCATAACAGTATAGGGGTTAATGGCAAAATTGGCCATTTGCTTGTGTTAGTGCCCACTTCATATAGGAAGTTTCTCTGCATGGCTGGGTATATAGGCATGCCACTGCATGTAAAAAAAAGTGTAACCTTTTTGTGAGAACTGGCACTAAAAGACACTTCACAGATGAAAACTTCTTCCATCGACCCTAGAATCCAATATGATCCAAGGAGAAGTATCTTAAAAGTCATAATATGGAATCCACTATGGGAAATAAATGGAAATATGGGGTTTATCAGTTAATGAAGAAGACCTGGGGCCTGAACATACTACTGAGCTGAGCTGTTGAGATGCTTAGACTTCCAAAAATTAATAACCCAACATTGGACCTTGGAATTACACCCTACAAGGCTATGTCCAACAAGGTGCCTGCACTTCCATTCCAAGTGCAACAAGTTCTGAAGAGCCAGTGCCCCAAAACAGATCCAACATGAGCCCATGGAGAAACAATGGGGTGTTAGGTTTCTGGATAAAGAATGTGCCTCTTTCTGAAAAACTATTTCTGGAGGGCTGAGAGATAGTAGTACAGTACTACAATAATCAGGCTTGAATGCTTCCTGAGTTCTGTCCAAGGTCCTGAAAACCTGCTCAATTCACCATAGCATTCAAGAATCCAGAAGTTGAGAAAACAATTCCTTTTTTGTTCCCTCTTTTTGCTTGGGACTTCCTGTCAGACCTGGCTTATGACCTGTCAGTCAGTTCTATATTGCTAGGACAGGACAGGACAGAAGTGTAGGTTGGAGATTATACTGACACCAGCATTCTTGCTTTCACAAGACACATTTCATTTCTCCAGCAAATATGACCAGCACATCTAGGAAGCACCAGATTGGGGGGGGGGGAGAGAAACATATGATGGATTGTTTGAGATAGAAGATAAGAAAAGTGGAAATTCTGACAATTCTGAATCTTTATTGCACTGCCATTCACTGGGTGAATTCACACAATATACTTAACATAGTAACTGCGTCAACCCATTTTGGGGGTTCACATGATGAATCCAACCCTAAATTAACTAAACAGTTTGGATCTGCACCATGTGCTAAGCCACAAAAAAAACCCTACCTAAGGATAATACTAACCATGTTTGACATGCTATGCAAATGCATGTTAGTCTACAACGGCCAGTGATAATATTATATCTTAATTAAATGTATGCATTTTGTGCATGAAGTGTGCTGATATTGATCATTTATCAGATTACTCAATTAATTAGAGTAACTCTTATATATTTTCTTTATGCTCTAATATTTCTATGGCATTTTTAAAAACTAGAAATTCATCTGTTACTTGAATTCTTTTAAATATCTTTGTTCATCTGTAGGTATAGCTATATTTTAAATTTTAAATTCTCATATAAATAATTGCATATTTGTTTATTAAACGTATATACTGCCAAGCAACTAAACTAAAGAAAGAACTAAAAAAGAGAAATACAATTAATAGCAAGTAAAACAAACAAATGATGGTGAGAATGACAAACCAGACAGTAACAAAGCAAAGCGACTTCATGGTGCAGTGGTGGGGCAGTGGTTAGAACGCAATATTGCAAGCTAATTCTGCTGACTGCCAGGGATTTGATCCTCACCGGCTCAAGGTTGATTCAGCCTTCCATTCTTCTGAGGTGGGTAAAATGAGGACCCAGATTGTTGGGGGCAATATGCTGACTCTGTAAAACCACTTAGAGAGGGCTGGAAAGCACTGTGAAGCGGTATATAAGTCTAAGTGCTATTGCTATTGCTATTTTCCTTTGCCAAAGGCCAGGCAAAAAGCCAAGTCTTTGTGGCCTTTCTAAACAACAGCAAGTTGGGGCCATCTGGATCATGGGGGGAAATCTCATTTCAGAGTGCAGGAACTGCTACAGAGAAAGCTCCAGGGTCCTGATAGATGGCCTGGTTTAATCCAAGGACTCTGGAATATGTCAACCCTACAAGGTTGAATTGGCCATGCACATACTGTAGGAAACAGGCAGTCCTTCAAGTAACCAGGCCTTTTTCTATTTAGGGCTTTATAGCTAACAACCAGCACTTTGAATTAAAAATCCCATTGAGTTTATGGGAAAACACAAATGTCATAAAAATGAGTATTTCTTCAAACCTAGCACTACTTCTATGCTAAAACCTTTATGTTAAGTAGTCTTATAACATATTGACATTTTTCTTTGAGAAAGACCTTAGATTTTCTGTATCTAATTACAATATTGTATTATAACTGTATCATATAATTTCAGTAGATTTTTTAAAATCACTCCTGAGGTAGTAGTTTTTAATTTATGAATCTGATCATGACCCTGACTTAATCTGATTTTAATTTATGAACCTGCTATAAAAATAACATATTTTTATTATCTCTTAATTTCTTTATAAAATACACTAGAAAAGCCATAATCTTAATATATGTATGTAAACGTATTTTGATCTATTTACATTTCATTGAAGGAAATTTAATAGAGTCATAGAAGCAAAAATAATATAATCATGAACTAATGTAAAAATAATATTCCCAAAAGTAGTTAGTGACAAATGTCTCAGGATGAATAATAGTTGAAAAAAGCAACTATCAATTAATTAATTTAGCAATATTAAGAACTTCACATTCTATTACATACACTTTGATTTGCAATTTTTCTAGGTTTATTGATGCCCAAATGTACTATACTAACAAATACTCATTTCAAAGAAATAGCAGTGTTAATCTGTTATAATAAAATCAGACATTTTTCAGTAGCATCTTAAAAGAATAACAGAATTATTGCTGCATTAGCTTCAGTCATGATAAATAAATGAGAGCCACACAATTATTTTTTTACTCATAGTTTTTTTAACAAAAAAAAATATTAATATTAGGAGAAACCTGCGGAAATGTTGATTGTGTTCTGTAATTCCCAGTTTAATCTTTGATTAATTCCAAAGGCTTCTATTACAGCTAGCTAGTTGGCGTTTCAACTCTACCACTGGTAATGTAAACAACAAATTATCAGTGCACAATCACAAAATACGATGTTAAGGGAATCTATGCTATTATCTAGGAGGGGAAAGAAAGGACTGAGGGAAGGAGGCAAAAAAGAGGAATGAATTAATTTACCTCTGAATTTTTACCCAGAAAATAATAAAGTGAGGATGATTCCTTCAGTGGCACTAATTTTTAATAAAATCCTGATTTCACTTTACAGCCAAATATTACTCTCCAAATAAAGTATACCCTGGAATCTCTGCACACAGCAAAAAATTATGTGGTATGTCTGGGGGACACCATCACAGCTAGTTGATCATGACCCTGCTGGGCCTGAGCCTTTTACAAAAAAGTCTAGTGTCAGGCCTGGAAGCCATCTTGGGCATTGGATCTTCAGGCCTGCCACATTTAGTGCTGTGGGAAACCGGGAGGGGGGATTGTATGTAGCTGGGGAGATAGCAATAGCAATAGCAATAGCACTTAGACTTATATACCGCTTCATAGTGCTTTACAGCCCTCTCCAAGAGTCAAGGTCACTCTGCCCTGCATCTGGAAGGGTGTGGCTGGGAGGCATCTCCAGTTGGGACAGTGCATTGGTTGGACCATGTGATGGACATGTGGGTGCAGGGGAAGGGACTTGGACTTTCTTTTGGATGGGGAAAACCTGGAAGCTTTCAGATTCGGGTATTTCCAGATGTGCCAATATGATATCTCTAATAAAATGGAACTTTGAGGAATGCCTAGCCTCGGAGTCTTCTTTCGTTGGGGGTGTGACTCAGAACCCTGACATCTAGATTTTCACATATACAGAGATTACTACAGTATATCCAGTTCACATAACCAATGGCCACCTTGGCTGAGAAATTCCTGAAGGTCTAATCCCAGTTTGCCTGATGATTATCATCCTTGGGGAAACTGCCCCAGGGATATTCTTATGGCAATTCTAGTTTTGCAATAGTTTAATAGCAAAGGTAAATGCTTTTTCTAAGAAGATTGTCTGTCCTTGTTGCTCTCCTCAGTGATGATTAGCTGCAGAAAAATCTCAGACTTCACCAGAGTACAGTCTGAAAACTATTAAAATATTTATATTGAATCTGAATAATTCAGACAGTCTAATCATATTAGAGCAGCCGGAGAAATGCTTTCCTTCCATCACAATAAACTGCCTTGACAGTGCAAAAAAGATTTCTCCCCCCCCCAAAGTGGTTAGGCTTTGTCTGGAAAACGGTAGTGGCCTTTGCAAAAGTGATAAAAATTATCACAGTAATTATACAGGTAGTCCTCGACTTAATAGCCATTCATTCAGCGACCATTTGAACAGTGCTGAACAAAGGGACATACGACCGCGGTCTGAAGTCCTGACCATTGCAGCCCCCACACTCACATGATCAAAATTCAGGTGCAGCCACCTTTATGGCTGTGGAAGCATTGCAACCCTCCCCCCACTGGGAGGACTGGGAGGCCTCAGCTAGCTAGGCCACTGGCATGTAGAAACCTGCCATGGGCCAAAAGGCCTTGGCTAGCTAGGCCCACCAGTGTGCAGGGCGCCTCTCTCCATCCCCATCACTCCCGAAGAGGCCTGGACCTTCTGCCTGCCCCATCATGGCCATTTACCTGTCCTTTTTTCCTGCAGCTGCTGCCAGGTAGGCCCAGCTGTTATGGTGTTAATGAAGGCAATCTTTCTCAAGGCTGGTCCAGGATCAGGAACTTTGTGGGCTGACTTCGTGTTCCTGCCTCTCTAGCCTTGAGGAAAATTGCCTTCGCTAGCTTTCTAGATTAGCATCAGCTTGGTTCACCTCTCAGCAGTTACAGGGAAAGGGAAAGATAAATAGACCCTGGCAATGGTGGGGTAGGGAGAAGATCCAGGCCTCTTGGGAGTTGGAGGGGAGGCAGGGGGCCCGCACGTAGGTGGGCCTAGCTGGCCTGTGGCAGGTTTCCTCATGCTGGTTAGCGCCAGGCCTGCCAAGGCCTCCCACAACCCCTGAGGCACCCTTGCACAGTTGCTTTAATGATCGCAATGTAGAGAACTGGGATTGTGCTCATTGAGTGAGGTACTCACGTGGGTGTCTCGCTTAATGACCACAACAAATTACAACCAAAATTCCAGGATCAGTTGTGTTCGTAAGTCAAGGACTATCTGTTTTTATTTATTCTGTATGCATCTATATATGCTTGTTTCTGCATGTCTATTACTGCAGTGTTTCTAATAGCCCCATATATTTTATTTGTCAGTCCTAATTAAAAAAAACGAAGTGGCTTCAGGGCTAATGGAAACCTGAAACACACAAAGCACACAGCAATCCAAAAGGTGATGATGAATACCTGCTCAGCTCCAGCAAAAGCATGGTAGAAGCAAGAAACGTAAGTCATGATTGCTCTTTCATCAGGCTTGGGGGTATTCACAATGTCTATCAGAAAAGAAGAAAAGAAAGAAAACAAGCACAATATGTAGAAGAACAGTGGCAAGCAAAGGAGACACAACAAGTGCTCCATTTTGTTCTCTGTATTGTTAGAACCATTTAGACTGGAAGAAGAAAGCAATGACGCTAAAATGGAAATCCCAGAGAACAAAATTTGAAAATATCCATGGTTTTTGAGAAGAATACTTGCAGACAAATAAGGTACTGGCATACTATATGGTTTGATTTCAAAGACTATATGGTTTGATTTCAAATTCAGGAGTGTGTACATGGAGAATCAAAGTAATCAAGAAAATAGGTGCTCCTTCACATTCAAAATTCTGCCCCCCTTTTACAGGCATGGCTTCAGTCCTGCAGAAATGTCTGTCATCTTGACTTTTGTTATCCCCCTGAGAATACCCCATGTCTGTAATTACACAGAGAGATTGTTTGAAATGCTGAGGTTCGCCTGACTGGACTTTACAATCTGAGGTAACCATATATGGTGTTTTTGAATGCACAGGGAAACTACTGCCGGACGCTTAGAAGTTTCCACCTGTCAAAGGCCCTCTCTAGAAAAAAAAAAGGTAGTATTATAGTTCAAGGTAGTATGTCATATCTGCATTGTTGTTTTCATTGTTCAAAAGGAATCATCTTTCCAGAATACAAGTACAAATTTCAATGCATTATTATTTTACTTCCACATGATAGAGATTTAATATTGTTCAACATATAAAGAATGGATCTGACAAATGCCCTCAGATATTGTGTGGAAGTGTGAAAGAAAGCAACTGTGATTATTTTTTAAACAAGGACTTTCTGAAAACTACCCATGCATTTTATAAGGGAGCAAACTATATCTTCTAAAAAGAAAAAGAAAACAGAAAGGAATCACAGGATAAGCAAAAAAAAAAAAAACCACCAACAACCATACATTATCATAGCAGCCACAGAGCAAAAATACTCTACTTTCCTAGCACCAATAAAAACAAGAATGATAAGCTATGAAATCTTTTCAAGAGGGTTGTCTACTCAATTATTTAAATAAGCATGCCTGGTAAGCTTGATCCCATCTTATATACCCCAAAATTGACATTAGGCTCCCCAATTCATTTCCAGTTAAAAAGAAATCCATAAAAGCATGTATTTTCATTGAAGATAAAGTTTATAGATCTCAAATCATTTTCCATCAAGACTTATATTCCCCTCAAGGACTGACTAGATCCATATTCCTTTAACAGTTAATTTCAACCTGAAATAAAATATTCTCCTTCTTGGGACATGTCCAATGACAACAGGAGAAAAGAGATTTAATAAACCTGACATTACACTGTTAAGTCATTCCAAAAGAAAGACAGGTAGCAAGCAAGAAGCCAGTAGATATCAGTTCGCCCTGCCAAACTCCCCTGACCTATCCATTTTTTAAAACTAAAAAAAAAAAAAACAATTGGGAAAGCGGCATGTTAAAAATGTACTATATTTATAAGAATGCCTTGGGCTTGCATAAATCTCACATCCTTAGAAAACAAACAAGATGAATAGCTGCAGGGCAAGTCTTTATTTGAACATGAACGCACTTAGTCCTGTAGAAAGACCAAGATAAAATCAATAAAGAACATCAGGAGATTAGTGTGGGTTCTTTTATGCCTTCATTTTTCTGGTAAATTGACACTTCCACCATGGCAGCCATGCTGAAATAAGGCAAGTACCAGCCATACTTTCAAAATTTCAAATCTGCCAGTGAACACAAAAGAATTGCTTATCTGTTGTAAATCACGAAACAATTGTAGTATTGTACCATGGGTGTAGAATACCAAATGAGGCAAGTAAATCCGAGTAGCAACATTAGATGGGGACAAGTATCTCAGCACTACAGAAGCTGTAAAAAAAAACACCCCAAAATCAAGTCTTTTTTGCTCTTGACTGCATAGCCTAACAATAATAAACAAGATGGGATGACAAGTTATTTCATAGACCTGAATTATCTTCAGGTAAGATTTTCAGGGAAAGCATGGATAAATTGTACTGATAGATGTTGCTCTCAACTGACAATATTCAGCATGGATGCTAATATTCTTCGAAGTTGTCTAAGAATGTGTTGTTATGCCTCTGCTACCTGGACTGGGGGGAAAAGTCAAGATGGCAGCTGCAACCCCAGAAATGAAGCCCTGCCCTTTTTAAAGTGGCTTGTACAAACAACAAACATTTAAAAAAGGGATCAGGTTCAATTGCATAGTCTGGTCTTCTTGTCCCTGAGTTCCTGCATTGTTTTAGTTGCCAGGAGTTTCAGAAGGCAATTATTTTAGCTGGATTTAAAAAATAATTCTAACTGATACAGGTCTTCAAATGATATTTTACTTGAAATCTCTGGATTTATGTTTCTGAATTACTTGGAAAGCATGGAGTGTTTGAGGGATAACTAAATGAAAAGAAGGGGGGACTGAAAATTGTCCTCCCCACTGCTATTAATTTCAATTACATCCGAGAGCATTTTCTTATTCCAGTCTAAATGGAAATGACAGGTAGAATGCCATTTGATAAATAACTATGTGAAGGAGATCCTTTTCTTATAACATATGGGACGAAAAGACTTTAACAGTTGCAACCTGCTGCCTATGAAAAGCACATTAACTCACACCTTCTGCATCCAACATCTTTGGGATATCCAGGTGTTTTTCAGCAACCTCCATGGCCAGGTTTATATTCCCCAGAGGGTCGTCCTGCACAGGAAGCAGAAATTACAATTGGTAAGTCCCCTATTTTAAGCAAGGTTGCAGCAATTCAAAAGCAAGGACAGAATATGTTAGAGTTTCACTCAATAGCAGCATTTTAAATTCTCCCCCAAGAAGCATGTAAAAACCAGGCAGATTTCAACTGCACCGTGTCTTCCATCTTGACATTTTTAACCATACCCTGCTGATACTCTTACTCCCAAGTATGTTTATATAATATAGAAATTAAGCAGCTGTCCCTTATATCTTTTTTTTTTTTTGAAATGTTTCAATGGAATTTACTCCAATGCATGGTACTGACATTTCAGGGTTACTAGGGAACTATTGAAAAACTGTTCTGGTGGTACAGATTTTGGAAGTGCTGCCTTCACTTGAGGGCTCCTACTTTCACCTTCCCTGCCCTTAGGGATTTCTCCTGAAAGCTTCAGACAGACACACAAAAAGATGGATGTGACTTTGTGTGTTTGCCACCTTGCTAAACTAAAAGCTTAGTTATTAGTTATGCCTGCCATTTAACTCATGCTGCATTATGAACCAAACAATGTGTGGCAGCCATAAATCAAGCTTTTCAGCTTTGCATATTGCATGAACCTACCCTAATGCATCAATGCAAAGGAAGATCCTCTATGGCTCTCCAAAGATTTCCAGAAAGCAAAGAAAGGCATGCAGAAAGAAAAACCAACATGCACACAAGTGCACACATCAAATCTACAATGTCAATATACTTAAATTATTTTGGCACAATACGGAGAGGTTTTAGACATGACTAATCCTTACTGAAATTGGTGGGATATAAATATTGTGCAGTTTACTTATCTTCATGTCAGTTAAACATTTCACAGGGTTGCACCATCTATTGAATACTTTCTAACATAGTGAATCCCACGATGCATCTTTACTCAGGATTATAATGCTCATAGACTGACCAATTGGCTTGTGAGTTGGAGACAGACCTACATTGAATATCCCAAGTCCAAGTAGATTTGTCCAAATAGTAGCTTATTTTTCAGGATACTTTTCAGCCACTTTCATGGCTTGTGGTTTAGCTTACTTGGGATCACCTACTGCAGTCCTAACCATAGTGATTGGCCATTATCAGTGGGAGAAATTTAAAATTAGCAGAGGGCACCTGGTTCAGGAAGGCTGTTCTATATCTGCAGGTCAAGAGCCAAGAAAGAAGGCTCATTTCAAACTACAAAACAAACATACCTCTATATGTAGTATGTGAGCCAAATCAGTGCAAATCATCATGCCAGATTGGTGCAAGTTATCATGCCATGCCAGCAAAATTAATGACCTTTGAAAGCTTGGAGTAGTCAATAAGATCTGGTCGATGTCTATGAATCAGTGCACAGAGACCAAGGCCATCTTTCCAGCTTCATGAGAAGAAACCAAAAATAAGGCGACAATATATTAATGAAACACTGATTTTGCCAGACAGTGCAAGGTCTGATAATATTCAGCAATTGTACCACATGTCCAATAGCAGTAGCTCATAAAATTCCAGTGGTTGTTGCAATTTGGCTAAATCTTATTTAATAGTGCAGAACACAGGAGAAATTCATAGTATAATTTTGTGAACCAGGCTATCTAGTTTCAAGGCATAATCAAAAATATTTAAAATGATGATAAGGCAGAGGCATTTTAGGATATTATCTTGTCAGACAAATTTCCTTGACAGTAGACACTTTTGTGCAGAAAAACACCCAGAGAAATTTCATGCACAGTGCACTGGATGATGAATGACTGCTTACTTATTTTTTCACGGTGCAAGAATCTATAGTTGGCTGGAACAGATGGGCTGCTCATTTCACTCAGTGGTTTGTCCATCTTTTTATTTACTTTTAGGTATCCAGGGCATACTCAGGGTAGCTCAGAAAATATTGCTCACATATCATTTAGAAAACCAGTAGTAAAATTTTAAACCAGCAGCCAATAAAAGAGCAGGCCGCTCACACAGTCTGAAAAGTCTGGTGGGATGAAAATGCTTGAAATAAATTTCTGAGAGCTCCAATGGATTGTGTCTAGAACCCAAACATGGAAATGACCTGCTATACACAGACAGTAAGACATGTGTTGAACAGGAGAGTTCCTCTCTCCAATGCCTTATAATGCCTGTAAAGAGCCGAGGTGGCGCAGTGGTTAGAGTGCAGCACTGCAGGCTACTTCAAGCTGACTGCTAGCTGCAGTTCGGCGGTTCAAATCTCACCGGCTCAAGGTTGACTCAGCCTTCCATCCTTCCGAGGTGGGTAAAATGAGGACCCAGATTGTTGGGGGCAATATGCTGACTCTGTGAACCGCTTAGAGAGGGCGGTAAAGCGGTATATAAGTCTAAGTGCTATTGCTATTATAAGGAGTAGGAAGTTTCATGTGGGAGAAAGTATAATTTTTCTGAGTCAATTATTTGATACATTACAGTAGTTAGTTTATCCTGCATTCGCCGACAGAATGTCTCAGCCAACACTCCCGGCTCTTGTCTATGGAGATTCTCAGTCATCCAGGTCATGGTTGTCCCAAAGGTGCTTTTTCAAGAGGATGAGAAGCAAAACGTCTTCAAAGAAAAACCAGAAAGTCCAGTTGCCTCTTGAAAAAGCACCTCTGAGACTCCTAGCTCTTCTGAAGATGCCAGGTTTGGGAAGCTGGGTCTATTTATTTTACCACTTTTAATGCATTTTTCATATATATTATTTTAAAAATGGCATTTGAAGCCAAACCCAACAATCCAGTAATTACAAGTATCTCTAAAAATAGGATATTTGGTAAAATCTGTTCTTAACTACCTGCAGGCAAGAGACCTCAACTATCTGTAGGTAAGAGACCATTCTCAACAACAGAGATGTTTTCTTCTATTCTTATATGTATATATGTATTTACATAATATCTATGACCTCCTATCTCACAATGGTAACTCTGGGCATTGTACAGAGATTAAAACAAAAGCCACAACATAAATACCCATGATGTTCAAGTTATTTGTGTCTTGGATTTTTCTACACACTGTACACCTAAGGTTTTATTGCTTTCTGTTCTTTGAAGTAAGAGCTTTATGAAACTTGAAAGCTTGCATATTTATTTATAACCTGATTAGATCCAAAATGAAAACAAGTGTCTTTCTTTTTTCTTTTCTTTTTTAAATCTCAGCAGCAACTGCTGGAAAAAAAATTAGCATTTATTAATCATGCCACAATGCCCAATTTTCACTCTATTTATAGGTTCTGTGAAAGGGATCTTTCTTCCACTATTTCTGGAAATTTCAACATACTTGCAATATAAATTGATTTCTAGAAAATACACAACAGATTTACGTTGTGCAGATGGAGATAAGACAGAAAATGATGGTGGGGTTTTTTTTATATTTTGTTGTCAGTACATTACAATCAGGACTTCTGTTTATTCCCCCAAACATTAGTTGTAGTAATTTCCTCTCTAATTAGGCCTCATCAGTCAAAGAGCACCCATGGTGACATGTGAAATAATCACACTGCTGACTCCTTTCATATAGGGTGTCCATTTTAATTGCTAGAATAATCTGGGAGCCCCTATACTCATGCTAGCCTTGTAGAGTTATTCCTGGCCCTTCTCAAACTGCAAAGAAAATATGATGTATTGTGTGCTCTCCATTTCCAACTGTACCATTAAGGATAAAACACATCTACATAATGAACAGTGAAGTCTTTACATCTAGAAATGATTCACTTTACCTAAGATGGAAATTTTGAATGTTCACATTTCGGTAAGGTGCTGTTTTTCTTTGACACCACAACAGCAGTCCTTCTTTGGCAGATGTCTCTGAAAATACCATCAAAGAAGATTTATAAAGAATAACAGAACTTCAATTTGCTCACTACAGTACATAGCAGACCTTCAGCTGACTTAGAGGGTTGGTCATCTACCTCAGATGATATTGTTTAATTCAACAGATACAGGGAGTGTTTCCAAGGAAATCTGTACCAGAAAAATAGTGAATACACTATCCAGTTTAGTTATGAAAATATCTCCCTCTCTTTCTTCCGTATGGTTTCTTACAAAATGCAACGATTGAAAGTTAACATTGTGTCTGTTACAAAAACAAGGGGCATTTATATGAAAAAGAAATTCTAGAATTGATTGTAAACTTTCCTTATGATTTTTTCCCATCATGTAGCCATCCGTTCATCACTTATTTTTCTTTAATATTTGCATCCTGCTTCACTGACTCAGGAATGATGCCATCATTCATAAGAAATTTCTTTTTAAAAATGATTTAATTGGTACAATAGAATCAGGGTAAATTTGTCAGGAATAATTATTCTCTCAATTAACCAACGAAGTATAAAAATTGGTTGATCTGCTACATATTGTCTACTGTAATGGATGGCAGCTGTTTGCTTGAGTAAAATGTTGGCAAAAAAATCTATAGCTGCCCAAATTATTCACTTCAATGTTTTACAATATTAAACAATCTTTACAAAGTAGCATAAAATGCTGCAGTATCTACATATGATACTACCAAACAATTCTCCAATCTCCACATGTTATCACTCAATTGGATAAAATATATTTTCCCCAGAACAGAACAGAACATTTTACATTAGGAAGAACTTACTATTCACTCCTTGTATTTCATAACTCCACTGCAGCAAATTCTAGTATTTCTCTCAATACAAGGTCATAAAATGTCCCATTATGTTTACTGGATGGATAATCATCTCATAGAAAATGGAAAGTCCATTGGCATTGCCAAACTATCCATCTGCTGAGCTAAAGTGGGAAGTGGGAAGGAAAGAACCTGAGGTCCTACAGACCTGTTACAGTAATAAGGGTATCAATCTTTCCTCCCAACCAGAGAAGAAAACAAGAGGCTCTCAGCCCACTATATTGGGCAGGCAACAGAAAGAGATTTGAACCCGACCACTACTATAAATAGGACTTTCATTCTATACTTGTCTGTTCTGAATTTCTTCTTCAATTGTATTTCCAGATCTTGCAATAAGAATACTTTATCAGAGACCTGCATTCTTGAATCGCTAGTATTGTTCGTTTAGAAAAGCCTGACATGAAATTCTTTTGTGTTTGAAAGACAGATATTTGTGCATTCTTATATATAAAAATAGTCTATGTTGTATTTTCTTTGTGCTTGTTCTTCTGTTATACAGTTTGTTCTGACTGCTTTCCTTGGAAACTGGATTCAGATGATAATGTTGACTATGAAGTTCACACAAGAAAGTTCCCAGAGCCAAGTCACCACAAGAATCTGAGGACATTATGGACATTAGCTCACTGCCTTATTTTACTAAAATAAAAAAATAAAAAAAAACCACCTTCAACTTTACTATCAAATTATGGTAGCGTGGGACAGAATGACAAGCGAATGACATGGAATGCATTAAATCAGAGTCTAAGTGGAAATCATCTACAGTGTAAAAAGATCCCTGCTCATGAAAAGATGTCACAAAGATTTCAGCAAATTAATTCAATCACTATCCTAAATAATTGATATTTTCTTTCTTCAAGGAGATGATGACCATAGATCCACACCTTCCCTCCCAAATGAATTAGGCCTAAACTAGAGGATACAAAAACTGTATATTATTACTATATTTATTTGATGATAAGAAAATAATAGTGTTCAAGCAAGCTCTCTGTCAAGAATGCTGTACCTGAAAGCGGCTGTCTAATCTTCCTATCAACCTTCACAATTACCTCTGTGTGTGTGTTTGTGTATGTGCATGTCTCCCTGTTTAAGTACAGAGCTTTCTTTAAATTTTACATTTGGTCACATGAAGTTATTTTTAATAATAAT
The DNA here is from genome assembly GCA_003457575.1 of Thermophis baileyi. NCBI lineage: Eukaryota > Metazoa > Chordata > Lepidosauria > Squamata > Dipsadidae > Thermophis > Thermophis baileyi. Next base: position 4,296,084 of record QLTV01001700.1, read on the forward strand.
AATAATTTGTCCCCATATGGAGGAAATAATTTGAGGTTACAAATAGCTACAATTAAAGCTAAAGTCTCTTTTGAACTAAGTTTGACTCCTGATTACTTGGTAGATCCATCCATGCTGTTTTCTTATCAACAGTATGGAGTTGGCTTGCGGCTGCCACCTTCTGAGGTATTTTTTCAATTGTCCCAATGCTGCCTACAACCTGGTAGTCTCTGGTAGCCTCCAACCCAAGTGCTAATCAGGCTTGGCCCTACAGAATTTCCAAACCGGATAAAGTCAGCCAAATGCTTGCGCTTGTTAAGGCTGCTTACAAGTAAATGACTTACAAGTTTGTATATCATCTAATATAGCTCTATGATTCACAAAGAACTCTATGTTTCCAACTGATCAGTCCACTTGTAGGAGAGGCAGGTTGTTGGATATAAAAGTGTCACATGTTTTGATGCATTTTTGAAGAAGAGAATATAATTCACATTTCTGTTTCCTTGTGGGATCTATTTACCCTACTAAAAATGATAATAAAGAACAAAGCAGATCAGGAAAAAGCAGTCCTGAATGCTTCTTTATAAGTCGCTTAATTGCTGTACTGATATTTACATCAGAATTCACTGTTGTCAATAAAGCTACAGCCAGTTCAATCGATCTGTATTCCTGGAATCAAGTCTATTTGACACAAAACGTTGAAGACAAAATTATATAGAATATTCTTACCTTCCACTGAGATATCTTGAATAGCAAAACGGAGGATGATAGTCCAGATCATACCCAGAGTCATTTTCACATTGCCATCCACAATTTCTAGAGAGAAATGGAATGGATAATTTACAACAGGGTCATCAATACAATAATATGTGGTAGCTGTTATTTGGGATTCATTATGTTCCTCATGCATACTTATTTCATGATATCTTGCTGGCAGATTCGTAGTTCTACTTTTAAAACTGATTCTACAGATGTTTCTTGACTTATAACCACAATGGAGCCAAAATTTATGTTGCTAACTGAAACATTTGTTGTGAGTTTTGCCCCATTTTCAATTCAATTCAATTCAATTCAAACCTTTATTGTCAGAGTACAACGTGTGTACAATGAGATTGTATGAGCCTCCCTTCGTGCACACCCCAACCCAATACAACTCACAGTGAAAGACAAAAAATCCCTGACCCAGTGAATCCTACTAACAAACAAACACCCAGTCCTATTGCACCATGTGAACTTATTGCACGTCACGCCGGCCCTGCAAGTCAATTGTACTATGTTGTTGTAAAGTTATTTTCCATTCAGAACTCTGACAGCCCACGGATAAAAACTGTTCTTCAGCCTGTTTGTGCAGCTGCCTATACTTCTATATCTCCTTCCGGATGGCAGGAGAATAAAGAAGTGCTGACCAGGGCGTGAGTCGTCCCTGAGGATTTTCCTCACTCTTCTAAGGCAGCGAGCCCTAGCAATGTCGTCTAGCGGTATCAGGGGACGATGTTTTGTGCTGTGCTCACCACCCTCTGTAATGTCTTTCTATCCGCGGCTGTCAAGTCAGCATACCACACCGTAATGCAATGAGTGAGGACGCTTTCTATTTTGGACCGGTAAAAGGTGGTCATCAGTTGTTGTTCCACTTTGTTTTTTCGCAAGACCCCGAGGAAGTGGAGTCTCTGTTGGGCCTTTCTGGCCACCTGGGTTGTGTTGATTTTATGACCTTTCTTGCCACAGTTGTTAAGTGAATCATTGCAGTTATTAAGTTAGTCACCCGGTTACGTGAATCGGGCTTCCCTATTGACTTTGCTTGTCAGAAGGTCGCAAAAGGGGATCACGTAAGTCCAGGACACTGCAAATGTCATAAATATGAGCCAGTTCCCAAGCGGCTGAATGCTGATCACATGACCATGGGGATGCTGCAAGTGTGAAAAGTGTGAAAAATGGTCATAAGTCACTTTTTTCAGTGCCATTGTAACTTTGAATGGTCACTAAATGAATGTTGTAAATCAAGGACTACCTGTATTTTAAGAGTGGCAAAAGTATTTTCAATAGTACCTGAAGATGCTAAGGCCTTCTCTATTCAAAACAAGCACTCTGCTACAGCTCTTTCAAACAAGAAGTGTGCCATAGAAAAAAAATGTGCTTTGAAATGTAGTACATAATTGTTTTTTGAAGGTATATTGTATATATAGTGACTCCAAGCAGTACTAAAAAATGTAAGTTCATGACTGACAGAAAAGTCTTGTTATGGATACTCCCCACATACCTTCTGCACCAATTGAGACAAGTTTGACACCTTTGCTTGCTATAAAATCCAGAGCTTTGTTGACATTTGCAATTTTATGGAAGCGCATCTTTCCTCTATCTGGTTTCGGAAGTCTTTCTCCTGCAGGAAAGAAAATCAAAAATATTTGTGAGTACTGGAATCTGGCTGCACTACTCTAGTGGTGGGAGAAGCATGCTCTTTGCTATCTAAAACCAAAGGTGGCTGGTGGATTAACAGAGAAGATGCAAACTATCGCACCAAAATTGCCTTTTGCTTCTTGCCTCTGTATTTAATGCTTTTAATATTTTAATATTTATGATTTTAATTGTAAGTCATCCCAGAGTTGCTTTGCAGAGTGAGTTGGATGATATATAAATTTAATAAATAAATACACAAATAAAATTAAAATCTAGTCTTCCTTGAAGATTTATTTTAATGACTGAGCTCATTTGCAATGTAATAAAATGACTCATTTTACTTTTACTTTACTTTTACTCATTGTTTAATTTTATTGATGCGGTAAAAACGGTTGCATCTTTCCAAGCTATGATATACAGTTTGTATATTCACTTTTTAGCTTAATTTTTAGTCCTTTAGAATGCTTCAAGCATTTAAAAATTAATGTACCAGTTTTTAATATTTAGTTCACTTCAGATCCAAGAAAAGGAACCAGAGATGGCTCTCAGCATCCTTTATCATTGCCCATCGTGGCTGTTTCTGTACCAACATCTGGAGGGCCATCGGGTACTTAGAACTGCTCTAAATACAGCAATAAATGATTTGAAAGTAGCATTTACTATCCCACCAAGTTCTTACTTCAGATTAATCCATAGAATAAAGATATTATTTAAAAATAGTTGGTCTTCATTTCTTTATGCTGGGAATATAATAAATTTGAAGAAATTTTGGCTTATATGCCATGCCATGCCAAGTAATTCCTATTGGTTATGTAACATTATCATGTTAACCAGGTTCCTGAAAGGCAATTATGGGTTGAAATGGTGTGTTAAACTCCAAAAGCTGGTATATTTCCATCTATGAAGAAATTTGGATATATTGAGTTTGAACTGTTGTAAAAAGGTTGGAAGTATGCTTGCTCCCAAGCTCCAAAGGCTGTCTTAATAAAATTTGCATTAGCATTTGCATTCAAATTTATGCAATTCCAAAAGAGAAGTGAAAGAGAAAATGATGCTTCAATATCCTGTTTAAACTGAAATATATGTTTGTGTGTCTATATTTTAAGATAAATATTTAGAATTAGATACAGTTTAGATAAGTAGTGCTTCTAAGTTTTTAATTTGGTTTAATTCTTTAATTGTCTGGGCTTTTAAGTTATCTGGCTATTTTTATTTTTTTTAATCATTTGGGTTCTTTCTTCTTCTCCTTAGAAGTTTAAGTATACAGTCTTTTCTTTTTTTTCTCATTACATACTTTTTTTATGCAACAGATAAGGTTACTTTTTTGAAGTCTTTCATAGAACAGTAGTATAGTTATATAATTATACTAGTATTTAGTTTCATTGTAATGTTATAAACTAATAACGAAGATTTTTCAACGAACGATTTTAACATGTATTAAAATTGTATTTAAAAATACTGAGTGCAATCCCAGATACTACAAAGAGAAAGCAAAACTGAGAGCGGTCCATTGGAACAAGAATCTGATTGCTTGCACAAGCATTGTGATTATATGAATATTTTTCTTCTGCAATTTTGGCATTTGCTTTCCTTTCTTTCCTTTTTCTCTTTTCAAACTTACATAGGTTTTTTTGGGGGATACTATTAATAGAGCTGCAATTAATAATAAATGTTGCATCTCAATCAGCAACAACTTTTGGAGTCAGAACTGGCATGACATTGAAAAACCATGAGGCAGGTTCTGAGTTGGAAATATATCTTGACAAGGTGCTATCTTGAAACAAACCTGAAATGACTTCCAAGAGTAACATCAGTTTCAGTCCATTTCTGAAATCGTCTTCAATGTTCTCAATCTGGGTTCCAGCTTTCCGCAGATGGGAATTGCACCAAGCTGTAAATGTCTGCCAATGCAATGAAGGACCTGATTATAAAAGCTATTCATTTTAATCTACAGATGCTCAGTTTCAGGCATTAACATCCTGAGTCAAAATTGAAATACTACAATTCTAGAAACTGAAATACTACAATTCTAGAAATTGGCTCACTTGATGACAAATGTACATCACGTCTGTTTTGTATTTAACAAAGAACAAGAGGCAGCATTTACAGGATTTTAATATGGTAGTTCTTATTCATATAAGAATACAGGGTACATACTGTATGTACCCTGTGTTACATATTCCAGATTCTCAAAGAGCACTTCCCTACATCCATTATCTTCACTCCTCGAACTCTCAGGATGAATCTCAAGGGACACCCTGGTTACCTTTGTCTCTGACAATCTGGAATGCTGACAATAAGGGGTGAATATCTAAAGCTGTTGCAGAGCCAATAACATAACAAAAAACAATCAAAATCCTTTCCTGATTTCTACACACAATGAAGTATTGAGGAGGAGCTGAAGAGCCAGCAAGCTACCATTCCTCTTACAAATTGTGAAGCTCAGGAGTCAGAAGGGACGATGAGGGAAGATTGCCCTCTAGTGGGGAAAGAAAGCCACAAGGAGCTCAGTTCTCCAACATTTCTGAAGTCATAGAAACACTGGAGATGCTTTCAAAACAGCTCCGTGCCCTTAAACCACCTGAGTTTTCCCCAGTTTAGCACTCTCTCTCAGACTGCCTAACCAGCATGGTCAATAGCTGTCTTGCATAGAAATTCTCACAGATTCTGACAGTTTGGAAAAGCCTCTACCTTACTCCAGCTTTTAAATATAATGCCGTATAATAAATGCATGTTCACAACTTTTATGGAGGGCAAATGCATTTATTTCTCATCTTTATAGACTGCCAGAATTCAATGTGGTGAAGGGTGGCTGACATATACTGACTATAACATGTAAAATAACAAAAGCAGCATGTCGATACACTTATACTGTATTGGCTAGTGTCATCTTCAGTAAGAATGATGTATATTTTATTGCATATACAGATAGTCCTCGACGTACAACAGTTCATTTAGTGACTTTTGAAGTTACGACCCTGAAAAAAGTGACTTATGACCATTTTTCACACTTATGACCGTTGCATCATCCACGTGGCCACATGATCAAAATTCAGATGCTTGGCAACTGACTCATATTTATGACGGTTGCAGTGCCTTGGGGTCATGTGATCCCCTTTTGCAACCTTCTGTTAAGCAAAGTCAGTGGGAAAACCAGATTCACTTAACAACCATGTTACTAACTTAACAATAGCAGTGATTCACTTAACAACTGTGGCAAGAAAGGTTGTAAAATGGGACAAAATTCACGTAACAAATGTTTCACTTAACAACAGAAATTTTGGGCTCCGTTGTGGTCATAAATCGAGGACTACCTGTACATTTCACACATGAAAGCATCATCGGGATGAAGTTACATATCTATTATCATTCAATTGGGGGGGGGGAAGCAATGCCATAAGAGCCCAATTTCTACATGAAAAGGAGAAAGGTATCTGAACTAAGAACATCTAAACTAGACTGATAAGAAGAGCTATTAATTAATTAGTGTCTTGCAGCCTCTGTAAACAGTCCCTGTAACCATGTGCTAGATTATAATGAAAGCAGCGTTCTCCATCTGCTAGCTTCCAGATGTGCTGAGATTATAAATCCCTCCTGGAAACTACCAGAGCATTATTTTACTTACCTCTGCAAAGATACTCAAGGAGTTCTGTGTTTTGTTTTGTAATCATATTTTAACTTAGAATTGACATTTAAATATGCAGCTACTTGAATACACAGAAGAATAAGTAATTGATGCATTATGGCTGTTGCTACTCTCCCCCCACCCCACCCCATCCCTAGATCAGTGGCAAAACTATGAAGTTGCTTGTATATTTTATTTATGGCACTGTCCTCACTTCCAATAAATCTGTTTTTTTACCCTCATCTTCAGTACAGTGATTTCTGACTCAACTAGCATAGATAAAGTAGTTGTATAGTTTACACAATGTTTCACTCCAAGAGCTTTGTAAGGTTGCTCATTAATGCTCCAATTCTTATCACAACTATCTTGACAGCAAAAAATCTGGTGCATTTTTCACACTATGGGGACAAGGCTTGAGACATTTTGTCTGAGAAGTTAACCACTGTGGAAATAGATTTGACTTTATGATGCATCGGAATCAAGTTAAGTCCCAGAATTTTTCCATTCTGTACACAGTAATAAATATATTATGCATAGTACAGATCGCATATAATTCTGCCTCTAGTATCTTACACAACTCAGAAAATTCTTTTGGATATAAAAGCTGATTCTCATACACTTCCATTCATACAAAAAATACATGGCCCAAAGAAGGGATACACTGAGACCAGAAAGCTGCATAGTACTATGGCAATCACCATAAACCCCTAGAGAAAGAGAAGAAAATTCTCTGTGCTACATGTTATCTGTCCAAACTTTTTTATTCTTGTTTTATCTCTAATTCCTCTTTCACTGTGAATTGTAAATGTAATTACTTAATGGGTTAGATGGTGGGATCTCATTGCTATGGGGTCATGGAAAAGTCTAAATATGTCACATTTACAGAGCAAATGTATACATACCTACAGAAATAAATCATTTTGAATTCATTTAGAATGGGCGGGAATAAACCTAGTAGGATTCATTTTTTTTAGAAGATATGCCTAGGACTGCATTCCTAATGGCATTTTTATACAGTATGATCCTTTAAAATTGTTCCTTCCCGGGATACCCATCAAAGCCAGATAAGCAGATGCAGTCCCCACCCATTCCATTGTAGGTAGCCTTCCGCTTTGTGTCTTCGTTCAGTTTCCATGTGTTGAAAGAACAAGCTGCTGCCTCTGACTAATTTTTCCTATTAATATCATTGAGGCAGAATTCAAAATATACTCATTTCTGAGCAGTCAAGCTACAACCAACATATATCACTAATAGCCTACGTATCCCTTGGGACTGGAAAAGATCCTATATTTATTAGACCATTTATTTGTTCACCGTTTAACACATCGAAGCAGAGCAAGAGATCAGATAGCAGCTGGGGGAATCTTGAAAAACCATCAGTATGTGTCACAGTGTGACAATTAAATGCTTTACAGCCTCAATTTTCCAATTCTAAGGTTTCCCACTGTGGTTTTCCCCCCCTATTAAATAAATAAAAATACATCCGAGGACATTTTAGGAACTGTTAATACTGTATGGTGGTAGTAACTGACAAAGGCATAGGGAAAAGCTTGATTTTCTGATTTTTGTTTACAACAGGACAGATGGGCAGTTGTTACTTAATTGATCCAGACATCCAAATGTCTTTCCTAGAGGCAATATTTCTGCTGTTGAAGCAGGGGTGAAATGTGAAATTTTCCCCTACCGGTTCTGTGGGCATGATGATGTCGGGGCAGGTGGGTGGAGCCTCACGCTGCCATCCCGGTTCTCCGAACCAGCTGCTGCAACTGTTACCTACTCGCCCGAACCGGGCCGAACTGGGAGGATTTCACCCCTGTGTTGAAGTATTGCAGATCAAACACTTATTTAATTATTTGCTGCTGCTGCTGGGACAATGGGAATTTGAATTAGACTCTCAACAAGGGCCACAATGGTGATAGTGAAAACTTTAGTGGAATGTATATCGGTTGGTCAGAGACCTCCTGTGTAGAAATCCCATACAAGCCACAATAATATCTCATTTACCATGGTATCATCACACAAATGGATTCAAATTATGTCAGTGGTATCACACACTGATGCAAATTAATTACATTCTTGGTATTATTTGTTTGATAATGTCTCAATGCACAACATTGCCTCCCTGCAGACATTCATGACTTCCTGCCTTAAGCATTCACACTATTTTGTGAGTATTAAGACATTTTAAATGAATACTTTTAACATCCTTAGGCTAATATCCTTATATTTCTAACCATCACCAGTTAATATAAAACGATGATGATTACGATGATTGGTTGCATAATCAGCAAGATGTTTAGACTGGATTTGACATTTTAATCCATCTATCAAGTCCTTCCCAAAAATCTGAGATAGGCAGATGCTGTTGTTTGATGGTGATATAGATGTCGTTGCAGGATGTAAGCTGTCCCAAGTAAAGCTGTCTTTTGCAATTGACTGATGGTGATTTTGTCAGTGCCAGTGGTGTTCAAGTGGTGCTCCAGTTGTTTTGGGATTGCACCCAAGATCCCTATTACTATCTTTATTTCTTTAGCCACAGTCATTTTACTTCTATTTGCAGGACTTTATATTCTGCTATTTTCCCCCCAGTTCTTTTTCTTCTGCTCTGCTGTCTCCAGGTATTGCAATGTCCACTATCCAGAGGGTTTTTGTTGGGTTCTGGGACTGAAGAGGCTTGAGGCAGGCTTCAAACAACAGCTCTTTATTGCAACTATATACAAGATCCAGCAGAGAGCCAGGCTGACAGCTTCCCCTTTTATAGGGAGCTGTCAGATGGCTCAGCCAATCAGCAGTCCCCATTTTCCCACTCAAACAGCGGACCTTACAGTAGACCAGGCAGTCTCAATATCTAACACCCCTCCCCTCTTAGTTGGAACTGTCCACTTTGCATACGTAGTCCCGTAGGTAGGTGGGGCATTTAGGAACTCTACTGAACCTGTGCGGTTCAGTAGGGGAGTTGGCTTCGGCGAGAGAGGTTGGGTCTGCTGTCATCTCTGGCTCCACCCATGGAAGCTCCTGGAAGCTTTCAGGCAGGGTCGTGGATTTATCTGGAACCGGTTCGGGGTCGTGACATCGCTGGAGCCCTGGGTCGTCAGGTAGGTGTTCCGTCGCCCTCGGGTTTGACTCAGCTGTAGGGAAATCACCATTAGGGTAGTTTTGGTAATCTGTGTTTGTGGGTTGGCGGCTGCGCAGTTGGTCTATGTGCCGCCGCCATTTTCTCCCGTCTGCAAATGCTACAACATAGGACCGGGGACCTGTAACTTCGATTATTACCCCAGGTAGCCATAGGGGCCCCTCGGCGAAGTTCATTGCGAACACTTGGTTGTGTATTGTAAAGGACCTGGTTCGATTCTGATCGGGCTTCTCTTTTTGATTAGAGTAATTGGGGTGTAATCTGTCTAGTACTGAGCGGAGTCGCCGGCCCATTAAGAGCTTGGCTGGACTTCTTCCTGTGGCTGCACTGGGGGTTATATGTTGGACCAAGAGGAATTTGTCCACTCTTGCTTGCCAGTCCCCTGGGCCTAGGCGCCCCAGTGCCTCCTTGTCTGATCTGACCATGCGTTCAACCTGACCATTACAGGCCAGATTAAAAGGAGCAGTCAGTGCGTGGTGAATGCCTTGTTCGGCCAGGAATCCCTCGAATTGTATGGCGGTGAATTGAGGCTCGTTGTCTGAGACTATCACGTCTGGTAACCTGTGGGTGGCAAAAAGCTTTCTGAGCATGCGGATTACCGGCTCGGCAGTGGTTGACCCCATTAATATGATCTCCAACCATTTGGAGTATGCGTCAACCACTACCATGAATGTTTGGCCGTGGAATGGACCCGCGAAATCAATATGGACTCTCGACCAGGGTGCCCTAGGCCTTTCCCATTTCTGAACTGGGGCTTTGGGGGGCACGGTCATAGATTCCTGGCACGGCGTACAGCCAGCCACCCATTCTTCTATTTGCTTGTCCATGTTTGGCCACCAAACATAACTCCGGGCCAGAGCCTTCATCCTGACTACCCCCGGGTGACCCTCATGCAATGCCCTTAGTATCTCTTCTCATAGCAACGGAGGAACAATGATGCGATCTCCCCACAACAGGCACCCCCCTTGTGCCGAGATTGCGTGCTGTTTCATGAAATATGGTTTAAAGTCTGGTTTGACAGGCCCTTGTGGCCATCCCCTTTACACCCAGTTCAAAATAGTCCGGAAGGTCGGGTCCTTGGCTGACTGTGCAGCCACCTCTGCCGAAGTGACCAGGCCAGAGTCCAGGCAGTCAATGAGGAGGATGGGGATGCCCGGAGTGGGGTCATCCACAAGGACTGGCAGTGGGCAATGGCTGAGGGCATCAGCATGCCCCATGGATTTGCCCAGCTGGTGGGTCAGCTTGTAGGAATAGGCTGTGAGGAAGATGGTCCATCTGGTGAGCCGGGGGGAGAGAGATGCCAGTGTGGGGTGGTCCCCAGCGATAAGCCCTAACAAGGGCTTGTGGTCAGTGACCAGCTCAAAGTCCCTGCCGTAAAGGTATTCATGAAAACGTTTCACCCCGGCCACTGCAGCAAGCGCCTCCCTGTCAAGCTGACTGTAGTTGCATTCAGCACTGGACAGCGTTCTGGAAAAGTAAGCAACAGGGGCCTCCAGGCCATTGGGCAGCCGGTGGCTCAGGACAGCCCCGACCCCAAACGGGGAGGCATCGCACACCAACACCACTGGTAGCGTCTCGTTGAATTGGAGAAGGAAGCTGTCCTCGGACAGGAGGTGCTTAATGGCACAGAAAGCAACCGCCTCGGACTTTCCCCAAACCCAGGGAGCTTTCTTGGACAGGAGGTGATGTAGGGGCTTGGCAACAATAGCCTTATTTTTTAAAAACACGCTGTAGAAATTCAGCAGTCCCAAAAAGGCTTGGAGCTCAGACTTGTTGGTGGGTGTGAGGGCTTCTTAGATTGCCCTGATCTTGTCCTTAGTAGGGTGAATGCCAGTCCCATCTATGCGATAGCCTAGGAAGTCCACTTCAGGTACCCCTATCTGGCATTTGCTCCCCTTGACTCTGAGACTTGCAGCTCTAAACTTGCATAGGACCTCCCTAAGTCTAGCCTTCAGTTGGGTTTCATCGCGGGTGGTGATGAGCACGTCATCGAAATAGGGCACTACGCCTGGAATCTTAGTTAGAAGGCATTCCATAATCCCCTGAAATATTCCAGGGGCTACGCTGACACCAAATTGTAAGCAGTTACATTTAAACGCCCCCCTATGCGTGACTATGGTTTGCACCTCGGCTGTAGCACCATCTACCGGCAGTTGCTGGTACGCCTGAGCGAGATCTAGTTTAGCAAAGATGGCGCCCGGGCCTAGCGTGTGCAATAAATGCTGGACAATTGGGACTGGGTATGCACTCTGTTGAAGGGCCTTATTAAGGGTGCATTTATAATCAGTGACGCACTGACCCATCACTTTTGACCGGCGTCACTATGGGGGTCTCCCATTTCGCATGATCGACCGGCTCTAACACTCCCTGGCTAATTAGCTTGTCCAATTTATGGTCAATCTTGGGTTTCAAAGCGAAGGGAACCCTCTGGGGTTTCATTCTGATTGACGCTATGCTAGGGTCAAGGCTAAAGAAAATAGGGGTGCCCACATACTTGCCGAGCCCTTCATCGGACACGTCGCAGAATTCTCGCAGCAGGTCATCGGCACAGCCACTGGTGACAGCGTTGATTCCAGTCACCCCCATGCCTAGGGCACTAAACCAGTCCAGGCCCAATAGACTAGGGAGGCAGCCACGTACCACTGTCAGGGGGAGGTCTCCTTCAAATCTGCTGAAACGAACGTGGAAGTTGTTCCAGCCCAGGACAGGGATGCGATTCCCCTGATAATCGCTGAGCTTGAGGCTTTGCACTTTGAGTTGATTCTGTCTGAGTGCCAGAATGGCCTGTTTGACAGCAGCCGAGAACATAATTGAGATTGACGAGCCCATGTCAACCTCCATTTCACAGGGAGACCCCTCTATTGATACATTCACATGTATTTTCTTATGGCTAGGGGTACTCGCCTGTCCGATCCTGGTTTGGTTGGTCTCCGGTGTTCTGCTGTGCCTGGTGTGGTGCTTGGCTTTTGGTGGGTCTCGCCTCTGGCCTCGTCTCGCCTCATCCTGGGTGGCATCAGGGTTGGTGTGCTTACTGGGTAGGTTCGCTCGGCAGACTTTGGCGAGGTGCCCCGGTCGTTCGCAGCGCCGGCAAATGGCATCTCTGAACCTGCAGGTGGCTCGTGGGTGCGGACCCCCACAGCTATAGCAAGGTTGTGGTCTTTGTGCTTCTGCTCCTCAGCGCCGGTCTGTCCAGTAGACCTCCTCCTCGCTGTCATCCTTGGGGTCGTCTAGGCACTGGTTCTCGTGGATCACTGGCATTGCCTTCTGGAGTGCTGGCACGCTTCGTCGGTGGAGCGACTCCGCGGCTTTATTAGATGACTCGGTTGCCCTTGCCTCATCCAATGCTGTTTGTAGCGTTACATTGGACTTCGCAAGTAGTCTTCATTGCAGGCGAATGTCCTGTACCCCACATATTAGTTGGTCTAATAATATGTCATCTAGGTCCCCAAATTCGCAGTGCGTCGCAGCCTTCCTCAGTGCCGCCAGGTATTGATTGATGGACTCCCCTCCTTCTGTAATCGTTGGCAGAATTCATGCCGTCTGACCACCTTGGAGGGCATCGGATTGTAGCGGGTTTGCAGCATGTTCTGCAGAACCTGCCATGGAACCATCTCCACTGGCGTCGGCTCTGACAGGGACTCAGCCGTGTCGAAAACCTCATGGCCGCAATGGCTGAGGAACAGTGCCCGTTTCCTATTGTCAGCCAGGCCGAGGAGGTCGTTGGCCTCCAAAAAACACCTGAAGCGGGTCATGTAGGACCCCCAGTTCTCCTTCGCTGGGTCGAAGGGAGTCGGCGGATGGAACGCTGACATCTCGGCCTATGTGGTTTGAATTTTACTGCGCAAAATGGCCGCTGTTCTTTCTGCCGCCGGGCTGGATCTTTGGCGTCTGCTTTCAGCTCTTTTTGTTCTGCCTTCTTCGGGATCCCACCTTCGTCGCCAGTTGTTGGGTTCTGGGACTGAAGAGGCTTGAGACAACAGCTGTTTATTGCAACTATATACAAGATCCAGCAGAGAGCCAGGCTGACAGCTTCCCCTTTTATAGGGAACTGTCAGATGGCTCAGCCAATCAGCAGTCCCCATTTTCCCACTCAAACAGCGGACCTTACAGTAGACCAGGCAGTCTCAATATCTAACAGTTTGGGGGGGGTTGTCTTTCTTATCAACAGTTGTTAAGCTTGGGGTGTTAGATTGTTATTAGTTAAACTTGTATGCTGCCCGACTCTTCCCAAACATTGTACTTTCCATATAGGCTGGATTACATCTAAGATTACCTCCTGCTAGCATGAAGAAGAGGGGAAGACTCCATTACATGTTCAGGAATTCAAGCTGAGGAAAAATGCTCTATCATACAGTAAACTAAACCCAAGCACCCACCCAGCACACCCAGTGCATAATTCAAAAAGCCTTTTTTATATTCTGCTTATCAGAGAGAAAGAAAGAGATTTAGCTAAATGCTGACCGGCTACAAGGCAAATCAGGCAACACAGTTCTATTGCAGAGAGATTGCCTCTCATGAATGAAGGTGAATATACATGTCCCAGGATAATGTTGCAGGATCCAATCTGGGTCGGTCACCGGGACCAGAGGTTTCGTCTTCCAAGCTTTCGGACTCGTGCTAGAGCCCATCTTCAGGGAATTTCTCTCTAACAGAGCATGTGCTGTTCTGTGTGTGGTATTTATAGTGCCTGTTGTATATGGCTTTTTAGATGTTGATTCTCTCTAGTACCATATTAGTCATTTAACAGACAGTTGTCCATAGAGCTAAAATGCCAGGTCCAGAGTACTCCCAATCCAACCAAGAAAAAGATTACAAAGGAATTTAATATATTGAGATATTCAAAGGGCTGCTACTTTCTATTTCCTGTTCTAGTTCCATTTTGGAACTGATTAAGTGTAGATACTTTATCAAAGCATAGACAAGGGAGAGGAAAAAAACCTCTTTTCTTTTTTTTTTTTTACAGATGAGCACCTCAGTTTTATAGGAGTAACAAATGACATTTGTGACCCCCCCCTATAATGTTCTGACTATGCTGATTTCACACAGGTCACTGTGTCATGAATTTTTAAAATGGCTGCAATAGCTATTTAATTTACTTTTACTTACGCATCAATTTGGTCGAGGAAAATGCAGAGTCCTTCTGTCTTACAGGTGCATCTATCCATGCTTTTCCCAATACATATATCACATTTCTCTTATATTCCAATTTATAAAATAATTAGGCATTTGGTCAGATGCTTTTTCTCTCAAGAAAAGTATTTCCTTAGGTAGAACTCTATGGTTGCCAAGTATGACCACAGATGGCAGACAGTGAAGAATCTCCAGGAGAGATTATTGGCTGCAATACAGGGGTGGGTTCCAACTTACCTCGCTGCCGGTTCACTCCCTCCCACGCCGCGTGGGCGTGCCTCATGGCCGCGCACGTGCAAAGCACGCACGGGCGCATGTGCAGTAACAAAAAATCCAGGGGGAAAAAACAAAGCCGAAAAAAAGATGGCGACCGCATGCACAGTGCCGGAAGTCGGCTTCTGCGCATGCTCAGAAGGAAAAAATAAATTCAAAAAAATTAAAAAAAAATTTAAAAAAAAGATGGCGGCCCCCATGGACCGGCACCAACTGATCCAGTTCGGTGATGTAATCGTGACGTCACCAGCGGGCTGCTACCGGTTCGGGAGAACCGGTCTGAACTGGGAGGAACCCACCCCTGCTGCAATATTAAAGAGAGCCCCCTTTGAGATAGGAACCTTCTTGTAGTAGAATTTCTCATGTAGGAAACTGCACACTTTCATACCCATTGCTATTCCAGAACTTTTGCTTCTCTTCCCTCTGGAATCTAAATAATTTCTACCACCCAACAGAGCAAGCTGCAACTGAATGGCAGAGAAGAGAACACTGTTGTTTACTGCAATGGCAATAGAGAAGCAATGCTTGCTAAAAGAGAAGAGAATTGTACTCTGCTTCTATAACAATCCTAATTAGAAATACTACTTCTGAACTGCTAGGAACAGTGAACAAACAACAGTCACTGCAAAGGTCTTACTATGAAACACTGGAATTTTAGCTAGCCTCAGGAGCATGCTTGTAAACTATTAATAGAATATCCTGTACATTCCTAGCATTCTGAAGCCAGCACAACTGGAATTCTGTAAAGAAGAATCAGATTTATGCAGCTGCTACTGAAGGGAAGCTAAGCATAAAAGCTGACTATATCTAGAAAATTAACTTTAAGCAACAAAGATGATTAGGGATTGGAGGCTAAAACATATGAAGAATGGTTTCAGGAACTGGGTATGTCTAGTTTAGTGAAAAGAAGGACTAGGAGAGACATGATAGCAGTATTCCAATATCTAAGGTGCTGAGGGAGTCAATCTATTCTCTAAAGCACCTGAAGGCAGGTTAAGAAGCAATGGATGGAAATTAATCAAGGTGAGAACTGACCTAGAACTAAGGAAAAATTTCCTGACAGTTAGAACAATTAATCAGTGGAATGACTTGCCGCCAGAAGTTGTGGGTACTCCAACACTGGAGGTTTTTAAGAAGGGATTGAATAACCATGTGTCTCAAATGGTATAGGGCCGTGATGGCGAACCTATGGCAAGTGTGCCACAGGTGGCACACAGAGCCCTCTCTGTGGGCATGCAGGCCATCGCCCAGTTCAGCTCCACCGCGCATGTGCGTGCGCCTCCCGCTGCCCAGCTGATTTTCAGCCCATTTCCGGACTTCCGGGAGGCCCATTTTTCACCCTCCCTAGGCTCCGGAGGCTTTCCTCAAGCCTCCAGGAGGGTGAAAACAGCCTCCCCCGGGTTCCGGAGGCCCTCTGGAGAGGGCTGGGGGAGCGCGGGGGGAGTCGCACGTGTATGTGTGGGGGAGTGCGGGGGTGCACACGCATGCGCGGGGGTACGGGGTGCACGGGGGGGTGTCGCGCACGCATTGCACTTGGGCACACGACAAGAAAAAGGTTAGCCATCACTGGTATAGGGTTTCTTGCCTGAGCAGGGGGCTGGACTAGAAGATCTCCAAAGTCCCGTCCAACTCTGTTATTCTGTTAGATAGTCTAAGGCATAATAGCAGAGACCATCCTCATGAGCGTATGGGGAGGGGGGAATTAAAGCTGGCCACCTATAAAGCCCTTCATGGCATAGAGCCTGGTTATTTGTGGGACTGCCTATCTCGACTAGTTTCTGCCCATCCAGTAAGATCAGGCAGAGTTAGATCAAAAAGGGGTCAACCTTCTTTGTCTCAGCACCTGCCCTCTATGGAACAGTATCCCTCCCAGAGACCTATATAGCTCTCATCTTGATGATATTCCAAAGACCTTTGAAAACCTGGCTGTTTTCCTAGGCCTAGGGGTAAGGTGGTGTTGAGTCTCTTTTGATTATTTTGGGGTATATCTATGGCTGTTGCTTTTTTAAAAATATACATGCTTTTGTCTCTTCTTTTTACTTTCTTTAAGGTTCCAAGCAGCCTCTAATTTTAATTATATAAATAAATGGAATTGTTGAAGTGCACATGGCAACCATGACTGAAATGTATATACATAGTTTCTGCCCGAACTACGCATTTTCCTTATATGGCATTTAGAAGCCTACACAGAATAGCAAAGAAAAAGAATCTTTAGAACTGAAGATTGACAGCATTAATACAGAAGAGCTTCACATAATAGCCCTTGTAAGAACCTCTAGCAAAACTATATTTGGAGCTGTGGTTCCCTAATGCATTTCCCTTGAGACCCAGCACCTGAATAACACTTTTAATTAACATAGACTACTTCATGATGCGCCAGCTACCAGCATATTTCTCTTGATATGCAGCATGACCTCTGCTTCTCTTCTTTTCATGCACATATCGCTACAATATAAGTTTTGGAGAAGCAATTTCACAGTTATTAATGCCACCAAAAAGGAACATAGATTTCTCATTTTCCTCCTTTATGTTATATATTCTGCAATGATAACAGCAAACCTTAGCACTGCATCCAATTATTAAAACATTACTTTCTATCTCAATTGAATTTTGGACAGCTAGTTAAGGCAGTTGGAGAGGCTGTACATCACCTAAGTCCTACTGTATTTCAAAATAATTTTCCTAGCAATTTCATCTGCAAAATGATTGTTCACTGCCAGTCACTGCCTGTGAAGCAGAGCAAGGGGCATTTTTTGAGATCAGGTTTGTCTACCAGAAGGTCAAAATTTCATGGGGCTGCAACTATGCAGCCTAAACCTCTTTTAGATATATATAGTACATGCAACATTCTAAAGCCTTAACCCTAACCCTCATCGAGGGATTTTAGTTTATTTATTCAATGACTGATACAGTCTGGACCAAATGTCTAAGAGATTTACCAAATCCAGACCCAAAATGAGAACCAAAATTCACAATAACAGAGGAACCGAAGTAATCAAATCTGTCAGACACACTGGTGGAGCTGAAGCCCAAAACTATAGGGAACAACAACCAGCCTGTACAGAACAAATGAAGTTATCTACAAATTCATTAGATACTTTTCTCAGAAAAGAATCAATCTCTTCCGGCAGTTGGTGACAGTAAATGCCAACTGTCACCACTTCCATCTGGCCTTCCCTGTGTGTTTAACTGGTCAGTAACCCTCATCCTGATAAACAAATCTTTTTATGTTCATTTACCCACCCTGTGTGGGCTGGGTTATTAATCCTTTCCTCAACATTAGTGTTGTGCCCAACATCTCTGCCTCCAGCACTAACGCTTTCTTCAGTAGAAGAAACAGGCATTGTGCCAAGTCTACCCATTCACATCCAGACTAGGTTAACCAAGGATTTTTGAAGGAAGCTATTGTGCCTACAAACAGGACCCGATAAAGTGGCTATGCCCTCGGTGAAGGATTAGCCCTAACAAAAATCTTCATAAATAGAGGCAGGCCCCTTCCTGTATCCTGCACTAAAGCAAAATCACACTACCACAATATCATTCTGGGTCTTACCTGCCTATGGAGTCCCCAATATGCCCTATAGTTCTTAAATATGAATCTGACAGCATACAGTAGAACCTCTGGTCACGAACGCATCTGACCACGACCAAATCGGGTTCCGACCAAAAAATTCACAATTTTTTTTCCCCCGCGGCCGATTTCCCCTTCCGTGCCATTTTTTTTTTTTTGACATTTTTTTTGTAAGCGCCAAATTTCCAAAATTAGGTTCGGGTCACGACCAAATCAGGTTGCGACCAAAGTTATGGAACGAATTATGGTCATGACCAGAGGTTCTACTGTATGCAGATTTATATTTGATTTCCCCTCAGAGGTCCCAATGTGGAGCAACAGAAAATATCTACTAGAGGTTGAGATTTAAGTATATGTGTTTTCTTGCAATATTTTTATACTATTGTAACAAAGCTCACTGCATTGTTTCATACATAAGATGCCTCTTACATTCATTGAATCAACGAGTATAATTAATGTTGTATTTGATCTATAGTCTGTGGCAGCATTCTGCATGTCCCTTTTCTCTTCTTGCCATTGTGGTCTATTTTTGTTTTGGGGGATTTTAAATAGAGATGCCCAAATGGAAAGGCAGATTATACTGTGCTGAGGATGAAGGTACACTTTTTTTGTGAGGGCATAGCAGTTTAGCTCTGTTAACTGCCCTGCTCTAAAAATTTCATCTCAGCAGTTAGTCCCATTAGACTCTACAGTTCATGCTCCCAAATAAGTAAGCACGGGATTGCAACTTATATTACGTTAACTTATGCCATCTAGAATTCGTCATTCCTTGTAAATTCCCTCATTGACTGACTGACTTTTCAAGTTCTAATACTCATTCTAGCAAAACATTTTCAAGGAAAACCAGAACCCCAATGGAGTACCCAAATGAACTTGTAACCTTCCCAAGGATATCTCAGAATATCATCACATACAGACAATGTCCACCATTTTTATTTTAATTCTGTCCCGTGGTGCAGCTTCCTAACACCTCTTCATAACACAGAGACATGCATACATATATTTTGCTGGTGCTTGCTTTACATCAGAGTCTTCATACTTGGCAACTTTAAGACTTGTGGACTTCAACTCCCAGAATTCTCCAGCCAGCATAGCTGGCTGGAGAATTCTGGGAGTTGAAGTCCACAAGTCTTAAAGTTGCCAAGTTTGGGGACCCCTGCTTTACATGATGTCCAGAGTGCATGCTGTCACAAAGGAAGACCACATTTCTCAATGGTAATTAGACTACAGCCTGCCTGTGTGGGGCCCTTCTGGACCCTCTGCTTATCCTATGGTTATTCCCCACATAAAAGAGATTTCAAGGGGTTCACTGAGTCAACAAGAAAAAAAGAATGATTGTGTTGATGATTGCAGACTTAAAGCACTGCTTGAATTGGCTTAAACATACTTAGTTTTATACTTAGCATTAGTTTTCAATCACCATGCACATTAAAAAAAATCAGATCTGTTCCAATTTTCAGCTCTTAATAACTCATCTTCTTGCACTGAATAAAATGATAGTTTCCCAGAATTGTCCCCCTGTTTAAGATTAAACAGATGATATATCGACCAATAGAGTTCTGTTATATAACACCCACATTTATGGAAATCTATGGAACAAAGGATTCCGCACCAAGGAGTTTGAATGATTGCAGGAACCCTGTGCTACAATATGAGCTGGAGTTATAATTAGGTGTCATGGCCATTGTAATCCTAAGGACGTCATCATGTCTTACCAACAACTGTTGACAGTTCTCATACCAGGCATATCCTGAAATGGCAAGTCTGCAGAGGGCAGCCCACAATAGAAACAATGGCATTTATTTTTGTCCTGTTCCAAGATTGTCTCATAGTACATATATGCTAGCCAACTGCTGGGCTTGTTTGGCTGTTCAATATTAGATTACTGGTTTGAACAAAGCTCAGCAACCATGCAAATCATTGTATATATGGACTTCAGGAATGTACTTTGGGGAGCTTATTTTTAACATCATGGAGAAAAAAGCCTGCCACCCTCAGAATTTGCAAATCCACCAGTCCTACAGTCCTCCTAGCATGTTGCTTCCTGAAATCCAAATAACAGACTTTTCTCATGCCAAGAAAAGAGATTGCCTTCCCTCAGGTGTTATTTATAGATATATGCATCCAGTTAACCTTTTCCCTTTCTTAAAGACTGAGGACAATGTAAAGCTATGAAGGCTGCAATCCACCAGCCACTCAAATCAAGTGAGTTTGTTGAAGGAGTGGGGGGGGGAAATCCCACTGAAAGGGCTGGACTGGAGTGCAGTGGAGCAATGTTTTAGAGATTATTTCTTTTTACCATTTTCATCCTGAAATATTAGGGATTTCAAACATTTTGTCTAATTGGGACTAAACAACAAAAACAAAAATGACACGTTCTTGTAAAACTTTATTATTATTATTATTATTATTATTATTATTATTATTATTAACGTAAATTGGATATATTCTGTACTGTAGCATCTGTTATGCTATGGTAATTCCTTGATAGCATCCATTAAGATTGTTCCATTTTTGTGAGTTTTTAAGAAAAAAATTAAAGGATTTCTGAATTCTAAATAAAGCCAGTTATGCCACTAGAAATCAAACCATTCAAAGCTTCGATTGAAAAAAAATATCTGCTCTTTTCCACACAAAAAAAATAACTGCTAAAGAAAATAGCAATAGCACTTATATACTGCTCCACAATGCTTTATAG
Organism: Thermophis baileyi; assembly: GCA_003457575.1. NCBI lineage: Eukaryota > Metazoa > Chordata > Lepidosauria > Squamata > Dipsadidae > Thermophis > Thermophis baileyi. The sequence goes on from QLTV01001700.1 coordinate 4,316,887, forward strand.
CCCTCTCTAAGTGGTTTACAGAGTCGGCATATTGCCCCCAACAATCTGGGTCCTCATTTTACCAACCTTGGAAGGATGGAAGGCTGAGTCAACCTTGAGCTGGTGAGACTCGAACTGCCAACTGACTCGAAATGCTGTGAAAAAGTTCAGAAAATGGCTACATTTACATACTCCCCCCAAAGTCATGATTTGTTGCCCTTGGAGAATTTCTACTGGTCTATCATGCTAAACTGACAATTCATGTACCAGTCTAATAAGCTTAATAGCTTAGCACGTTATGGGAATCATGAAAGTCAACACTCATGGGCTTAAAAAGTGACTTAATGCTGTGAACACAGCCTTTTTCATAGCTTTTTTATTAAATTTAATGGACTATATTCAGGAAAGTGGATGGAGGATTCTAACCAAGCACAATACAGTTTTACAATGGATAACTAGACCTGGAAAAACTGCAGATCAACCTGCCCTCAGTTATAAAGTTCAAAGGTGACCTTGGGCCAGACACTCAGACTCAGTTTAGCCTCCTTCATAAAGTAAGAATAAAATTGAGTTTAATGTATTTGTGTCACCTTGTAAGCTCTTGCTAGAGCACAACGCCCAAATCATTACCCCAAACAACATCATGCTATGTTTCAAAGACAGCAGCTGCAGATAGTATGATCAAGACTGTAATATGTAAACAGGGCAGCATAACTTTTTCCTTCAGTGTCATGATCCCAATAACACCCTCAACTTTTATTTGCATTAGGTAGAAAGCTGTTCATTATCGCTAAAAGGGCAAAAAAGAAAAGGACCGACACTGCTCCCCTTTACATCTTTAACAGAGCTGGGATTGTATTTGTGGCTACTGTTTAAAAAAAAAAAGGAGAATCCTTTAGGCATTGAATGTACTATGTGGTTTGACTCCAAACTGTATATTTGATTAAATCTTCCTCTATAAATATGCACCATGTTGAGCTTGGAGTACTGTCTGGCCTTCTTAAATCAGAGGACAAAGAAAAAAACGTGATTAGGAGAGTTGAAATAATTCTATTATTACTATAATCTTTTGATCTACCTGCATTGAACATACAGTAAGATAAAAGACAACATTATCCAAAAGAAGTGCTAAAGGTAGCAAAAATCTTACATAACCTTTGACCAAGAAAAGATGATGCTTCATTTATTCCTAATCACTGGACCACAGAACTTTATAAATGTGCTGAATAACCTTAGTTGAAGGACTGAACCTAAACATGGAATAAAATCCCAAACTATTCCTGATGGGACTCTTGCCATGTACGCAGTGAGGCATAAAGTTAGAAGCCCAAGTTCTGAGCATCAACAATGAGGACTTAGTGAGCTTCTGATGAAATTTAGAGAAGCAAAGTCTTTCTTCCACTTTTACTCTCATCCCGTCAACTGCATTTCAGAAAGCATTTCCAGGATCATGTTCACAAGGGTCTTCCTTTGTGCCCAAGCGGCAACAAAGAGCCAGAAACGGTATGCAGGACCATGTTAGAAGAGACAAGCACAATGTATTAACTACCTGTATGGGGTTGCTTTGCGTTTTACCTTTAACATCCTCAATCTATGAAGAAGCACCTGTGTTTCCTATAAAACTGTACTTACTTGAAGACAAACAAATGCATGCACACATATAAACAGATAACCACCAGTATGATGAAGTGGGTAAGGTATTGGAGTAGAGACACACGAATTCTAGTTCATTATTAGTGTGGAAACTTACTGGGTGACTGGGTCATCTGTCTCTACACATAATCTACTTTATTCTATTCTTTGGGGAAATTTGGAGAAGGCATACCGTATATTCTGCCTTTGGCTCTTGGCAGAAATCTAATCCTAACAAATAAAGAAAGTAACATAATTCAAAATGCATGGTGAGACACTACCAGTGCTTCAAATGATAATACAACAGCAAAATCTAAAACCATCATCCTATCTTTCACTGCCCCTCCTCCTCCTCCTCTATTTTTCACCCACCCTTTCCAAGTTTTCAACAAGTGAGCATTCTATAGAGTGACATAACGAGCATTACAAATTCACATTCAACTGGAGATGGTTTTCTTTGGCTGGGCTTTTCTGACCTTCCTTTGCTGCTTCTCCCATGCTGGATCCAGGAGCAGGTCCCTGTCCCATTCGTCCTCTTGGTTCATGTATTCATCCTCTTCATATTCGTAGCTGTAGTGTAGGTTGGAATTGATCTGAGTGGTCATCTTTGCTTAGAGATCAGGTCCTTTTTCACCACTGTAGATGGTTACTGTAACTTATGAAGGATCTTCTCAAGATGATTGTAACAATGGGGATGGTAATATTTCTTGTAAAGGAAATTAATCTTGCAAAGAGGCCCAAAGACGGAAGGTTCCCCCCTCCCCCTTTACTTGGCTCTGTACAGGAAGGGAAGATAGAAGAAGAGACAAAAAAACTGACAGCGGGAGCTAGCCTTCACTTTCTCACTCAGCTTTCTTGCCCCTGGACTGCTGCTGCTGGCTGTAAGCCGGGCTCTGGCTGAAGGCAGCTGCTGGGCACGGCTTCTGCTTTTTATCCCCTCGCCTTGTCACCTGACTCTGCTCTGCCTCACTTGGGACATATCCATCCCCTTCCCCTCCCTGACTGGACGTTTTGAAGTTTCCCCTGCCTTCAGAAGAACTCTGAATTTGCTACCTAATCTGGGGGGAAAGGACATTGGGTTTGCAGACAGAAGCAGAATATCCTAAAAGAAAGGCATTTGTTACTCTCAGGAGCTCTGACCCCGTCCCCCCTTCAAACTTGTTACAGAACATAGCCCATCATAGGTTTACTGAAATATTATCTTCTCCTGAAACTCAAGGAACTAGAAATACTTGCATATAAACATACATATAGATGGAAAAGCAATGAAGAACAATATGATTAAAATATGTTTAAATAGCCAGATGCACTCTAATATTATAAATGACTTTCACCTTTACTTTCCTCCTGAAAAGTATTTCCAGGCAAGCCTCTTTTTTCTATCTCAGAAAAATAGATATATAATATTCTAAGATAAAGTGTGCCATGTCATTCCAGTTTAACAAAATTGCATCAATCTTGTTTTGTAGAGCAATCTTATTTCTTTTTCCAATAATACTGCAGTTTTGTGATTTTTGCCAAGAATGGATAACAAAACCATTTTTTATTTCCATTCAATCGTGACCGATTCTCAGAGACTGCCTGGACAAGTCCTTTTGGTTTTCTTAGCAAGGATTTTCAGAAGTGGTTGCCATTCCTTCTTCCTAGGGCTGAGAGAGAGTGACTGGCTCAAAGTTACTCAATGAATTTCTATAGCTAAGGGTGAACTTGAACTTTGGTATCCCCAGTTTTAGTCTAAAACAGTGGTTCCCAACCTTTTTTTGGCCATGCCCCACCTAAGCATCTCTAAAATCCTGATGCCCCCCTCCCCGTGACATATAATTCTTACTATTCAAAAAGTGAACTCCTACTCACGCGGAGGAAGCCTAAAAGGCCATTAACTTGGTTTAAACAAGGTTCCAATTGCCCCCATTAAAAATCAAATTGCCCCCCTGTGGGGCATGGGCCCCACATTGGGAACCACTGCTCTAAAACTTTTAACCACTTTACCCCACTAGCTCTGTGTAAGAAAGCTGAATTAATCTGAATCAGCAAATAAAAACTGAACGTTACTTACTTTTTCTACAAGATTATTCTGGTACACTATGGTTTGCAAAGTGTAATCCTTTAGATTTTTTTTTATTGGTTTAATGGAGATTTCATTTCCATTCATTCATTCTGGAGACTGCTTGTTGTCTATCCTTGATTTAGTCCATCACTTTGGTTCTCCCAAGCTGCTAAGAACTGAAGTTCATGTGAAGAACCATTACAATTGTCCATCTCTGCTATAAAAATTTTGATGATCCAATATCATAAATTCCAACGATTTGATTTGGAAAACTATTTTAACCCCACTTTTACAAAATGGAAAGTCATTGCTTGCATCAACTCCTGGGGAATTAAAAAGGAACAGCAACATACAGTACATTACATTACCAAAGAGAACAGTAATGTAATTCAACAGAGTAATCATAAATTACCATACCTGAAGACAAGGGCATACACAAGACAAGTAGAGAGAAGTGGGCAAAACAGTTCAAAAGGAGCGTTGGTCCTACCTGAACGCCTTTTCTCAGTGTAGGTTGCAGGATAGGCCAGGAATGGGTGATGACTTCATCCTTCTGCCTAGAGACTGAGTCATAATTTTCATAGCCACGCCCCGTTGCCTCTCTGCTCCAGTTATCGACGAAGGCGCAGCTGTAACAACACAACTTTATCCAGAGATTAGACGCCCTGACCCCACCCTCCAGGATCCAGACCCTACGGTCATGCCAGGGTGGGACTGGCCTATCCTGCAACCTACACTGATAAAAGGCGTTCAGGTAGGACGAACGCTCCTTCTCCAGTGAGGTTGCAGGATAGGCCATGAATGGGACATACCAAAGCTGGAAGTCCTAAGGGCGGGTCTCCGTTGGGGCTGGATCTGTCGGTGCGCGGAGAACCTGCTGGAGTACTCTCCTGCCGAAGGATGCCTCAGCTGAGGCAAACACGTCCAGCCGGTAATGCCGAATAAACGGCGTAGGAGATGCCCAGGTGGCCGCTCTGCAGATGTCTTCCAGGGAGGCCTGGGTTGACCAGGCAGCCGTAGCAGCGGCGCTCCTGGTAGAGTGAGCGGTCACCCCTCGTGGCACGGGAAGAGACTGGACCTGGTACGCAGCCGCGATGCAGGCCCGGATCCAACGGCCAATCGTGGACGAGGACACCTTGGAGCCCAACGAGGCGGGAGGGAAAGCCACAAACAGGGGCTCGGGA